>JADLZK010005784.1:0-354510 GCA_015847255.1 Hyparrhenia diplandra
AGTAAAATAGCAATGGTGGAAGAATAATCCTGGCTGTCCAATCAATTTCCCAATCATAAACTTGAGGAGGATGGACGTATACAATTACAAAAATCCTAAAAGATAGTGGTGGAATAAAAATCATGACAATAATAGGAAAAAAATAATGAAATAAATCTTGGAGGATGCTGGATGCAGCAAGTACAACCAATCATCACAAACAGGAACAATCATCACAAAACCATTTATACTGCTGTAAAAACTAATAAAAATATTGAAATTGAACACACATTGTTGCCAAATTAAAAATTCAGAACAAAAACGAGGGAAAGGCAACAACAGCACCTTTGGCGCCGGCGCGCCCTCCCTCTCGTGGTGTACAGTATATCAAATCAAAACAAACAAAACCGCCTCGTCCTATTCTCACCGCCTCGTCCTTTTTCCTCGTCTCTCTCTCTCTCCTTTCCGTTTTCTTCAGCGCGGTGCGGTCGCGGGTCACAGCCGCCGCCGCCGCCGGCCGCGCGCGTCCCCTTCCCCGAACCCCACCTCCAGGCACGTATAAATCAATCTGTGCATTCGTCCTTGGCACGACTTGATTCCTTGATTCCCTCTGCTATTCTCCTCCCGCGCGCGCGCTCGCGTGGCCTTTCTTCCTGTCAGCGACGACTTGGGAGCGCGCCGCCGCCGCCGCTTGCCCAGGCCCCTCGCCGGACCCTTCGCCAGGTCGTCGCCGGCGACAAGCACCCACCAGGTATGCCTACCCCTCCTCGTCCCTCTCTTAATGACCCGCGGAATCGAGCGCTCACCCCGCAAACCCTAATGTAAACTGGCATTCGTATTTTGGTAATCGGATCTGATTTGGTTTTGACTAGTGCATACTGACTGAATCTCACCTATTAACATCGTTTCCTCTGTAAAAATCCCCGGGTGTATATGTGATGATCAACCAAACTGTTTATATCTCCTATTGCAGACGGACTTGTAGAAGCGAGAGGAAATTATCTGCCGGCCATATTTCACTGGAAACTGGTGAGATCCGAGGTAATGAGACTTGTGAAGCAGATAGATGAAGCGCTGCATCCAAGTTTGGCGGTTAAGGCATCAAGGACACATGAAGGCGTTCCACTGCTACCTCGCCGAGACCAGCTCAGAAAGCTGGCGTGGATACTTGCGTTGCGGCTTTTATCTTCATCGCGCTAGCCTGAACTGTAGCATCCTCTCCCGCGTACAATTCTCCTGTGAGATTGGCTTCGCAAGGCTTCCTGGGGCCTGTCAGGGGGTGACTGATGGCGAGGAAGGGCCTGTGTTGTTGTTTTCAGACAGATCCTAACAACACCTCCTGTTGGTCCAAGAATTCGAAAATAGCTTTCATGTTCCATGACCCCAGGGACATTTACCATTTGAAAAGACTATGGGAAAAATTCTTTGAGGTAAACATCCCTGTTTGTTTGTTCTGTTGGTTGATTCATACATTTTTATCATAGCTCTTGCAGAGTGAATGTATATTGTCTTTCATAATTGGTATTGGTCTATGCTACACAACTAGGCTTCCATTAGAACTACTTCCGAGATTCAAACATTAATTAATCTTATAGTTTACGTAACAGTTTGCTCTCAGTACAACTAGGCATTGACATTGCTTGTGTGTGTGTGGCTGGTTGTTACTCATTTGCTTGTGGCATGTGTGTCTCTGTACTGCTCTGCTGCAGGTTTTTGTGTGTAGGTTGATTCCTTTCTCTTTTTCTCTCTGCGCATAATCAGCTTTGTATCTTATATTTTTTTCTCCTATATTAATACAATGATGCGCAGCTCTCCTGTGTGTTCAAGTAAAGAAAAAAACAAATTTGATACTTATATACAGGAAGGACACAAATTTTGGAATTTAACAATCATTCAAGATAACAAGCAAGACTGATCTTTTTGAAGTTCTGTTTTTGTTTCAAAAAAATTCTGTTCTTTTTTGAAGTTCTGCATAACTACTATAGCTTGAAGCCACTCTTTTGCATGATGAAGACCTTTATTGTACAGACATATTGCATTACTGTTTACGGATATTTTACTTAGTAGTAATTTCATTATGCGCTTAGCTACAATTTAATGATCGCCCTGAGCATTTTTGTTTAAAGTACAATATGATTTATTGCCAAGGCCCGTGTTAATCTTTTGAAGGAATATCATAATCATTGTGTCATGTTGCAATATTTATAAGTCATTTCTCCATGACCTCCTGTTATTTTTGTGGGGCCATGAGGGGAAGGTATACCATATATATTTCATGCCTCCAAAGGGAGAAAGCCAAAAGAACATGTCAGTCCCATATTTACATTTGGTCGAGGAGATACACGGTGAAAAAATTAAAACCCTAGTTCCACATGGAGAAGGAACTGAGCTCAGTTGGTGGGAGGTGGTTGCCACACGTTACACACACTACCCAAGTTCAACTGTTCAAGTCCTGCTTAACTTCGAATATGTGTGCCTATTTTTTTTTATTAACAGTGTCAGCTATTTCCTCCCTAGGTTGGTATCTTTTTGTTCTACACATGAAGGGTTAACTATTTGTGAAAAACAGATTAGTTTTCAGCATTATGTTTTTTTGACAAAGTTATTTCTATGCTTAAGTAGATTGATGCTGGTAAGAACTCATCAGAAGCTAAGCGGTGATAACCTGAATGATCTTATTCCCATTGCAGGTAACTTGGGGTAAAATTTCTATGGTTAGATGCTGGGAGGGGACTGTTGGCAAATGCTCTACAAGACATTGACAATCAGCATTTTGTTTTGCTATCTAAATAGGTATGTATCATGGTTTTGCTTTCATCCCATTTTTATTTCATAATTTGTTTCTTTCAGGTCTTTACTATTCTTTTTGTGTGTTTGCAGCTGTGTACCTTTGCACAATTTTTGATTATGTATATGACTACCTGATGGGGGGCAAATCTCAGTTTTTATTGACTGGTAAGGTTTTCTTTTAATAAAAATTCATATCTGACTATAAATTTAGAATATACCCTAATAGCTCTTACAGTTTCTACTTTTACACTGGATGGTTTCACTGATCTCTCAGCTGAGTTTTTCAGGTTGAGAGCTGTTTATTCATTTGAAAGCACATCATGTTTTGTTTTCTTGATCGTTTTTTTATGATCCTGGACCACATGAAATTTTAGATATTCACAGAATATATTTACCTGAGGTCACAGAGACTGATGATTTTAGGAAGGGTTCACAGGTAATCTTGCAATCATCTTACCTTTTTTTTATATAAAAATTCTGGGGGTCATTCTGATGGAAGAGTTTGTTTTGAACTTTTAACTATTTCAGTGGTTTCTCAGTCAAAAAGCACTTCAACATCGTTGATGATTATTGCAGACGGCGCACACTATACTTACTAAGTTCAAAAAGCTTCATTTGCGATTTTGAGAGATCTTGTCTTCTATTTGCGCTTTTAGCTTTCTAACTGCGCGTGTGGGATGAGGGTAGGAATGTATGATTGTCCTATTGCACGACAAAAAACATCAATCTTTTAAAATTGTGCGAGTCAAGGTATATATTAGAAATCAAGTTGGAACTCTCTTGAGAAGTCAAAGCACACCTATATTTTTGGAATGGACAGAGTAATACTGCAACCCGATCTGCGCTGACAATAGTTTGATCTAAAAGATAGATGTGGCCTTGTATTAGTTTGCATTCATTTTTGTTCTTTTTAAACTAATTTACAAACTACTGTTGATGGATTTAGTTAACCCCTTTTTCCTTCATTTTTACCACATTGGACTTTCATGTATTTTCTGCTACATAACATGCCTATATCAATGTTTTTATCTGTCCTTTCAGCCTGGGATGGAAGATGGTCGCAACTGCTATGCTGATGAACATTATTTGCCAACAGTATTCCATGTCAGTACACAATGACCTTTCAGTTGCTGAAATTAATTTGTCATCTATATAATGCCACTGCAGCCTGTTGACATTGCAAATTTGCATATTTGTATCAACCAGATGATGGACCCAGATGGAATTGCTAACTGGTCTGTAACCCATGTTGACTGGTCTGAAGGGAAGTGGCATCCGAAAGCTTACAGGGCAAAGGGATTATACTTTCGAGAAAACTGAGAATAAGCAGTATGTGTTCACCTGCTCAAAATATACTGTCTATTTTTCAGGTGATTTATTTGCCCCACTTGCGCATCACTTTCTAACCTTGTAAACCCCTTTGATCTGCAATGCTGCAGTCAATTGACGCATGAGCCACCATGTCACTAGTGATAACAAGGTACCTCCTTTTACTGTTTCTCTCTCCACAGTGATGGATAAAAATCACAAGTATGCTTAAAAGGTTTTTGCTGTTCTGCACTGCAGAAAGTGATGGTTACAGAAGCCCACCCATGGAATGCTGGAGCAAAGAGACCATGCTATCTGTTTGCAGGAAGTTCTACCCTGAATCCATAGATAATCTCTTGACCTTGTTCGCGAATTATACACTTATTTAGCGAGCTTCTAGGTGGGCTTAAGAGGCTACAGGGATACACAGGGAAATCTTTTGTTATAGAAATCCTTGTACATTGGATAGCAACAGAATAGGAGATTAATTAACAGAATAGCAATTGGTGAGAAGGCTTTCGCTGCAGCAACAGTGGCTTTGGATTTTACCACGACAAGCCATTGCTGCTCCTTTAGCCTCGTGTTACTTTTCATAGTTTTTTTCTCACACCACATTTTTAGCTGTGGCGTTTACCATGTACGTAACATCAAAGCTTATTAAATGGAAAATTTGAGACCATGGTCTTATATTTTCTCCGCTCCGACCTACTACGAGGGTAGTCTTGTATAGAGTTTCATTTGTACCCATTTGCATTTAATAAGTTGCAGCATAAATGTTTTTGTTGATGTGACGTCTTTAGAGAGAAAGAAATGTATTATGGGGATGAAACTCTCTTGAAACAGTATGACAACTCTATATGAGTCAAATTTAATGTTTTGAAACTATAAAATGAAGTTTTTCATTGAGAGTGAGTTTCATCTTTGTTCCATTTCATTTTTTGCATGACATGATAGTCTGAAAACAAACTATTTGTTTCATTTTAGGCAATGTATCAAAGTGCAAACTACTTTTCTGTGGCGAGTGATGCGCTTAACGTGGGCAATAGGATGTTGATCGAGGACATGAGAGGATTACATGCTGTTGCACTTAACTTGGTTTCTTTACAATCGCTATTTCGCAATCACTGTCTTCAAAGTGGTTATGTATAAATGCGCGGATCTGCGTCCTATGGCTAGAATTAGAAAGTTTGCGTAGTTTTCTGAGGAGGGGTTGGTTTTTGCGTAAAAGATATGTTCGCTTCGTTTATGTGACCGGTGACATGGCGATTACCATAAAACTCTTCATTGAGAGGACTACTATAAGGGTAAAAATAAAACGTTTTCGCGACACAAATAAAGTCAGCGTTTTTAGAAATCGCAGGCAATTATATATTAAAATATATAAATATTTATGCTAAGTAATTAGTATCATCGAAAAAAAAAAAGTGAAGTACACTTTTTAATAAATTTATTTAGAAGATTTAAATGGTGTATATTTTTAAGCACAGTTAAAGTTGAGAAAAAGTTACTTAGAAGCGTCGCTTACCATGCGTCGTTTATTTTGGGGCGGAGGGTGTAGCTGAGATTGACCACTTGTTTCAACTTAAAGATAAGACTGCAGGTTGTTCAGTTAGCTATTCTATTCTATAGCTGGCTGGGTTAAGTGATAAACAGACGTATGATAAGTGAACATCGTGGTACCTATATGTAGCGCTTAATCACGTTTCGAGAGAAGCTATTCAGTGGCAGAAGTACCTTGTCTTTTGCAAAATAAAAGAAATAATGAGTATATGAAAAAAACGGAAACGAGGCTGGAAAACCCTCGACCAGGAAATTTTGTTTTTCTGTTTGGAAAAAAAATAGAAATGGGTGAGGACAAGGTCAACTATCGCCACCTAGAGCAGACGGTGAAAATGTCGGCTTCCGCTGCGGCCGCCTCCCCCGCCCTCCGCTTCTCCTCCGCTACTCCACCACTAGCTCCTCTCCGCCGGCGGCTCCTGTCCGTCGGTGCTCTCACCGCCGCCCCGGTGTCGGGCGCCACCGGAGCTCGTGGACTCCCGTCCTCTCCAAGGTAACACTGACGCCGGTAGTCTTGCTTCTGGGTTTCTGCTTCGTTTCAGTTCGTTTGTTGCGAAACTCGGTTTCTTCAGAGCCTCAATTCGTATGATTACATACATGTCTGCAACTATGTTAAACGCGATGTCTCAGCTTGTACTACCGACCGACTTTCAGGTGAAGGAACGCGGCCGAGGAGTGCTGCTGCCTGAAGATGGGTGCCAGCAGAGTGGCTGATGTCGCCCTGCAGCTGGGGAAGTACTGCATGGAGCGAACCGTCAAGTCCCCGCTTATATTTGGAGGTAAAATAAAAAAAGCTTGGTTTGCCCAACGTTGCACATTTCTATGTGGTCTTGTGGCGTGGCACAGTAGACAATGCTGGGGAGTTAAGAACCATCTTTGCAACCTACCACCATAGGAGGGAGGCGCCTGTCGCCGCACAAATGAGCGCAAGTTAATCTTTTACGTCTGATGATGGCTGCCGCTGCTATTACAGAGTTGATCTTTTATCCATGGTTGGTGTGCCATCCTGATTAAGTCAGCTTGCATAATTCGTTCAATTGACCAGAATGGGAGGTTGTGTATTGCTCGGTGCCAACTTCGCCAGGAGGGGCTTTTACCGGACGCCTCTCGGCCGCCTGATATTCAAAACTGATGAGATGATTCAGGTGGTGGAAGCACCTGATATAGTCAGGAACAAGGTGTCATTCTCCGTCTTTGGCCTTGAGGGTGCAGTATCATTGAAAGGTAGATCAAATGTTTTCTAACAAGCCGTTTCATGTGTCAGGTTTGTGCACATTTAGTAATTTGATTTATGTTTATCTTCTTTGTATGTTGGGCATGCAGGTAAGCTGAATGTATTGGACAGTAAATGGATTCAGGTCATATTTGAAGCCCAGAGCTGAAGGTATAGGGTTTGGGGGTTCCAATACGGTGGCGAGCGAAGTCAAGTTGGAGATCACCTATGTCGACGAAGATCAGGCTAGGAAAAGGATCAGGCTCGCTCTTTGTCTTCCTTAGACGATGATAGAATGGCATCATGTGTGTAACATCATATGCTTTGAATTGAACCACAAGCACACTGCACACGGGATGGCACTGATGTGGTCGTCTGTACAATATTGTATTCAGGATTTTACATGATAATTCAGGAGTCAATCTGGGTAGCTGTTTCTCTGCAGACTTAACCTGATAAATGTTGCCGCGTGGTTTGTTGTCGATGATGATAATGCATGTAGCATTTATTTGGTTGTAAGATGATGTTTTGGATTCCTATACACAGACTGACAAGCGAAACAAATCAACACATGTTTGAACTTTGAACCATGGAAATTCAAATTCTGTGGACGAACTTGCAGAAAGTAGCAGGGGATATCGTTGGCAGCCAAAGAAACCGTGTAGGGAAATCATCAGAGCGCTGTCAGTTTCAGTACGTGTTCTGAATTTCTGATGATGCGTTTGTAGTTTTAACTGTAGGAAATACGCCTGTCTAGCAGGGACGTGCCTTGGCAGCAGATAGGTGCTCTTCGGGTTTTTTAAAAATGCTTTTAATTACTAATTGCAAATTTAGACGCTGTTATACTTGAAAAATTTGAGATAGGGGCCTCGTATCGGCTACTTGGGATGGCCCGAATTGGAAGGCCGACGGATATCCTGTGTCTTCCTCGGTTTCCTCACTATGACGAGCAGACGGGTCAGATGCCAGCAGATGCACCCCCAGACCTCCCGTGACTCTGCAAGTCCCCTCCCGTCCCGTCTCGGCGATGGCAGTCTTGCTGTGGCGGTGCGGATGCGAGCACGGGCGAGCAATCCTTCAACAAGAATCGAGGCGCGTCGCGCTTCTCTCTTAGGCCGAGCCATAGCCATCGAACCACTCCCCACTCCCCACCCCTTCAGGCCTCAGGACGTTTCCATTTCTTCTTTTTTGATGGCTGAATTCTGTACAAGTTATGTTAGTTACCTTTGCCTTTTTTTCCACCGTTCAGTTCTTGAATATCCTTCTGACTTCCCGAGGATTCCGCTCTCTAACATTGATAATTCTACTTTTTCCTTCATGCAGCCAGGAGGGAATCCAAGTACTCAGGACAATCTGTGGTAAGAGGTGCACATTAGCCTTTTTCTAGCTACATCGATTCATTTCTCCTTACAAAAACAACAAAAAAAAGAAACTCTGCATTTTATGGATATAAGCTTGCAAAAAGATGCATTGTAGAAAGGAAAGCTCGTGCTCCAGTTCTAATAATTCGTAGCAACACTTATAATGGCCAAATGTTCTTATGTCAAGTTTCTGATTCTGATGCCTGCATTTCCATGTTTGCAAGCAATGCCCATGCGTTTGTTAACGGTTGGAAAGAAGAGGTCTCGGGGACACAACTCCTTGTTGAAGGAATACAAGGAGAAGCTCGGTTACTATTGCGATTTCGAGGACACACTTATCAGGTCCAACCCAAAACTTACCAGGTATACTTCGTTAAGTGATCCTCAACTTTAAAGATGGTAGTCGATGCATCAATACAGAGGGATTCACTGCAGTGTGCATATCAATATGTGCGGCATCAGCATACAACATATTAACATACTATGTTTTTTTGTGTATGTTGCTATTTTCCTGATATTCTTAGACTAGCTTTGTGACTGGTGATCTCCATAAAAACCTCAAAAAGAGAGGGTACTCGATGCATCAATACAGTCGATTCACTGCAGTGTGCATATCCAATATGTGCGGCATCAGCATACAACATATTAACGTACTATGTTTTTGTGTATGGTGCTATTTTCCTGATAATGTTAGACTAGCTTGTGACTGATGATTTTTCACAAAACCTAAAAACAGAAGTCAGACAAGGTACCATTAAATACCAAAAGTTCTTCCTCCATCTGTACTGTTTTTCTAATGCTTTCTTCAGTGATGTAAAGGTGCTGAAGCAGAAGACACGGCTAAGATGCAGCAGCTCAAGTCTGACGATTTTGTATGTTTCAGTTAATCAGTTCCCCCTCCCTTTGCTTCGGTTCACATGTGCTCTGCTATAACTTCTGCATAATGCAGTCGCTTTTTTGTGTCCTAACGTTTTCCACGCATTATGGCAGGTGGTTGTGTTGGATGAAATGGGAAGGATGTCATATCGAACAGATAGCTGATCTGATCGGGGATGCTGGCAACACAGTATGCTCTGGAACTTGGTCCATCATAGATTCATAGCTGAGCTATTCTTTTAATTGGATTTTTGTGATCGTGAGCTTCTGTTATCTCAATTTTTTTTCTATTTGAGGTTTGAACTCCTGGAAAAATATAGGAATGGCAAGATGTCTATAAGCGGTCAATAATGTTTCATATCTTGTAGGGATCATCAAGGCTGACATTTTGTATTGGTGGACCATATGGTCTCGGGGTACAAGTCGCAGTACAACAATTAGGTATCTCACTAGTTTTGAACCATCAAGTTGCTTTGAAGTATTAGTTCTAATGGAGCAACTCTACAGGTAAAGCAATTAGCTAGCCTATCTGATGCCATTTCTGCACTTGAACACGGTTTCATATGGAACACCCCTGTATGGTGCTGTATGATCTATGGTGTGAGATAGGCACAATGTAACACAACTATTTAAATATTTCTTGCTTTTCACCTGTGACCCAGTCACACGTCAGCTATTGCATTAATTTGCAGGGCATGGACTATATAATAAAAGGACAGAAATATCACCATAGGGGCTATGTGCTATCATCGTCATTCGCTGCTGTTTGTAGGACTTGGGAAATGGGAAGACTGCATCTGCATGCATGAAATTGCAGGTATAGTATTCAAGCGACTCATTGTACTTTACAGTTATAGAACCCCAAATTTCTCAAAATGGTTCATTTTATGCTCGTTGATTCACATGACGTTCAGTTTCCAGCACAGCATGGACACATGTAAATAAGAAGAAAATCTGCTGGATGCTTTACTTGTTGCTGGGCGGCTTCGTGCTTCAAGCTGTAAGCAAGATAGACACCTCGTGCAGCCAATGAATATGCTATCTGCAGCTGAAGTTCTGCAAAAACGAATGGCACACCTGAACATTCTGCCAAGAGAAATACTGAGATTATGCAGTCATGTGATTTTTGTTCCTCTTCATTAAAAACTAGTAGTAGGGCGCGCGCTATTCACGCGCCCGTGCACGGTAAAAGTGCGAGAATGACTATATTGAATCCATAGCATTTTTGCAAAAGTCGAGTGTTAGAACACGAATGGCAGTAGGCAACTGCTAAACAAAATTTTGCAAGTACTCATCATTTTGCAGGGCTTAGTACACATATTTGGTTCAAATTCGAGAAGAGTGTTGGTCTTCTGGTTGAAGTTCTGATCCTGGCCAATTATTTGGTAAATCATGCTAACAGCAATCGTGCGCCTAGACAACCTCAAGTATGCTCCTCAAGAGATTGGCTCTTACAGAATTCTTGGACACATTGAACTGAATAGTGCACCTGGAAAATTTAAAAATATATAGCATCTCGATATAATTGACAACCATTCAAAATGAATAGTAAAGAAAGAATGGGAAAAGCATCTCCATATGATTCCCCAGGACATGTTATTATTTAACAACTTAGATGCAGCTGTATTCCCCGTCATCTTGATACTGAAAGGTCAAGGATTAACATCACATGGCCAAGATCTTATTTTAAAAACCTGCTGGAAGTCTAGAACCTTATCCACTTCATATTAAATTCCAAAATGCAATAGTGGATCATTTAACGCATTTATAAGGAAGAGAAGCTCCATGAAAACATACCTTAGAACCATTTTGAATGGGTCAAGTTTTCAATTTCCATAAGCTGCCAACTATCCTGTTCACAGATTGGAAGAATCAAAGGGCCCTTGAAAACATCCCGAGAAGGAAGCTGCAGGGAATATAGTAATCAAGAGGCAGAACACTTGATACCTAACATGAAATCTCCATTTTAGATACACAAAAGAAAACAAAAAATACTCCTAGTGACATAGAAACCCCCCTCATCCCCACCTCAAAATGAATCAATTTTGTGCCTGCTTTCTAAAGTGCTGCACTAATGTGGCGATTATTAACCACTTGTTCTGTTAACTAATTACAAAAGGAGCATGTAGTACTACTGTGATAACCTATATTTTGATGAATTGGCCCAAATTTTAACACTTTGGCAGTCCAAAATGATACATTGTCTCCACAGGCTACAGTCAAGTATTTATGGCAGACAAAAAATTTGAAGAACAGAAAAAACTTAGTAATGGAAACGGCACCAATGCCTGTGATATTTAGGCAAGTGGCCACCCTACAAACATAAAGCATCCATACGATATTATTAGTAAGTTGCTTCTCAGCTGACTAGCTGTAATGAGAAAGCCATGTTTGATCAGGACTCAAACAATTCGCACAATGACAATATAGTCAATACTTTTTATCATGTTAGATAGCATATGCCGCAAAAAAGGCAATGCAATAATATTGTTTTCTATCATCATGTGGAGCAAAACAGTCCAAACTTTTCTGTTGGGTGACACGTGGATAATGCAGAGCTTTGTTACAGGATTAACACTCTTTGACTGTTACTTTTTATTCAAGAAGCTAGTAGAAAAACACATTACAACAAAACACGGATGCAAATTTAAAAAGGTTATTGAATTCTTGTTAGTGTACTCCCTTTGCAATGATCCAAGAGATCCAGCTGGGCCGTGCTCTCCAAAGTTGAGCCGAAAGATGTCTATTATATCTTTTGTTACGTTTAATTGGATGAGTATCGCAGGGTCCTATTCATTTCTATATACATCTGTGTAAACACCTCCTCCATTGAAAGCATTTTCTTCCCTTTTATCTATAAAGGATAAAGATCAATTGTCAGTTAGATACCTCCATCTATGATCTTAATTTTAATTTCACAAAAAAATAAATGTAATAGACCAAAAACAGCCTTTTAACCAAAACCAAAAGAAGGGGTAGCATAAATCAAAAGTTTTTGTTCTTTAACAGAACCTGAGACAGACAAAAGAAAACATATAGTGCAACACAGCAAACTAATTTCTTTTTAGCACTGGACGATGGGGAAACCTTTGGTACGATGAATCACTGACATTGGAAAAATAACCTCAAAATGGAATTGAAGTGAGCACAGCAAAATATGTCACAGGAGCTCTATTGGTCCCTCATATGCGTACAGGAAAAATAGGAAAATTGAAGGACCATGTGGAGGGAGGAGAAACCATGGCCATCCTTCATTAATCCTCGAGCATTGAAGAAGAACTTTGGCAACTATTTACAGTGGCGGTTTCAAAAATTATATATATAGGGCCAACTACAAAAAGTCCAACTTCTAATAATGAACATAACTAACCGGTCAGTTTTCTATGGTGATCTTTTAGTTTAATTCATCAATTTTGACATGGGTGCCCTGGATTTAATTTTATATGGATTCTAAGATATAAGATGCATTTTTTTAGTGTTAAAGAAGATGCCCTGCTTAACAAATAAAAGATCTACAATGGCGATTTCATAAATCTCTTCAAGGTCAACCGTAAGGTTTTTCATACTCCTCTATCCCTAATTGATCGCCGCCGCCGGTTTCATGCCACAAGTTTGACTCATTTGTATGGAAAATACATGAAACATTTATATCTCCAAAATAAAATTTATTAAAAAATCTAGACAAAAAAAAGATCTTTCGATGATACTAGTTACTTATCATAAGTATTTATATATTTTAATATATAATCATGGCTGTGAAAGATTTTCTAAAAGTTTGGTGTCCTTATTTAACCATTTAGGAACGGAGGGAGTATGCTTATAGGGAATTTTATTATCTAATGTTTTTTTTAGATGTGTTCATATAAGTTATTTTAATTTAATATAGTTGTGCTTTTAGTATGATTTTATAATCTTATAGGATATTAACATGTATATATATAATAACAATTTGTTATATCTTTACTCTTTTTAAAATGTAAACAAAATTTATAAATACATACTTTAGAATTTTTTTGCCACATGTTAAAGTATGGCCCTTGTACAGCCTCCCTTGGTTCCGCCACTGACTATTCTTTTTACATGCATATATTAATAAATAGCTAAAAAATAGTTGTAAAAACAACTGACTATTCAAAAGCTTCACTACTATCCAGAGCTTCTTTGACCTACTCTCTCTAATGCAGGTTTCTATTGTCCTGGATTTTCATCAGCCATAAGGCATAAGTTTCTGCCTCCAGTATAAATCTTTGATGGATATGCTATGCACAAAAACATTAGGCAAAGATACATAGAAGTAAAAACGCTTATTAAACCAAGAACCATGGATGTTTTGAGTAGTTTATCCTAAGATAACTAACCTGTAAGACAAAAAATACCTGGTAAATTAATACGCAATAGGTAGTCACCTTTTGTCTAGAAAAAATCAAAACCATGACAAAAGAATGCTAATCATCTAGGTTGCTAATCAGTGGCATTTTTTTCTCAGAGGTAAAAAAAAAGAATGCAATGCACATCCCTTTATAGAAGAAGAAGACTAAAATATCACTTTTTGGGAGCTGGAATCTTGTCCATATGACAAACTTATTGAAACCAAAGTCTTTTGCATAATCAATCTTAAATGTGAGTGTTCGGGATTATTTGAAACTTTCTCTATAACAAAAGCCTGCCATAATGCAGCGCATATTTTCCAAAAATTATATGAACACATCATGTAGATTTTTGTGGGATTTTTCTGAGGCTAAAGATAAGGCTTTGATGAACCTTCTTTATTTTAGTAACATGTACCATGCAAAATAGATTCTTAATTAGCATGCAGTGAGAGCCTTACCAAACTGCTCGTAACTAAAACTCAAATAGAAGGCAGAGAACATACCGACTTAAATTTGGAAGACCTAACCACTGCTATGCCCATTATCCACTATTTGAATTGCGCTTACAAAGCACTTGCTTCATTACATGACATATCCAGTAGTAAACAATGAGTAAGAACAACACTTTTGACTAACTAAAACCCACCGGTGTTGGTCAAAAATGCAGTACAGCAGCATAATGATATTCTAAGAAAATCATTAGCGACTAAACACAGCTTGCGAACTATTTTCACTGGATGGCCATCTCCTCTTCATCCATTGCTAAAATCAAATCAATAGGTAGGAAGCAGGGGCATACTAGTAGTCGGGTTTCGACCATACTCTAGGGTTTCTGACAAACGGAGGGGCACAAAACCCCGGAAGGAGGAGATGCATCGAGGAGGTCGACGGAAGATGAGAAGATGGAAGGGAGCTTGGGCCCCATCAGCCGCGCTTGAGCGCCGCTCGTAGGCGGCACGTTTCGCTCTCGTCGCCCGCCACCGCCGGAGAGGGCGCCGGCCCGCTTTGCTCTCCTCGGAAATCTCGCAGGAAAGGGACAGAGGGAAAATGAGCATAGTGAACAGAGATTTTTAATGTAATTCCTTGGAGCGTCTTCTCCATCCCATTGAGTTTGTTTGTCACCCTCGTATTCCGTGCCATCTTGTTCGCCTTATTCAATTTTTTGTACGCAAATATAATTTATCTTGTTATGACTTATTTTATCAATAAAGATATTTAAATATTAATTAATTTATTTTATTATTTACATAAATATTCTGAATAAGACGGGTGGTCAATTTTTTTTTTTAACACGAGGACTTGCCCCATTTCCATTCATTCAAACGGAAATACATGAGTTTTAGGATAGCTAAGACCAGAGAAAGACAAGGAAAAACAAGAGCAACTCCTATCAGCTACTAGCAATGCCAGCTCAAGCAGCTAAACAGAGGAAGCAACCAGGAGTTTAGCAGAGTTCCTAGAAAGGCAGAGATCGAAGCTCATGCCATAAGCCAGACTTCAGTTATTACATGCCACAGACAAAAATAACGACATCAGAAACTTCTTTTTTCTCACAGAAACATGTGTTGAGACAATCCTTCAACTTCTCTTCTCCTTCAGATTGATTGACATCATCAGATATCTTGATCGTCATCCTCTTTCTGACTTGTGCTCGTCACCATCCTTGGCATATTGTTGATCCCATTGATGACCATAGATGGTCAAATAAGTTCAAAAGTCAAAAACATCAAACTCCATGGGACAGAGACAGTATCACTATCCTTGGAACAAAAGAAACACACAGTACTTCATGCTGAATGTTCGTTTGCGCACTTAGACTGAGTTGATTTATCGACGAGAGCTACTGAGGTAGCTGACAAAATCAAACGAGAGAAAAATAATAATTGTTGTACTTCACTCTGACATAAATTTCTAGTACTCTTAAGTACAACGGGAGCATCCATCTGGATGTAACTCACACATTATAAATCAAGGATTCAGCACTGAAAAAGTTCACATCCTTCATGTTTCAGACATTTTACAACAGGGACTGATACTGTATTTAGGTGAAACCATCCCATATTTCTACAACTCAAATAATAGTTCATTTGATGGGGTGTCAGGCTACTCTTTACATGTGAGCTGCAAATATTGCTGGAAGCAGGACAGGATTGGTTCAAGAAGTCATTGAACACGAAACATAACAATATTAATTAACACCAAAGATGTATTCAGGTGTATAAACAGAAATCGTTGAGCCGCTTCATATGTTTCATATAATTATTTCCCCTATGTCGCCATAATTATATCGCTGCTGATAGCTTATTCCACTGACGAGATGAGGCCTAGTCATTGTGCTGAAAACCAGGAAGAAGCGATGCAACAAACCCTACAACAACCAGCTGGACCATCTTTCAAGACACCACCAAGCCAATTGCGCTGATTTCCTTCTACCTCTGCCTCCTGTGGATTCTCGTTACCAGCTGCAGCATCTTGTTCATGGTTCTCAGCAGCTTGGTCAGGGTTTGCAGGCCCTGCGATTTTCCACAACAGCAGAAGTGATTAGTCATTAGATACTAGCATACTCGTGCATTAAAACTTCCTTATAAAAGAGACATATGAATCATTATTGGTACTTGTAGTCAAATCAAAAGCAGAAAACAACCTGGCTGTTAAAGCATGAAACACCATTCCATCAAAACAGGAATCAACATGAGACATTAGACAGCTATAACATGTCTCGTCTGTCGGTGCTAATTATCGCCACTGGCCATTTACAATTTTATTCATGCAAGGGCTACTGCTGTTTATATGAACCTCCCATTGAAAAACAGATGGTAGTGAAAAGGAAGGTTATAACATTATGGTGAGATTATTAATATACTAAAAAGTGAAATTGGTGTTTCAATGTGATGAATAATCATGCATAGAGCACAAATAATACAGAGAGAAGTATAGGGAAGCTACCATTGGGCTGCTCATTGCCATCATTCTGGGCAGGCAGAGGGGCACGGTTCTCGACCCGAGCAGGAGCCTGTGGTGGACGAGCAGCTGCCCCTCCCGCCCGCTGAAGCCATCTTACAAAAGGTGTAATAGCTCGGTTTGATATCTGTATGATACAGAACCCAAGAGGTTATCTAGCAGCACCATATATAGGCTATACAAGTAAAGGAGAGTAAACTGTGAAATGGCATTAAGTATTTTGGAGACAATTTGAGCAAAGTACTCACAAGTAAATCAATGAGGCAAACAGTATGAGAAGAAACAGCCTTTGTTTCGAGCCTTCCTGGCTAAAGAGAAACACCACTGCAGCTAGTTTGATGATCAGGGCCAAGTCAAGCTGAAAAGCAAAGTGAAACCTCCCTCACAACAACTTGTCTTTGAGGTCCATTTTGCTGCCTAGCATCCTGTACATTCTCTTCACCAGCGGGACCACCGACGCTTTCCCTTCAAGCATAAAAGAGTGGATATAAGCAAGCAGTTGGACAGTTCAAAACTTCTTAATGCTTTGCACTGGTCCCAAGTATCCCCACTCCCCAATGACTAAACCAGAAATAAAATGGAATGCCATAGCCCATAGTAGCAAACTACATTGGCTTCATCATTCTTGCAGCAGAAGTTGTTTCTTTTAAACTGCTCAAAATCTGTAACCAAGTTTTACATGTTAGCTGTAGTTCCATTCTATCTTCCAGCATGGCAGCATCAAAAAACGCACTTGGGCAACATTCAAGTAAAAGTTAAAAGGTGTCGTATTCTCAATCAAATTAGTCATTACTAACTAGTCAGTTATAGCAAGTCCCTGATGTCATAATGATGGGAATTGTATTATTATTTCAGGACTGAGGTAAACATCGTTATATGTTCCGTTCTGCCTTGCTCCTGTTCTACAAGTTACAACATCCCTATACAAATAAAGAGATAGCTGAAGTTATTCAGCTTGATTTTGAGAACCTACTGCAACAGTGAGTTTTTTTCCCCTTCTAAATATCGAGTTGCTGAGTTAATCAGTAACGAACGTTCCTTCATGAGTAGATCAGGTGGCCAGGTGCATGTATAGTTATTCATGGAAACACTTACAATAGTGAAAGTTGATTCACTGTTTTTTAGATACCCGAGCCGCTTGCTCATAACAGATCCTAAAAGGTATGTATAAAGTATAATTCAAATGAAGATCCTTAAATAAAGATTATACTGCCGCTGCTGAGCATGCTTTTACTCAGAAAATTTCTACCAAGGCCCGACGGAAAAACGCCTGGATTTTCAACATATCTACTATGAACCCCTTATCACACTAGTTCCATACAACCACCCAAATGTGCCCAAGGTTTTAGCACAATTCTATGAGACTGACTGCATATATCACTGGCATAAGTGGCTTATGATGACTACTGCAATGGCATGCGAGCAGATCTCACCAATTCAATGATGGTACAAAATAGGCAGATGTAGCTGAGTGTTCAGTACCAAAAGGTAAAACTTACGTTGGGATCTTATAAGTCAGGGGAACGAGTGTGGTTGGAGCATAGCACCCCATTCCCATCGCAGCCGCTAACTGGTTCTGTTGTATGGCATATATCCCCGGACCTTGAGCCTGATCATCCCCGGCTTGCTGGGGGAATGCTCCGGTGAGGTAGACAGGGTACACCATCGGAGATGCAGCAGGACCGTCCGGCGCGGCCATCTGGATTATCATCACCAGCAACAACAGCAGCGGTATTATCATCAGCATCAGGAGTAAGCACAGATTTGATAGAATTCTTAAAAGGAACAAAAAAAAAGCTAGTGGCCTGGATCAGGGGCGGCCCAGTAGGGGGCATGGTTGTACAACCCGACAAAAAAAATCGAAGCTAGTGTACATGCATAGGCTTGTAATTTGATCAGATCCGAATACAATTCGCCGAATAGCTCAAGTTAGGGTTCGGGTTCTCGGTTTCGCAGAGCAGGAATGGAAGAGTAAGGATCCGCATACCTGGTGGGTGCGGGTGGTAGTCCCCGACGAAGGACGCGACGATGGCCTGCCGAAGGGGCCGACGATGGCCTGGGCACCGCCGGAGGCTGCCTGGCTGCCGTACGCGAGAGGGAGACAGGGGAGGGAGCGAGTCGACGTTGTGAGCCGCCCGATTCCTGTCCAACGTGAGCAGGGAAAACTTTGGAAACACAGGCCTCTGTAACCAGGCCCATATCAGCCCAACAGCTAGCGACCCTTGACCCACAGACGATCGGACCCTCTCGTTCACTCCGTCCGCCGCAGCGCAGACGCCGTTAGCCGGGTCGGCGTTCCCCTTCCCGACCGGCCGCCACCGCTATTCTGGAAGGTCCTCGCCGGCGCTCCCCTCCCTGATCTCCGGCGGCGTGCCACGGCAGCATAGTTCTCACCTCGCCTGCGCCGGCCTTCCCCGCCCCCCCTGCCACCACGCTCAAGCCATCGAGTGTTTTTCCTCACCGCCCCGCTCCGGCATCCATGGCTCGTCTTCTCGCGGCGCGAGCTCTTACGCTGGCCCGCCCCCTCGGCGGCGCCCTCCGCCCTCCGCTTCTGCCTCTGTCCCTCCCGTGCGCTGTCGGATAAGGTGGATTTCGTAGAGATCGACCTCTCCGAGGAGTCCCCTAGCTCTTCGTCCGGAGAGGGAGAGGGAGACGGAGAGGGAGGCGCGGGCGACTCCGCCACGGTTAAGGCTCAGATGGGGTCGCGGCGCCTGCAGGACGCCGTCCATGGGGTGCTCGTGCGCCGGGCCGCGCCTGAATGGCTCCCCTTCGTACCGGGGGATCCTACTGGGTCCCGCCGTTGCCGCGGCCGCTCGGGGTGGCGAACCTCCTCGGCGCGGCTTTGTACACCGCGAGGGGCGACGCGGCGATGACCGAGGAGGAGGCGTTGAGCTTCACTACTGTGCGGGGGTGGCCATCCGCGGCTTACTTTGTGGGAGGTGAGGTGAATTTAGCAAGCATTTCATTGTGGTTGCGAAATGACGATGTGTTAGGGTTGCATGGTTTTGATTTGTCACTGAATCATAGGAAGTTCGGTACTCTTGTGTTTGGAGGTTGACAGGTTGTGCCTGAATGCTTTGCGCTTTTATCTTTAATACATGGCTAGCTAAATGCATTGTTTATATTGGATTGATGTGTAAGTTAGAAACATACTAGCTTCAGGTCCACATTGGATGTATAATTGGTTCGTTCTAGTTTTGTACGGATGGTTATCAGTGTTTCAGAAATGGGGCCTGTCCAATACAAGTTTTGTTCCTAACATTTTTTGTTCCATGCTATGAGTTTTTCCATTTCGATATGCAATGTAATAAGTCTAGGGTACGGTGTTTGTACTGATGAAGTTGAAACGTTTTAAGTTGATATAATGGATTATGTTCTGTCTTAACTTCAACTGATGTCTGATGGTGAAACCTGTGTCTGTTGAAAACTTAATGTTAGTCCAAACAATGCCTAAACTGCAAAAGCAATATGCCTTTGGGCAATCTAGATCTTGTAACTATAGATGTTGGAGGGTTATGTGCTCCAAACAGGTTCTTAGAATTTTGATATATATTTTGTAAATGATGTTCATAGGGTCAGTGTATACATTTGATTGCTTTGATGAATTTTCATGAACGTAGTTGGCATATAAGTTTGTAAAAAATAATAGCGATCCTAAATGGCATCGGAACTCAAATGGTAGGATTGCAAACCTTAGGATCATAACTAACAGAATCGCAAAATCATAGATTGTACTCAATGCTTGCACTAGGGCCGCCCTCTATAGATTGTACTCGATAGAATTGTAAAATCAATCCGATCAACAAGATTGCAAGTCATAAAATCAGATGATAGAATTGCATTTTCTTTATAACCATGCCGCTTGTCATATCAATCCTCATGAAATTTACATGGATGTTGGTTATGTATCCATTTCACTCAGAATATATGGCATTCACTTAAGGTCTTTGCTGATGACATTTAGTTCTGAGAGATCGAAAAGCCACTATTTTTGTATTGTCTATGGTAGTTTCTGAGATATAGCAAGGCTGAAACAACAGCTACCATAACTTACCATGTTCGCATTTCTATTTGCATGTTATTCCCTTTCTTATGTTGTTATTATCTTACAATTATTCCCTCTCCTACCTGTTAAGTTGAAAACTTCTTTGCTATCTGTATACATGATACCATGGTTTTGTAGTTGGCTGTGTTTTCCCTACAGAATTAATTTATGTATACCCTCAGTTTCTCACAAACTTCTGTAAACCAAAACTTTTGCATCCAGTTATGCATTAAAGTAATTCCTTAGATGTGCTATTACAACAGAATCATTTCAGGAATTGAAAGCATTAGGCACATACTATTGTTTCACTTGTTGATTCAGTAAAAGATCTGGCCATGCTGCATTAAACTGCTAGCAAACATTCATCTTCGTATTTGGTTTTGCCATGTTACTGGTCGCAAGGCAAGATGTGGACTTCAAATTTCTTTTGTTACTTTGGAGTTTGATGTTTGCTGGTTGCTTTGTTTAAATGGTTGAAGAGAAAATGGTTGGCTTCTAGCTTGATGGTTGGATATTTGATAAACGAGGTTTAGATATTTAGTTGATTGTTTTGTGCATGGTCAAAATTTCACAAATATACGGGTGATCAGAGTTTTTGGTCTCCTTAGTCTCTATAGTGTCCAGGGCCAGAAATGTTTTGGTAAAGCAGGTCACAATTTCAGTAGTATATACGGTGCGTTGAAACCAGGTTTCATTGTCTTGGTGGTTAATTCATGTTGCAAGCGGAATTAAGTTGGGTAGTGAGTTCATGCTGCATGTAAGGCCTGGCATTGGGCATAGTTTGACAATGATTTTGTTTGTCAGCACTCAACAGTTGGCACTCGTTTGACTGTATCTAACAAATATCAAGTCTTGTATCTGATTGTCTGGCAACCATATATACACGGTTTTGATTTGGGAAAAAAAAAATATTCTTCTGGCTTTTAGAGTGTAGACTTCTAAGCTTATCCTGATTATTTAAGCTGGATAAACAAAACCTTCCTTTTCTTTCAGTTTGGATACCAGGAGTCAGGACATTTGGTTCTGCACTGAGTGCACTGAGACCACCATGATATTTTTATTCTAGAATTTGATTTATTTTCATTTTGCTCTCTTGCTCTGCTGTTCTAATTGTCTGTTACTTGTTAGTCTAAATAGTTAATGCTTTTCAAAGGTAAACTCCCTCTGCCAGTGAAGAAATCATGGAAAGATGCTGCTCAAACTGATGATGATGAAAGCTAATCCTATGCTGCTTCACTTGGGGTAAGTTGATTCACTTTCATAAAGGAAGCATTTTATGCTCATGTTATTCTGTATCCTAGGGCTGCATTTCAGGCCAAGCCGTTGCTACCATGCTTAAATCTGTCCCAAAACACTTGGCCCTCAACTCAGTATGTGCATACAGTCAGTGTCAATAGTGATTTTTTTTAGCAAACGTTCTGAAGTGTCTACCTGTTGTAAAAAGAACATTTTGAAATGGTATTTGAGTATGAATTTCGTCTCTAATCTGGCGCCTCACTGTTTTTGTTGTGTAGGCTCCTACTGAAGAGTCAGCTCGGGGTTGTGAAGCTCCTCTGATGATTGTAGATATTGTCTGCTAGGGAGCCCCGCAGCAATGAACCCCCAAACAATCTTTGGATGGTGTGCTCAGCGCTGTTAAAATAACACTTGTTCGATGTTATGTATTTGGTAGAACCTCGCGCCAAGACATGTTGTGTATGTTCACACTCAATAATTTTTGTGATAAAGCATTTGAAGTAGTAGGGATAATACATGCATATACACTTGTAATTAGATTCAGATCCGATTAAGAATAGTATGTTTAGGGTTTGGGCGCATGAATCCTCATGCATATACTAACAATTATTAGCTTGAGAGGAGGAATGAGGTGATCATGGATAACTCATTCTATTTCACAGACTAAATAAAAGAGTAACGAGTGAGAAAAGATGGTCTACCTTATTTCTCAAACCAAACACATCATAGTTGTCCTAAAAAAGGCCTAAAAAAAGGCCCGCTCCACCTTATCTACTACACTTTATCATTCTCTAACCAAGTCGGCAGGCTTGGGCTTGTCTTGCTTAGTTTTGTTAGCCAGGCTCGTTTAAGAAACGAACAACACACCCAATGCAACATCGTGTCCAACACCTCCGCTTGCCCTCCTACCAACCTTTTTTTTTTTTACTGCTCCTCCTACCAACCTTTGACTGCTACCTCCAATTGCACCCACAGCGTGTATGCCTTCCTTCTGGCCACACCTGCGGCCTACCGCTAGCCTACTCCTAGTCACCCTGGGCACAAAATATCGAGAACCGAACCGAATTTACCGAAACCGAATTCCCTCGGTACTGAGTTTTTTTAGATCCGATCGGTACCGATTTATGTGGAACCGAATTTGCATAGGTACCGAAGAACCGAACCGATCGGTTCGGTATTTACCGAATGCCTAGGCTGAACTCCTAGTGCACTCGCCGCCTCCACCACCACCCGTCATCCTTCCCTCAAGCAAGTAGTGTTGCCCTGGACCTAGGGCACACCACCTACTCTCTACCTACCCCCACACCGCAAGGCGGTACCCCTCCGCCTATCACATAAGTGCGCCTAAGTGAGCACCTTGTGGAGCATTAGGGCGAGCTCAGGCGCGAGGGGAGAGGAGGTTGGCGCCACCCTCTACAGATGGATCGGGAATAGGAAGAACTGACTATAATAATGAGAGGTGAAGAAAATATAAAGGCTATAGGCTGACAAATGTGTCCACATGTTCAAGTGTGGCATCCCATGTTCTTGTTAACAAACTTGAGCAACATCATGTGTATCCAAAGTAGCTAATAAAATGAACTGTATTTGGGATGATGATTGTTATTGTTCATTGCATTCTCGACTACTCATGTGACGATGTGGATGACGACGACTTGTTGACCGACGAGTAAGGAGTATGTGTGATGCATGACCCATCCCAGCAGCATTACATTTTCACCTAGCTAGCTAGCTAGCTATACGTGAGTGACTAAGTGAGCTACTGGAACTGCTGCTACCATGTTCCCTTGCAGCGTCGCCGTCCTCCCTTTCCTCTTTCGTTGCTGCTCCAATCATGGAGCTATGCAGGAGCCCATAGTTTTTGAATGAATGAACCGTATAAAAAAAAAGCTAATAGTTGCGAAATGCATGGCGAAAGATCTGGAAAAAAGCTCATGCATATGGTACCTGAAAGCTAAAGAGTTCAATGGGTGTGGACCCTCCATCAGTTCCAGTAGCATGAGCAAATCGACCAGAACGGTCGTAGTTTGGTCCTTTATTAGAGTAGCCGTCGCCAGTTTCTCTCATTGTGGTTTATTTGGTGCCTTTGGTCATCCAATGTTTGGTTTCTGTCATCATTTTTGTCAAAGCTGGAAGGAAAACTGAGAGACATCACCCTGTTTCCTAGGCTACTATGATTACATATAATCACGCCCCCGACCTAGCTTGGCTAGAAAGTTTAAAGAAAAGAACCCCACAGCATGCAGCGCACCTTTGCACTGGTGTTTTTCTTGTTTGTCCTTGTATAGTAGACTGATGACTGATCGCTCGCAATAATCCACAACTAATGTCCTTATTAGAGTAATTTATAGTAGTGATGTCAGTATTGTGTCTTCAGTGTTCAGAGCTGATGAGCTTCACTTGCCCCAATAGGTTCACATTTGCCACGGGTCTACAGCTACCCTTCCATTTTCTACTTGAGCCCAGCGAGACTTGCAAGGCGACTAGCATAATTGGGTAGGAACTAGAGCTCACACTAGGTACAAAATCTGAAAATTTGGATACATGTTGTGCACTACTCCGTAGACACTAGTGGCATGCAGTACATTATATACTTGGCGAGAACTGAGGAGAGACCCTTTTCCAATGCATGCAATAGCCTAGGTAGCCTGCATTATATTAGCACAAATAATCAATGTAGGATCAAGTATGTATGCAACCCAACCCAAGGCGCGCGCGCCGCGGCGGCGACTAACTTGTGTCTTATCTGTCTCCGTTCCTGCTGCAAATCTTTTTATTTCAACGGGTCGCATCGCATCGCCTGCATGTGCCGGAGTCCAGGCCTGTTGTATCGTTTTGTAGGATAGCAATCAATTCAATATTGCACCTGGCATAGATAGCATAGCTGTTCCCGCGGAGCTTTCCTCTCCTCCCTGCCTACCTTCCGACAGTGTTTTTCATGATTTTATATCACCTCTCCTTTTCTTTATTTTTCTTTTTCTTTTTCCCAGTAGGAGTATTGTCTCAAAGGAAAAGAATGGACCCATCCCATCCCTAGTCACATCCTGATTTTTTTGACATCCCTGTTCATAGATTCTAATAGTACAAGCAAAAGCTGCCATCTACAATTTACTTGTTTTATTCACATGAAAATTTACAAATGTCTCAAGAAACGGCCCAACCTCTCTATTCACACATCCTAAAGGCTAAAACACAATAAAACCTTTTTCTTCTTTTAAAAAGAAGCATTTTAACTGTAGTCTGAACATGTTCCTTGAGATGTCTGCTGAAGGCTAGCTCATTAGCATGCAGCTAGCGTTTGAGCATGCATCACCAGCCATGGTTAGTTGGCGCCCTCTCTCATCTGTCCTTTTCCTGAGGTAGCCATCAAATTATTTTGACGATGGGGCATCACCGCATGTGCCCTCTCCCTGTTCTCGCGCTCCGTTTGTAGCCTCGAGATAATAGCTCCGCGACCGCGAGTGAAAAAGTGAAACTTGGTGTCTTTAGAGCCCCAACTTCCCTTTAATGCACCTGCATCGGCATCCTGCATCTGTGTGCGTGCATATGTAGCCTTTTTACAGCGACGAGATGGCCGATTTCCCAAGTTTCCCCTTGTCCCTTCTTGGCTCTGAGTGAGAGTGAGTGAGTGACAGAGTACACTTGAGTTGCCTCTGGTGTCTACTTCATTGACCTTCCTGCTTGTGTGTTTCTGGCAATGCAACCGCACGATCTTGAGGGTTTATTGAGGCAAATTCGTGGGTGAACGGCGACCTAGTCTTTCCAAAGCCTTGCCGTTTGCTGGTCTATTTTAGAGGGGCAGAGACCCTTCTGAACTTCTGACTCGTCAGCCAATTTCACATGCGCTCTCTCTCTCTCTCTCTCTCTCTCTCTGGGGTGGTTACAGGGATGCACTCGCTACATGTACAAATGAACAGAGATGAGCAGTGCCTAGTGTGGTCAGTAACCGTTCTAGTATATAGTGGTGATTTTCTTTTCCTTGTATATAAAAAGACCTTGTCTAGCCCTGTCCGGCCTGCCCTGTGTCATAAACTGGTTGGTGGTTGCCTAGCTTTTGGGGAAGAAAAACCTACCATTAATTAAAATATTTATAAATGGTGTTTTGGTCGTAGGCCGGGTGATGATCAGCATCAGTAGATATTGTAATTTACTCATCGTCGGTGCACGATTGAATATTGCTGGATTATGGAAAACGTGTGATTCCTCTGCACAACTGCATGCCGGCCCACTAACACAAGTAGTAATAATAATATATATATGAATAACTTTAATAATAACCTCATTCATCAACTCATGAAACTACAAGGGCATTGGTGCTCTTTCGTTAGTTTTGGGTTTCCAATTTGACTTCAGTCTCGCGTTAGCATTGGTTTATTGTACCCTCGCTCTGTCCGTCTTGTCGGAAGAGGCCTTACACTAGTATATAAATATATTCAACTAACCAAAAAATGATCTTTTGATATATGAAGAATTTGATAATTTTTATGAGTCAAAGCATAGACGTAAACACCTATCCATATAAACACATTTTGAAAAAAAAAAAATGAGACAAGAGATGTTGGGATAATTGACAAAGTTGCCATAGAAAGTCGAGGGCCCGTCGCTTATATGTACACAAAAAGAACAGAACTATTAAATTCAAAGATAAACCTAAAAAAATTGAGCATTCGAATCAAAGCATGCATATCCATCACCAAAAGAATAGCATCACTAATCCTAAAATAAATCTAGTAAAAGAATTGGGTGAGCAAGTTTCCATCACAAATAACATAACCAAGCTACGCTCAGTTCGTGTATTGACTTTTTCTTGTTCATCATATATCCCACACAAGTGCACAAGCACAACCAAGTTCAGATTTCTCGTGATCTCAACTCGGAGATATAAACTGAAGGTTATGTACGCCGTTGGTAGTTTGTATTCTAAATCCGTATAAATAAATACTACTGTACTTGTATGTTTCTTTTTGGCAGAGAAGGTACAATGTTCACATCATCCTAATCAATAACTAATGCCGTGGAGTTGATCATATTAACCGGTCCACTAGTAGTACGTAGTTTGCATATATATACTTTCTTTTGTAGGGAAAAAAAAAGGCAACCAGCTCTCTCTCTCGACAAAAAGCTCAAAACAACATTCTCATATGCCTAATTGTAATGCAGACGTACACTTATGTGTACTGATCATCAATCAACATAAATCCGTGCATCAGGATCTCATGTCACCTGTTTATATATAGTACAAAAATACCCTCTTTATTTTATTGGCAGCGCCTTTTTCTTTTTTTTTTTTTTTATGAAATCAATGGAACTAGTGACCTAACCTCTTTATTTTTCTAGTTTATTTGTGGTCTTAGCTCAAACCATAATATATATCATCGTAGTACGTGTTTAGCTCAATCAAACCAGATGTAGTACGACTAGTATATTTCGTTTTTTGCTTTAATTGACCACCCCGCACTCAGTGGATGGAGCTACCTCGGATTCAGCCTAATTAACCGGCCTTCTGCCGGCCATTGTTGCGTGTTCAGTACCAGCCTTGATACTAGGACAGGACAACGTACACGGTACGTACAAAAGGCAGGCGTGCGTGCGTGCTACAGAGCGCACGTACACGGTACACTATTGGCCTGGTGTACAAATTAAAAGTTCTCGATCGATCGGCCACGATACAACAACACGGCCCATCCACGAGCCGTGCAACGACGACGCATGGTGCGCGGCCGGCACAGTATACGCGTACGTGCTGTACTGATGACCTGCATGCATGCATGTGCCATGTCGTCGACCAACCACGACGGGCTTACGTGCGTATACTGTATACGAGGTGGTCTTCTTCTATGGTCCAGGCGTCTGCAGCACCTTCACATGTGCCGATCCATCTCGATCATCTATCTGTGCACGAAACAAAAGACGAACGTCGTACTGTACTGTCGTGACGATATAATTAAACTATATAATAAATAGATTGCATGGAGGTCTACCAGAGAAATACACAATACTACTTTCGCCAAACATTTACACGTTCCTCTCACGATCAATTTCTGGGAAAACAATCTCTTAAAACTTGTGTTACTGCCTAGACAAGTACTACTACATACCTGCCTGCATCTGCATCCACTGACTCCTGTGTGCAAGCAGTGATGAGTGACCGGTGTGGTAGCTACTAGCTACTATGAATACGATGCGAGATGCATACGTGACAGCGTGAAATTAAAGCTGGTTATGGACTCTGTCACTCTGGCGATCACGTTAGCATATTCCGAGGTTTTAGCCAGATTTATCATCGATCGCATCGACATGTTTTGCTTATCCTCATCCAGACGTGCTGTCAGAAAATCAAGAAAAGTAGCTCTCTGCACGCAAGATCAGGGTGTTTATTTTTTTCAAAATACAAAGGAGATCAAACCGTGTACGGCTGGTGGCACTTTTGTCGTGTATACTTATCGGTTCTGCACGTTTATCGTGGCTAGCTGGAATCATGAGCAGTGTATTTTACGTACGACGTGCCAGCACGCTAATCAGTACACTGACTGCCGCCGCTGAATCATCGTGCCATTTAAAAACGTACACACACATATATATAATAATAACACAGTGCGGTTTTCTACGCTGTTTTCTATAAACAACAACAGTGACATTGAAAGTAGTGTGGAGAAGAAGAAAACGGGTTTCTGGAAAAGTTTTAGGCAAGGACAATGAGATATTAGAAAGTAAATAATCTATGCTTTATATGGTTTATTTCCAAAGCACAAATGAAAGCAAAAGAGGTAGAAGGACGGCTACTATCATGAGATGGATGGAGCTCTCAGTACAAACACACTGTGAACATTAGTACAAAGCTAGCTGGCCTAACAGTACACCAAGCATGAAATCGAGCGGCCTTTGATGATTGAATCCACCATGGGTGCATGCTTAGTGTGATGCTGTTGAGTGTGTGTGACATGCATGCATCTGATCTTTTTGAGTCCTGGAAACAAACACTAGCTACTCGGTCGCTTGTCTTGATGAAGAAGCCAGAGACGACGATCGATATGCTTTGCAAATCGATCTCTCATCCTAGTATCTTTTTTGCGTAATAATGCCGAGCTCTAGCTGGAGTATATTCGTATGTTCTTTTTGCATGCATTCCGCGTACAACTTGTGTGTTGTATTGTGGGGGATGGATGGATTGGGTGAAGAGGGGAGATGATGCCAAATTAGGTGGCACCAACCAGGACAGGCCATGCTCATGCATGAGGGCTGGCCTGGCCCCCTCACATATGCATGCATGCACCCCTACCATGTGGACTTCATTCAACCCTCCAACAGTTCCAGTCCAATACGTACGCGTGGCACTTTGGAGCTTCATTCGTATCTACAGTTCTTCTTCTTCTATTATTACTGCCACCGTTGCTTGCTTCTTGCATAAAATTAAACCCAAACAACGGTGCAGAGATTATAGAGACTGCAGAACGAATTGAAGGAACATACGTACGATCGAACAGATCGACGAGAGGTCGTAGACAAGTCAGAGGAGCGCCTCGATCAGAAGGACATGTAGTATGCATGATTGCCTGACATGCATGCCCAGCCCAGTTGTCACACTCGCAGGACGGAGCTGGCCTGCCTGCCTAGATTTGTGCAGATGGGTCGTCGTTGCAATGGATCGATCCGTTCGTTGGAATCACCAAGCGGACAACACGAGCACTGCAGGGCCGACGCGCGAGACCGCGCCCTGATGCGTCGGCGGCGGGCGTCGATCGGCCGCCGAGCCGGATCGGAGCCGGAACCCGACCGTTGGTTACCAGCGACCGCACGCACGCACGCACGCATAATTCCCTCGCTAATCATGCGGCCGCGCGCTCGCTGCAACTTGTTGCCGGCTGCTGGATGGCCCGACGGATCGTCCGTTCATCATCAGTTCGCAGCGGCGCGCCTAGCTCGATCACGCGGGGTGCGGGGGCGTGCAGGCCGTGGGCGAAAGAGACAGCGCCACTGCAGCTGCGAGCGTGTGAGTGCCCGTGCCCGTGCGCGGGCAACCGGGCCAAACCTGCGATGCGACGTCTGCAAATTTCCACGCATGCTTCGATTGCAACCTACTCAAGGCCGAGCCGCTGGCATCATCAGGCTTACTCCTGTCTGTCTGAAGTGTAGTGGTAGTACTAGCTAGTATACAACCTGAAAGCGGTTCCTTGCAAGCGATTACCGATTAATTGCTGTTGTTGTCGTGGCAACCAACGGCTGCATTTTAAATTCAGTTTCTGTTCAACTTGCTGTGGATCGATGTGGAGGTATCTGTAGCTAGTATCCTATTCCTTCTGTGCTAGTACTACGTGGGTCAGCTACATACCTCGTGCAACAGGATGCTGGAGACATGCATGATGGTACCTGATTGCCACTGCCAAAATCCTTCGGTTAATGGGGCTGGTTAATCTGCATTTTCTTTTGCGATGGCGTAGGAAGACGGTGAAAACGACCCGGTCATAATGAACGAACCCGGGGCCACGCGAGGGAGGAGCACAGCACCTCTCCACTCCACTGGCCAGTGGCCACTAGCCGCGCGCGCGATCGCAGCCGAACAACAGGCACGCAAACACCGCGAATAAGAAAACTGCAGCATGCTCCATCGCAATCATCTCGTTAATGGCCAGTGCCACCTACTCAACTGACACTGCCACGATTACATGCAGCACGGAGAGCGACGGCTAATTAATTGATTTCCAGATTTAAACAAAACTTTGCTTTTGAGTTAGCACCTAAAAAAAAGTACTTTGTATATACTGAAACGAAGATTTTTTTTTTTTCCTTTGACAAGTTGCTGAAAAGAAGATTGATTCATCTGTGGAGTAGTTTTGAGCTGTAGGTTGAGTCTGACGCATGCTTAGAGTCTCTCGTATATTTATTATGAAAAATATATTTTCACAACTAATTTAAATATACTTATTTTGTCCTCATAAATGTTTGTTCTTTTCAAATAATTTTAGTCAAAGTTTGCCACCGCTGACTCCTGACGGACAATTGCATGTTTTGTGTGATCTAAGGGAGTACATCTTTTCATACAAATGTAATTTTTATTCCTACAATAGAATTTCTCCCCATCCTTTCTTTTATATTCCGATCATATTTATTTTAAGTCCTTCTAAAAGATACGGTGCTTGGAGTTCTTATCATGCACCATATCTTCATTGCATGCTACCATGCAAATCTAGTGGGATATAGTAGTTTCCCTTTTCTTAGCATGCAAAACTCATGTAGTGGCTGTCCCAGCGAGCATGTGGGGAGCTGCCAGTGCATGCTGCGCATGACGCGACGCTGCCCGTCACCGTGGTAGAGTCCTCTCGCTGGTGCTCTCGCTCTTTTAGTAGTAAGCAGGATGCAAATAAGTGCAAATCTAGCTGGGATAAAAATAAGTAGTTTTCTTTCTTAGCATGACGAAACCGTGGTTGTCCTAGCCAAGCACGTGGGACGCCAAGCAGTGCATGCTGATGGCGACGTGACGCCGCACCGATGCGAGCAGCCTGGGTGGTTTCGCTCTCTTTTAGTAGTAAGTAGGATGCGTACTACGCAAATCTTAGTGGATATAAGGCGAGCTTTCCCTTTCTTAGCATGCAAACCGGGCAGGGCTGTCCCAGCCAAGCATGTGGGGAGCCGCAGAGCCGGGCTGTAGCACGCATCGCCGCCTCCGTACTGCGGGTAGAGTCCGTCACAGGTTTCGCTCTTTTAGTAGTAGATTTTTCTCATTTTATAAATCTATATCTACATATATTTGTATCTCAGATCCATTTCTGCATCTATGGGCGTGTTTGATCCTCTTCAACCCTGGTTAGAGTTAGAGTCCCTCAAATAACCTAACCCATGGGCGCTTTGATGGCAGTGGTTAGAAGCACTTTTTCCAATCACTTTTTCGTTGGTGTGCCTTTGGGACTTGGTGGGGCTCTACCAAAGTAAACTCCAAATATCACCTCCTTTGAGGGTTACTTTCTTGGTTGTGTTGGCTCCAAAATAAACCCAATCTAACCTATGTGTTTGATACTTTTAAAGTATTGTAGCCAAAATAACCCATTCCAATCCCTAACCCCCGTAACCAAACAGGCCTATATATATGTACCTATAATTTGTATCTATATCTATATCAATATTTGTATTTGTATCTATATCTCCGCATCCATTTCTATATACGTATATGTATCTATATCTCTGAATCCCGATATATATCTATGTATCCATATCTATATCTCATAATATCTATAATGTTTATTTATATCTATATCGATATTTGTATTTGTATCTATATCAATATATCTATAATATTTTATAATAAAAAATTCTACTAGCTATTCCATATCGATGTGCAGGTAGTCCAACTCAACAATTCATACTAGTATGCCATGCCATTAACCATGTGTCATCATATAATAGATATTTTTCGTATAGGTATTTTAACCTAGTTTAATTCTAATTCATCCACTATTACCATAGCAACGTGAGGGTATGCTTCAAGGTGTATAATGGTTTGTGTTATAAAAACCACAATTTTTTTTTTGAAATAAACCTTCCTTAACTAAAAAATCATAGTTTTTAGTTATGCACTAATTATTACATGTGTTTTCCTAATTCATATGCCTAATTAAATTAGTCGTTACGAATTTTTTAAAAAACTACGTATAACCTAGCATCCATAGTATTTTCCCTAAGACTTTGTTGAACCTCCCTTTAAAACTATATCGTAAGTAATTGAACATGTATAATGCCTCCTTGAAACCTTGAGGCCCCTACCCCAATTATGGAAAGGTCTCTCTTAGTTTAAGATGAGGTCATTCTCAACATTAGGGCTAGGAACAAATGTTGAAGTGTTTCATCTCCTTGCCCTCTCTTTTGATCTCTCGCTGGAATTGTTAACATTTTTCTTCCTATCGCATGTTAAGCGCCCTCTCATACCATCATTGTAATCAAATTGTTGCATTCCTTTTGTTAGGCCTTTTATTAGAGTATGGGAAGGTGTAAGGCGAGGGCATGCAATCCATGGCATCATGGGGAGATCCTCTCGCCATCCATCAATTTCCGCCAATGCAAGAGCCCTTCGCCGCTTCCTTTTCCCCTCTCCCTCCTCCTCCTCATCATCATTACCACCATAGAACTAGCCGTGTTTCTGACACTCTTCCTAGCGCATCCCTTCCCCTTCCACCCTCCCACATTTGATTAACCTTTGTGGTTCCAATCGTACTCATCGAGCATCTCGCCAGCTTTCTGGGTCCCAACGATAGAGTATCTTCAATGACAGTCCTTCACATTGGATATGTCCTCACATAGCTCCATTTGGACGCTCATAGAGCCGAAGGTGGCTACACCTCGAGACCGAGTCTCTAACTTAAGGTCACTATTATGGTTTCACTAAGGGTGCCTTAGGAGAATGCTAAGGCCCCCAACAACATACTTCAGTGGGTGCATGGAACTCAAAATAAATTTAGCGCATCATGCCGCATGAGCTGCAAATACGAAATAAAAATAACGCTTGTCCTTCTTAACGTAGTCCCTCACTGTAAACACTATTCCTCACTTTCTATCTTTCACTTCATGGAGGCAATACCTAACTCAATCACCCTCTCTTTTGATAAAACTTTGCCTCTTCCTCTAGATCTTGTTCGCTTAGCAGGTATGCACCGACGCTCATCGGGTATCGCATTCATGCCCAGTGTGCCTTAAAGGATGGGAGCCTACCGCCTCGATACGCTTTTCGTTACATTTTGCGAAGACAATCACAAAGGCCAATGATGCTAATGAGGATACTAGTGATGAAAGTTCACGCTTTGATGCACGCTTGAGTTCAAGGTCGATGACACCTACAAGGATACTCAACGCCACTCAAAGATCGCTGGCCCCTAATTCCTAGTGAGTGCATAGATCGATGACACCAAATGGTGATACCGTGGGATGAAAGCGTCGCGCTTTGGATTCATGCTGAATGCAAAGGCCAACGCTAGCAAGGATATGCCTTGATGTGAGCTTTGAGTATGGAAGTCGTACTTGCTAAGGATAGTGGTTGAGGATGAGCATGAAAGCGACCAATCAAAACATTTTTATTGTTTTGGGATCAAGTACGAGAATTTATGTCAATCTAGATTTTCTTGGCATTGCATGAAATTAATATCGCTAACGGGTAATTAGAGGAGCAATGCGCTAAAAACCATCTGCTTTCCTTTTAGACATCATTTTGCGTAGATGCGAAATCCTTATTGAGTACACATGTGCGCTGCGACAAATGCCGACTGAATCCGACATGAGTTGACGCTGTATCTGAGGCAGCACCATCCACATCCGATATAGCGGCCCTTCTTCCACTAGTTCCCAAGTAGGGAGGTGCCCGACCTTTCACTAGAAGGAAGCTCGGGTTAGCTCGATCCGACGTTGGAGGCGTGTCTCGACTCAACGCATGAGCGAGGCGGGAGGGGTGCAACCGAGCGGGCGACTAAAATGCAAGTTTAAGGGAGGACATGACGGACAACGACGACGCCGAGCGGATGGTGAGGTCACCAACCCGGCTAGGGTCGTGCCGAGGCAAAGAGGGCGGGTAGTGGAGATCGAGATAGTAAATTGAGACTTATGGAAGGGCAAAAAGGAGCCGACGGGCCGAGCGGGCGCGGTGAGGTTCACCAAATGGTGTAGTTGGCTTAAGGGGAGGAGAAACCACTGCGTCATAATAAAATGAACATGTGTTTATCCACACCCTCGCGCACGACACGCCGGCATGGGAGAAACCACCTGCATAATAAAAATGAACATGTGTTTATCCACACCCCCGGTGGTGATACCCTAGGACGAGGACCCTCGTGCGCTGGTGCAGGAAGCCAAGAAAGTTAAGGGCATCACAGTCATTTTCTCTTGCCCCCGTCATTAGCGGGCAGTAAACAGTGTTACAGTCATGGCGGCAGCATTATGAGAGGGGAGGAGAGAGAAGATATTGAGGGGAGAGAAAGAAGAGATAGAGAGAGACTGGACTGTTGTAACGGACAGAGAAGCTGAAAGGTGTGTGTGCTCCCTCCCACCTCACCCCCTCTCTCTCATCCATCGTCTCCATTATTTTCTCCTCCTCCCCGCGTCTCCACCTCCCTCCTTCCTCTCTTTCTCTCTCCTCACCAGCGCCCTGCTTCCCTACTCCAGCCGTGGCACTGCAGGCTTTGCGCTTGGCTGCTTGCCTCTCCTCACCTTTCTCCACCTCCCCCATTCCGCAAATCGCACGAGCAGAGCTCCCCTCACCAAGAGGTGAGAGAGAGAGAGCCAAGGAGGCGAACCAGGCGGCGGGACAGCGACGCGACGTGCCTGCCATTCTCTCGGAGGTACACATCAGATGCTTTCTCCTCCTCTCACTTCAACCCGCTCGCTCTTTGTTCCGGGGATTTTCTTCCCTTGCCCCTTGGGGAGTTGGGGAAGTGTTCTGCGTCGAGAGGTGGTCGCTTCTAGCGGTTGTTGGGATCCAGGCGGTCGCAGGAGACTCTGCGGGTGCTGCAATGCGGTTCGTGTGTTCTCGCTGTGTCGGTGGGGCTCTGGGGCGACAGCTCTGGTGAGATTTCGAGAGATCTCGTCCGTGCCAGGGCTTGATCTACGCTCCGGCCATCTCCAGGCTTCGGTTCGCCGCCCACCAACCGAGCCTCCGAGAGTCGGCCATTCATTCAAACGCCCTCGACGGCGACCGCGCATCGGTTCAGATCCAGGCGTCCTTTCACCGGCAAACTCCTGCCTCCCATGCAGTCTTTTCTCGTTGTTCTTGTCCCTCCCTGGACTCGGGTGTACTGCAAGTCCATGTGGATTTTTATTTTATATATAATAGAATCTCTTTTGTTGGTATGGACGCCATAGCTTTTGGAATTTGGACCTCAAATCCTAATCTCCCTGTGGAATGGGATAGAATGCGTTTTGTTGCGGAATGTTGCTTGGCGTACTGCTAAAAATCGGCTTGGTTTTCCTATTTTTGTGAGGTTCAACCAAACCTCTTGCTGACGGATTCTTTTTGCTGCTTGACGTACTGCTAATATCGGCTTAATTTTCCAAATTTTTGTGAGGTTCAACCAAAACCTCCTGCTGAGATCCTTCTCTGCTCAGTTTGCTTACCCAGCTGACTATTTTTGCCTTGTTCATATTTGAGTTGATGCTGAGTGGCATTCCAATCGATATTTGGCAGTAAATTATTATAGTCGGCAAGTGTGAGTGCGAGTTCTTTGCTGAAACTTTCAAGGTCTCACCTGAGATCTGACATTGTCGGTGCCAAATTGCTGTACATTTGAGGGCACGCTCTTGCAAATCATTTGAAAAACATATGCTTCACTTTTGCGTGGACACGCACTTCTACCCTATGATGCCTCTCACCTGTCTCCAACTATTTGTGATATAGTATATTCGTTTGGCTGTGCTGCTGTGGTCAGTGGCGGTATTTCAGGGAGGGAGACAGTCTCCATAAATTCTGCACGTTGTGGTTTGTCTTTAGCTTGATTTCTAGGGGAAATGGCCCATTCCTTTATTCTGGTATAGGATTTAGCAGTACAATGCTTTTAACTGTCTAAAACTTGTAATAGGCTAAGGTCGCGAAATGTTTCCCTCTGCATGTTTGTTGAGTTACACTGCGTGGACAAACGTGAGATATTGCCTTGAATCCCTGATTAAATTTGGCTTTCAGAAACTGTGTTCATTTTCTTTTATATTTCTATCTTCTAGATAACGCATAATGACCGCTGATTGCTAGTATAATTTGTTTCCTGCAATGTGGTGCTGTTGTTTTTAGGAAAATATAAGTTCATACAAAGTAGCTATTAATGGACCTTTTCTTTCTTCCGAGTGCCGCCTGGCTGCCAAATAGGATTCCTAAAAAGTATTTGAATTATGCAGCAATAGATGTAAGAAATGTGTGTCTGTTCTGTGAGTTTGCTTGGTGTACCATATTTAGATGAGAGGTAGGGTCACTAGTTCCATATCTCTATCTTTCTTGGTATTATTGAGATCAATCTGTGGATTGTTGCCTCATGCTTTTACTATTCTCGAAAAGCTGGGTCGCATTTTATAATGAAAACCACCATATGGTAGCTGGCGAATTATGACTTGTTGGGCACTTCTAGACCCATCATCTAACATCTTATTGGACATTTTCATAATCTGCTTTCATTGTTTATGGATTCCAACCATCCCCGATTTTCTTTTATCTATATGCTACTGGAAGATGATTTTTTTTCATGATCCCATAGTACCAGAAGTTCATCTGACCTAAATTGTTTAATTCAATGTAACTTTCAGGAGCTCACATGCAAGGTGTAAGTCTTACTGCAAAGAAGGGCAGCCTCACTTGATTACACTGCACGGGGGTTAAAAACTTGAGATACAGTTGATCTTCTGGGTTAAGTATGGGGTTCAAGGTTTGCATCACATCAGCTGAGCAATGGCCTGTATGTTTCTGGTCGACCTGAGCAGCCCTAAGGAGAAGGCCCCAACCATTTGTTCCACTGCCATGCCATATACTGGGGGTGACATCAAGAAATCTGGAGAGCTGGGGGGGAAGATGTTTTGATCTCCATGTTGAAGTCAAGAAAATCTGGTCCTCTAGGAAATGCTCTTCAAGGAATACTTCATTTGGAGGTGCTGGTTCCAACTCTGACCGGTCTCCAATGCTGGTGGTCGGTCCAACTTCTCTGGTTCTCTTTTCATCTTCAGTTTCCTGGTGCTGGTGGATCAGCCAGAGCAAAATCAAACCCGGACCGGCCTCAATAAGCATGGAGAGCCAACAAAGAGGTCATCTCTGTCCCAGTCTGGAGGAGTGACTCCAATGGCACCAGAACTCTGGCCCTCTTCCTCCCGTAAGCCTTCCGACAACTGGGCTTATCACATCTGGGCCTATCTCTTCAGGGCCACTTAATCTGCCTGGTGCTCCAAGGAAAGTGTCTGGGCCACTTGATTCTGCTCGCGTCGATGAAAATGCGGGCTACTTCATTTGCTCACAATCAAGCTGTTTACTAATCTCAACACTGAAGATGGTTACCAATTCAGGGAAGCTTTCCGAAGCCAATACTCTGGGCTGTGATTCTGCTCTTTGTGATGGGTTTCATAGCAGGTGGTTTCATTCTGGGTGCTGTGCACAATGCAATTTTTGCTGATAGTTGTTGTGGTGATATTTGGGTTTGTTGCTGCACTTCTTATCTGGAATGCTTGCTGGGGTAGGAGAGGCCAATTCAATTGTTAATCGCTATCCTGATGATGATCTCAGAACTGCCAAAGATGGACAGTATGTGAAGGTTACAGGGTATGTACAATGCCGCTTTTTGAATCAGTTCTATGTTCTACCTTTTGAATCAGTTCATGTGTGGTGTCGTTATTGATTGTATATGTTAATTTTATTTCACTGTCAGCGAATAATACTAGTCTGAAAAGAATGATTATTAAAGTTTTCTATTGACATGTGTAAGTGTGTAACACATTCGCATCAGTCCTCTTAAAAACTTTGAATGTCTATGCCACATTGTTACCTTTTGTTCTCTTTCACTAGCACATAATTTAGCAATATTTCACCATACTTTTGCATTTTGATTTATTATTCCAGGTCAAAATGAACATGGTGCTCTGTTCTAAAATTATAAGTCGTGTTTTGACTTTTTGTTACATCCATTTTGCTATGTACTTTGACATCTGTTATATCTAGATACAAAATGATGTGTGTGGAAACATTCACCTACATAAAGATACCCCTCAAAGCCGTTTTTCATTTCCAAACAACACTATTTCTCCTATAATTTAGAATTGCAATAATGGGTGTTTGAATTCCTCTACAGGTCTGGACTTGTGGAAATTTCCCCCTAATCCTCGCCGCCCAAAGGGGTCCCAAGATGCGTATACACTTCTACTAGCTTGTATGAGTACAGGGGTTGGGATTCCAAAGCTGCTAATACTGAAAGCATATGCTTTTTACCTGGGGTTTACGCCAATGGAGGTGAGTATTTTCATGACTATCTACTTTATACTCTGGGAACACAAAACTGCAGCTTGTTGAGTTTAGCTGAATTTGACCTCCTGATGTTTCTCCTGCATCTATGGCGGCTTACATGCAGTTGATTTCTACATCTCAGATTTTCAGTCCGGCTTCGGAGCATTGGTGAAAAACAGATAGGTGCACGGTGGCCCCTTATGTCTATGAATCTGTTATAATTGACATCAATCCAGACAACAAGGATATGTCCCCTGATTTTGAGATGGCTATGGAGAGAAACCTTCAAGCGATGATCGACAATGCTCTTAAAAAGAAGGGTACCTTTTCCCCCTGCTTAGTTTGCAGCTGGAATGCAGGACTATAAACTCTTTTTTCTTCTGCCAAAAGATATTAGGAGTACAAAAAAAATAATATCAGCTAATGGTTACATGCTACGGATTTCCTACCTGTAGATACATCAAGGAAGGTAGTACTGTGTGTGTGATGGGGGTTAAAAGTAAAAGGAATGACAATGTCCTGATGATTGTCTCCTCCATCAGAGCCCATCTCAACTGTTGCCAGTGGGCTATGCGTTCTCCCAACCAACATTGATGGGTTTGTTTTAAGATGCTAAGATACTCTCTAACATTGATGTGATACCAGCTTAGCTGGCGGTGGAAGAGCGCGTTGAAGAAAGTGCCTGTTAAATATTTGAGTCTTTATTGTTTCATGGAATGCTAGTTGAGAAAATGTGCAAATGTTGGGTGTGTGGATTATGGCAGGTTGAGGGTGGTTGGTTACAGGCCGTTGGATGTATAGTTTTTTCTTCTTTTTAATTGTGTGTTTTTGAGATTTTTTTTAAATTTCAGCTCTGAATCTTTTTGTGTAACCAGATGCCTCTAATCTAAATCTGCGTGGTAATTTAGATTGATTTTTGGTTTTAAAAATTAGAAGGTTTCTCTCTTTTGTGCTTTGTGTTAAGGCAATTAGTATTTCAAAGCTAACTACAAAATGATAGGACATAAGATGTACATTTCCACTTTCATTATGTTTTGTCATTTTTTTTCTTTTTAATTTCAACTGAGATCAGAAACTTGTATTCAGGTGCCTTCTTAGTTTGATTCGGTTTTCAAAAAATCACAACTTGCTGCCTTTTTGCCCTATGTGTTAAGCGCAAGTAGTATTTTCCCCGTGTTTGAAAGTAGTGATACGCTGCAAACAAGTCTTCGATTCTGAACTGCATGATTACATTTCTGAGTTTCCATTGAAGAAACCCAGATCGGTTTGGTGACGTTTGGTTACATCCATCGCAGGCAAACGTAACGCGAATGGAAATTTTTTAATTGGAACTTCACGAATGTAAAGCGCATGGAACTGATATAGGAGGGCAAATTATTTCGTTCTTTGTTTGGTTGGCCATCGCATGTAGCGAGCGTGATAGGTTGCCGCCGAGAATCGGGCGTGAATGCATAGCTGAAGCCTTTGATCTATTACCGAGGCCGGAGCAATGGTTTGAATCGTGCATGTAAACAAACATGGTTTGCATGTAAAACCAACGTAGTTACAACCTGATAACGCGTAAACAAATACGGTCCTAAAAAGGTTGAACCAAACAACACTTTTAGATCCAAAGAAGTTCATTTTATTACAGTCGACCAAAGCTACTACTCAATGCCGTTCTAAATATTTTATTTTTATTTGAATTTGACATATCCCAACCTATTAGGATTTTTGTTTTTGCGGAATTTGTTAAGAGCTTAGGACATTTTGTGTGGTCAAAACCTTATCAAGTATTTATTGTTTTTAACTGAAAATATGAAACCATCTTCAAAATCAACTCCCCAACCATGGAGAATAAGATAACTTGAACGGTTTTAAAATTTTACGGGGTGTTGGCCCGGCCCTATTTTCATAGCCTACCCACCACGGGCCTTTCATTGTTATGCGGATACTGGTTTCGACACACAATCGCTTCTAAAATTTTGTGGAATTGGGCCATATACTTAAATGGCCCGTCATTCCTAACTTTTTAATGGAAGCTTTATAACAACCTCGAATATGTGTGCTATATCAAGAGCACCAATGCAATCTTTGAAATGCGGAATGCTTAATGGAAATCCATTGAATCTTCAAAGACGCGGATTGCTTGTCGGAAAAATTGAGAAATTTAGTGCTCGAAATTTTTTTGGCCACCTTTATGATACCCGGATACTGACAACTTTAACTAATGCATTTAATAAGCACTGCCAAAAATGTAATGTAGAAAAGGAAATAAAATAACAGAAAAAATTTTTTCAGGAAAAAAACTGCCTTTGTGGGTACACATGAACCACAAATGCAGTAATACTACACGATACATTTTTTTGAATTGTGCACGATACATTTTATGAGCCTGTGTAGGGTAGGGCTAGACCTTGCAATTTGTGCTTTAAGCATTCTTTGACGCAGCCAAGCGATAACCAGCCTTTTAGTCTGTTGAGCGGCAACGGAGGAGTCCCGGTCACGGCATTTTTCACGACCGGAGTTGGGGAGACGAAGGATTAGGCTGGATTAATGAATATGAAAAAAATACAAAATTTCAAAACGTGGTAATCTATGAAAAATATATAGAGTTGACCTCCTAGCTCTACTTTTTCTTAGAATGAGTTAGTGGAAGCATTTACATGTTTGGCACCACGGATTTAGGAGCTTTAAAGAAATGGAAAACGAACGGAAAGAAATACAAACACCCCGCACTGTGAGATGAATATCGATTTTAGAGTTCGACTAAAGAATTACCTCGGCCAAGCAAAAAAAAAAAAATATATTTATTTGGAGTCGTACCCGTGCGTTGCGATGAAAATTGATACAGTACACTGAAATCAAACTACGCACCGGCATCGTTACTGCTTTAAGCACAATCTATTTTAATTTGTATTAGCAGTTTAGCACACATATTGAGTAATAGTCACATCGATCGAGGATTGCACTGATATACATGTACAATTTATAGATAATAAACAAACTACTCAAGTATGATTTTAGTTTGAGTTTTATGACTTGATTGGTGGAATCATTGATTGATCTCGTTTCTAATGAAAAATAGCTTTTTATTAAAAACTCAAAACTATCATGATCAACTTATTGGAAGGGTCAAGATTGAAATAATTACAATAATATTAATTTTATCATCTGTTTTATGTTTTATATAGAGAATAGGGATATGTATAAATATGAAAAGAAAAAGCAAAAATGCCGGCAAAAGAAAAATACCAAAAAAAAAATCGCAGAAAAAAAAAAGAGAAGGGAAACCAAAAAAGGAAGGAACGGACAGTTCTGTACCATCCCGCATATCCCCACCCCGCATCGCTAGGGGCTCGGCATCACAAAGCCGCCGCCGGCCTCCCCTCTGTCCCTCCCCGAAGCAGTCTCAGAGGAGCCCCCCAGCGCCATCCTCCTCCACTTCCAGTGCCCAATGTCGGCCCCCGCCCAACCCCTCATCGAGCTGCCTCCCTCCGCTCCTCCGGTGTCGGCATCCACGCCAGCCTCCCTTAGATGAGGAGAAAATCATGGAAAACTTTTTCTGCCGATCTCATCCAGATCTTGCACTAGGGCCAGCCAACCAGCCCAGTTGGCTCTTCAAACTGGGCCATCTAAATCCTGGCCCAAATTTTTCTTGTTGCACAAAAAGTGCCTCTCTTCGACTGCTTTTAAAAAAAAGTGCCCCTTCGATCCTCTCTTACCCCACCGCCGCCCGCCGGCCATGGCGTCGAAGGTACGGTTCAGCCTCCTGGTGGCGATGTTCCAGGCCATGTCGAGCGACAAGAGTTCGGCGAAGAAGCGCAGCTGCCTGCGCGCGTTCCTCGACTGCGCCTACGTGCCCAAGGGGGCGGTAGGGATGACTTTTTTTCAGTGCGCTCCGCCTCGTACTCCCGGGGCTGGACTGGCGCGAGCGCGGCACCTACGGGTTTCAGCGAGGCGGCCCCTCGCCGCCGTGCTTGTCGACGCCCTTGGCACGCCAAGGACTCTACCGACGCCGTCCGGCTCACCAACCGGCGCCGCGGCGGGGGTTTTCCGCAACGCAGGCAACTTCGCTCGTGGCCGCTGAGGGTATTGTATGCTTGTAGTCCCCAACCTCAGATTCTCTTTTTAATTAAGCCTTGCTATCTCTCCCTTGTCAAACAACAATTATCAACTTAGTATTAGTTCAGCTTAGCTCGGTCGGTTTCAACGCAGTATGTGTATCAATTCGGCAAAACAACATAAGTTCAGGCCACTGAGTATTAATTCAGTTGCTAATTTGAGTTGTGTCCTTGGCACTTTGTCTCAACACGTCCTTATGGTGTGATTGGATGGGTTTAATATGCAATTCAAAAGTTTGGTTCAGTTCAAAAAACGATTATTATATGTACATTGCTTGATTAATGTGCTATCCTAGTTGTTGTGGTTCGCCAGCAACTACTTGCCTGGGTTATGTACTGTTGCCACCCAGGTCCTAGTAAACGGGAGGCAAAGGTTTAACTTCTGGTGGATTGACGATAAAGGAGAGATCAACGATGCACTTTGACCTATAGCTGCAACTGAGAACAGGTAGCCAAGGCAGCTATTTGAATTTGTGTGATGACAGAGTTGTCAGAACTTCTTTTCATTCTTTGACAGGTCTGAGAAGGCTCCTCATACTTTCTAATCTGATCAACAAAACCAATGCTGCTGAAATGAAGTGGCTTTGGATGATTATTCTTAAAGGTGTGATACCTGTGCCCATTCCTTATTTGCTGAGCTTTTATGCTTTTGCTGCAATTGCATTGTTTTTATTTGCTTGTGTTTTTGGCATGCTTTGTTGTAGATTTGAAATTGGGGGCAAGTGAGAAGAGCATATTCAAGAATTCCATCCTGATGCCCAAGACTTGTTCAGCATGTCACCTGTGACTTTTTGAAATTTGTCTGTGAGAAGCTCAATCCATCGCTTCCAGAGGCATAAACGCCAGGTGACAGCTCTGAGCTCTTTTATTGTGCAATTTGAGCTTTTACTTCCCACAATCCTGATTCCCTTCATGTGCAAATACGGTAAACCCTTGAAAATTTGATGTTGCCAAAAGCTTTTTCTCACTCACTGCCTTTTTGTGTGCATGTTTTCTGGTTGGGTTGGGCATTTTGCATTTATAGAAGCATTTACCACTCATAGAAAAACACACGGTTTCATAACATTTTCTAATGACCCTGTGACAGGGCTTCTCTACAGTTTTGAGAACCGTTGGGGCTTAACACTATGGGACCTATAGATTTAGCATTTTTTCTTTGTAACATGATAAAGTATATACAGGTCTAATAGAAGCATGCCCCCACTCCCCTTTCTATCATGGGCCCTAGGCCCAGAGTTGATCCTGCCATGTTATTATGCTCTATGTACCAGTTGTGGTACTCATAGATAAGGATTTATTTTTTTTATCTTGGGGATTCCATGTTTATACCCCTTTATGCTGTTTTGACCAGGATATAGAAATTGGGAAGGCTGTCAGGCCTCAGTTAGCCATGAGAGTCCCGCGATGCTCTCCGCTGCCTGGAAGAAGGTGCCTGCCCACCCACCAGTTTCCTTCTGAAGATAGAGAGTCATTTCTAAGTGAAAAGGCTGCTTTACACTTGTTCTATACATTGCTTGAATTTGCTTGGTCATCATACCCTCCCTTTTTCCAGCTTCATGGAAAAACAAGTGGTTGCTGAGTGCAAATGGATGGTGACCGTATTCAAATCCACAAAAATGGGGAAGAGATTCATTTCTTCTCTAGGTAACTGAAATTGGTTGCTACTACATATTTACTTCCTCGCGATACTTTTTTTTTAGAACTACTGGTTTCATTTTTGTTTGTCAATCCTTTTTATTTGCAACTGTTCATCAGTCCGATAGCTTCTGCTTGTTTCACTAACTTCATACATGTATATCAGATTTCTTTGATCACTGAATAACGCTAATCTGGGATGTCAAAGATTATTAAAGAAAATATCCTAGTTGACAGGAAACTTTTTTTTTCTGGCTTAAAAAATCACAAAGAGTGTTTGTACTTTAGTGGGGGCTTAAAAATCACAAAGAGTGTTTGTAATTATAGCCACCAATTCCATTTGCATATCTAAATATCCAAAGCAAATTACCCTAGCATTTTTTTTTTCTTTTTACTTGCATAACTATAGCTTATGTGTTTTTAAGACTTAAGATTTACTCCATAATTTCCATGGAAGAATATCTATCACATCAATCTTGGTTTTGTCAAAGGAAAAACTTAAGGCATGCATCTCCCATATGGCTGTAGGTAGCTAGTTCTAGATGCCTGGAGGTATTTAACCTGTTATGAGCTTATAAGAATACCCGACACATTGGATATCTGCTGGTCTTTTTTGTAGTCCTTTTACTGTGCAAACTTCCTTGAACTCACTCTTTTGATCCCAATTGTTATTAACAATGCAGATGTATATTGGATGGAGAAATGCTTGTCTGGGACACTGTACTTAACCGTTTTTGTTGAATTTGGTTCAAACCAGGAAATAGGTTTTGGATATATTCCATTGAAAAAAATCAGAAAATTTTTACTTCCAGGATGTTTTATAGTGGATTAATTTTACATTTTTGCAGCCAAGGCTGCAAGGGAGGGATTGGAGACTGATCGACAGGTGGTTTTCACAAAAACTTGTTTTTGTTTTGTAGTGATCCTTCTACAAAATCTCTGTGATCTAACTTAATTTACTATGTGCTTGCAGTTGTGCTGTATCCTTCATTTCTTTACGACTTTTGCACTCTTACTTTTTTCTTGATATTCTTAGCTATTCTTTTTTTTGAAGACTCTTAGCTGCATGTTTGGCAATAAGATATGCATCTGTTTGAATTTCCATTTTCTGTTTGTTTTAGTATCTGATGTGCTGGAACTGTTTCCCTGGTATATGTTGGCCTAGGTTTAATGTTTCTCTCAAATTCATATATGTTTTTTGCTTTCTTGTTTGTCAACATTTTTCTTGACACTAGTAGAATGCATAGATGTCGCTTTTGACATCCTTTATGCTGGAGACACCAGTGTTATCCACCAAAGTTTGACTTGAGCGCATCAAATTCTGCAGAAGGTTGTGAAACCTTTAAAGGGTCGTCTTGAGATTTTGATCCCAACAGGTGGTTTAAATGTCCGTCGCCTCTTCAGGTAGCTGATGACAATTTTACAATTTATTCTTATTTTCTCATGGATGCATTTGAATTCACCCACTTCCAAAATAGATGACATTGTACAATGGATTCCAGTAGCTTTGATCTAGTATGCTGGTACGTAGTTCTTTTGCTGCATTTTTAATTTTGTTTGGAAGAGTCAAAACTGTAATGTTCATATTATCTATCTGTTGTAAACCCATTAATATGCAATACTGAACTTATTCGCGTCTGCAGAGAACCGCTGGTCGATTATTGCACATAATCTTGAAGATGTTGATAAATTCTTCAAAGAGACTATCGAGAACAGGTTTCTTTGTACCTTCTTTGATAATCGGCTTAGCAACTTTTTTACGTTAAAACAACCATTTAGTTTCAATCTTATGATTCTTCAATTCATTAATTGTGGTTAGAGATGAGGGCATTATACTCAAGGACCTTGATTCCAAATGGGAACCTGGTGATCGAAATGGAAATTGGCTTAAACTAAAGCCTGATTATATACACGCAGGTGCTGGGATCTGGATGTTATTATTATAGGTAAGCATCTTTTTCCATATGTGAAGAACAAATGATGAACTTTTTTTCAAACTATTGATTGAGGGTATGTTGATTCCTTCATTGTTAGGGGGATACTATGGATCTGGAAGTCGAGAGGAGGTGCACTAGACATTTTTTTTTTTTGAAATATATATATTCACTTTGGCTTACTGTTTTAGTTTTAGCATTAGGTTACCTGTGTGTGATTGCATAGTCTTGTACGGTTCCTATAATAATCATCAAAGGACAAAAAGAAATCATTTTCTTTAATGTCAAACTCGCTCTGTTTTTATTCTTTTCAAGCTTTATTGAAATGTAAAAACTGTTGATCATTGTTCTTAACTGATTTATAGGTTGCACAGTTTCTAGTTGGCCTTGCAGTCCCTTCAGATGATAATAGTTACCCCAAAAGGTAAATCAGAATTTGTTCACCCATTGTGTATATTTCTGTAGAGGCAATTGTAGATGAAGATCACAATAAAAGCAAAAATGTGGTCATCCTAAAAACTCGACCATGGGAAGAAGATGCTCCCTGGCTTTGCATTAAAGATCCTGTGGGTTCCAGCCCTGTTGGGCGTCCTCTCAAGCCTCAGTTTGAGTCTCTACCAACTGAGCTATTGCTTGACAAAACATAGAAAAACATATTCCCATTTTATTTATTGACATGATGTTTTTGTTATCATACATGTCTAATGAGGTTATATGCATTTCATACCTGTGCTTGGCAAACCATAAAAACACATTCCCATTTTATTTATTGACGTGATGTTTCTTGTTATCATACATGTCTATTGAGTTTTATATGGTAAGAATTTTGTTGTCATTCCATGGTGTTCCTTTTTCCCACAACCGGCGAGCCCAAATTTCATTACCAAGGCAATGAGACATCATGGTTTAACCATCTTCTCTGATGCTTCTTGTTTTCTGTCCTTGTGTACTCTTTTCAAGGTTTCTTTCATTCTGCCGTGTTGGTAGTGGCCTTCTCTGTTGAAGAGCGTGATGCTCTTTGTCACCAAACTGAAGCCTTATTTCAGGTATTCAGCTTTGAATTATTATGTTTCGTATCTATTAGTTCAGTATTTTTTGTAAGTATGTTTCCTTGAAGCTTAACAACCTATTTATTATACTTAAAAGCACTAAAGTTCCTTCTCAATCTGTCATATTGTGCTATTTTTTTGAATCAGGAAAAATGAGTACCCCAAAAACCACCAAAATTTTTATAGTTACAAATAACTCAAAGGAGAGGCCAGATGTTTGATCGAGAGCCCTGATAAGTAAGCCTTTTAATTCTTTTGATTGAGTCAACCATTTTCTTAGATACAGGAAGCACGTGATATGCTAATTCACCAATTACATTTTCAGGTCAGTCATAATATCTGTAACAAGTGACATTCGCATAATCAAGTCTGAGGTATTCGATTTAAAGAATCAAAACATTATGTACTGCAGTTCAGTCTTTAAAAGCATTATGCTTGGGACTGATTTCTCTTGTGCAAATCAGCTGGTGTATTTTCGCTTCTAGCTTTTGAAGAACTTTCAACCTTTTGCAGGTATTTGCTGCTCCATACTGTTTGAGGTTCCCCGTATTCAGAGAGTGAGATATGACAAGCCATGGCATGAGTGCCTGATGCAGGGGGTAATTTGTTTTGCTTATGGTTAATATTTTGTGTTTCTAAACTTAGTTCTTTTCTATTTAGTAGCTTACAATAAGCTACATCCTCCTGACTTTTAAATCTAGATTGTATCTCAAGGATGAATTCTCTATAACATGCTGATCATTGCAGCCTTTGTGGACATTGTGCATTCAAGTAATGGTACAACACAAAAGGGTGGCAGATGATGATATCCTGAAGAATGATGACACAAACGCCAAAAACAAACAAAAAAGTGGGAGAAGAAGAAGTGTGTCTCACTCATCCTTCACATCTCATGAAGACTGATGTATCAGGTCTCAAGGAGAAACCCAGATATTTGCCAACATGATTGTCTGTATCCTTTTACTGTGTTATTCTTTGCTAGCTACACTTATTTTTACAAGACAAAGGCCAGAAAACCGGCGTAAAGTAGAGATTATTCCTTATCTTACTTAGATTTTGTCAACATTCCATCATCATATAATCTTGAATATTTTCATAAACTGGTTGTTGAAAATGGGGGATCTTTTCTCCATGAATCTGAGTGACTCTGTTACACACTGCATAGCTATGAGAAGAAAGGTATTTACCTTTTTTGTTTTAGGAGTCCCTTTTTTCTTTGATAATGGGATATTGAATACATATAAATTGAAATCTATTTGCATCTTAACTTTCAGGTATCAAATATCAGGCAGCTTTGCGGCAGGAAGGATCATTCACTATGAGTGGATATTAGACTGTTGCAAGGAAAACAACTTCTTCATTTGCAACCTAGGTTTGACCCTTTGACTTGACCCACATTTACCTCATCATAATTTATTAAGCAAAATATTCTAATGCAATTATCATTGTACAGGTATATACTATTTCTTGCTGATTTTGCCAGGCACAAATTTCCTGAAGAGATTGATTCATATGCTGACTATTACTACTGGGACATTGAAATTGCTGACCTCAAGCAGGTACAGTATTTGGTTCTGTCTGCAGTATGTTCTTTTATCACTTCAAAAATAGAATAATACTTTATTGCATAGACATAACAATAATTCAAAAAATTGAAGATGTACCACTATGGTGGCCTGAATTAGTGTAACTAAGTAACCATGCAATCAGCCAGTTAGTAGAAGCCTGCATATGTTACAACATTGAACACTAATTATTTTTACTTTATAAGCTATATTATATTTTATGAAAGGTCTTGGTGAGTGCCAAAAGGTCACAACAAACCATTATAGGGGGCTTATAGCTTTGTGTGCTTATATGTTTGTGTCTATTTATTTTTGAATGTGACATGCATATATATATATATATTTTTGAAGCCTCTCATCTAAGAATACAGTTGTAGTATCTGTTCAAGCACACACGCACACACCCATACACACCACACTCACACCCACACGTGCACCACCAGACCTACAACTATAATGCGAGTAGAAACCACGCCCTTCTGGATATCACTGAAACCATCGAGCTTCATAGGCAACGGAAACCGACTCCCTTTGTGGCACCAACGTGATAGGAGGCTGTAGAATTTATTCTGGGAACTGCAATCCCGGTGAGAGACGATGTCCGATTCCAGGAATTGAACTTTGCGCCTGGGCGGCCACTGTCCGCCGCTAGCCACTTGAAGTTGAGGTTTGGTCTCGAATGTGGCATGTATATATGTAATAGGGTTTGAACTGATGGGGTCCATGTGTTATTTCTTCTTAATTTAATGTTTCACAGCTCTCCTATGTATCTGAGAAAAAATATATTTTGTGAAAAAATTCTCACAGGACAGAACTATGAAAATGCGCATCTTCTAGATAGAGGTAAAAAATCATGTTTGGGGTATCTCACTAGGGTTGCAATTTTGCCCATAAGGTCCCTACGAATCCTCTGTAGTTTCATTGCTAGTACTACTATTCCAAAATATGGTTACATTTTTGGAAAACTATTGCTAATAATTGAACTGAAGAGGTCGCGGAGACCCTATAGGGAACGATTTGCACCTTCTATCCCCATACATAGACCTTATAGGAATAAAAAATTTCACCTCTTTCCTGATATGATCCATCTGAAACTGGTCAATGTTGGGTTTGTTTGGTAGCATCTATGGGTTGTTATATGATACTTTTCCACAGCCTTCTGTTGTTTGCAACTTTTCCCTGGCATGTGGCATCTTAAGTTTGTTATTATTTTATCACAGTGGATTTTTGTGCTTAGAAGCATGTGTTTGGTATAGAATGGCGATGTAAAAGATTTTGCTGACTGTACTTGAAATTTTGACCTCTTTTTTGGGCATTCTACAAGGACAGATTCACAATGAACCATATTTTTATACTTGCAATTTTTTTCATGCACCAGATTTTCAGTAACATCGACAAAGTTACTGGTGATTCAAACATGGTTAATCAGTACAAAAGAAGCATTGCATAGACGAGAGATTCTGTTTCTTCCAGGGTTGCTGTGTCTACTTGCATACTCCACCCTTAGTGTAAGTTTCATTTACTGTGAAGTAGTGTCATATTTCACATGATACATCTCCTCATTTGTTTTTGCACTTTTTTTTTTTTCCTGGAGGAATGCGGACTACAATGTAATATCTGATCTTGCGCTGAAGAGGGTGAAGCAGGATCTAACAATGCATGGTGGTAAGGTCTGCAGCAGCATTGCTCCAGCTACTCATTTGGTTGTAGTTTCGGGTTTTACAGGCCTATAACTTTGATAACCTGTACAAGAGGTACTGATTTATTGCTTTAGCTTTGCTTTGTGACTTTGCAAGAGAAGGGTAAATGGAAACATTTGTGGTAATCCATTTGCTGTTTATGCAGCTTCCCTCCTGCTGAAAGACGTTATCTTCATGACAAACGATTACATGTTGTCAGTAACAAGTGGTTGGAAGATTCAGTGGAGAAACAAATGAAGCTCTCTGAGACTGTGTACAGCCTTAAACCGGATACACTAGAAGAAATAGAAATTGAAAGGAGGTAACTGGTGATTGCCCGCATAATGACACTTAATATTGAAATATTTACATTTGATTGTTGTCAACCTTCTATCTGTTTCTAATTTGTTTCAGTGAGGAAAATGTTCAGCCTCCGGATCATGTTTGGGGAACACAAGGAGGTTGAAAGATCTCATGCACAAAATGTACCAAGGAAAAGGAGGCAGGCCAACCGGTAGTTCAAGAACTGCAAGGGCTGCTCCTAGACCAGTCCGGAGAATAAGGCCTAGAAGAGGAAACCAGAAAGTAGAAATTAGTGATGATGTTGAATCTGAAGAAAGTGCCCCAGTGAACGTCAAGATGATCAAAATTTGGACACAGATGACACCTCTAAGGTCGAAGAAGGTACTGCCAACAAAAGAAAGGACTCCCTCCACCTGCTTCAAAACCAGCCCAGCAGAACAAGGGCTACAAGAGGAAATCAGCATACAAAGATAGATACTGTGGATCTGAAGAAAGTGGACATTGTGAAACAGGTCAAGATGATCAGAAGTTGGACACAGATTACATCTCTAAGATGGAAGTAGATATCAGCGATAAAGACTATGGACCACCGCCTGGTGCTCAGCTTTTTCACATTGGGGGAGCAAGAGGCCAAAGGTGTCAAATCGAACACTGTGGAGGAGAAACCAGACAGTCCTTTCCTAAGAACAACCGCTGCTGAAGCGGCGAGTAGTGCACCTGGTGAGAAGATAGAGCAAATGGCTGATCCGTTGCACGCCATGCTTCTGGATATGCTACCACTCCTGGGCAAGAAAGGGACAGAATATACAAGTAGGGCGCCCTTGGCGAATGTTGAGAAGGATCCACCTGGGGTAGGAAGTTCCACATCCAATTCTGAGATTCACGGCACCAGATGCTTTGGACCATCTGGGGTTCCAGCCCCAGCCCAGCCCCAGACCCTAATGCAGCTCCTCCTCCAAAGAAGAAAAAGGTGAGTTACAAAGATGTCGCTAGTGAACTTCTGAAAGATTGGTGAGAGAGCTTGGTCAGTGGTGGTGTGTACGTTTTACCCCCCTAGTCGCTATCTTGTAAATAGTACCAACGCCATGTAAGTATGTATAAGTAACCATATTTGTAGAATTGTAGGGTCACCTTGGCTGTTTTGTCGTTAAGAAGTTCACTTGATTTGCTTGTTGATGAGAATTGACTGTTAAGCCTAGCAACACTGATGTTGAGTTGGAGCAATGTATGCGGAATGCAAGTATTTTACACATATAAAAGTGGAAATGGAAGCATGTGGTCTGATCTGCAATTAGTTTTGGATCTTGCAGCCAATGTTGTCGCTTTTGCTGTATACTCTCCGTCCCTTTAAATAAGTGTCATTTACGCTTCAAGAAAATTTTTGAGTAATTTTTATATTAAAAATATTAATATCTATCTTTATATAGTTGAAGGATATTTGAATTCAGTTTTTTAAAGGATATTTGAAAACATAAAGTTTTTTTTTAACAAAATTATTTGAAAAACATAAATGTTACATGATTTATTTTTCAAATTTAAGTTAAATTTATGACTAAACCCTTACACCATTAACTTTTATTTAAGGACGATGAATGGATATATACAAGATCAGAGCCGAAGCCGAGAAATAGGATGTGAGTGCCCCGGCGGCGTCGTTGCACGGCTGATGGATGTGAGTGCCCTACTGGGGGCTTGCGCTGCGGTTCCCCCGTACGTGCGATGCGGGGTCGCGGTACCGGTACGTGTGCGGTTGGCGCGGTGTCGTGGTCGTGCCGTGCATTGCACTGTGCCGTGCCGGAAGGAGTCGGTTCACCACCAAACCAGCGTGTGGTCGGCCACGGAGATATGGGTGCTGGTTAGGAGAAGGCGAGGAGAGCAGGTGGACGTACGTTTGACTGGTCTTTTGGTCTGCCACTGGATCACTGTTCTTTCAAAGCTTGTCGGACCATTCACTGCCGATCAGGTGGCACTCGCTTGCCTGTGCAAGTCGTTGGATTCGACATTTGGACCACCCACCAGTCCACCACACAGTCCGCAGAGGTAGGAGGAGTACCGTTCGGTGCGGTGCGAACCGACCGATCCGTCCTATCCCATCATCCGGACACAACATGTCATGCCCAATACGGCCCGCTGGGCTGTCATCTCTGGCCACGTCGGGGCCTCAGGCTTGCCGACAGGTAACCCGGCTTCCAGCGGCCGATAAGTATATACGTATTTACAATTCTTTTGTATAGATATGCTTGTAATTATTAATTAAAAAATACTATTAAAAATCACTATAAATTCCTATCTCACGCGGCTACCAGTACATGGACACAGCGCGGGCCAAGCCAACTTGCGGCATCTCGCGTTGGGCAGAGAATTTCGGCCACCGGGCACTACAATGGTTTGGGTGCGGCAGCACTTCTTCTTCTTTTTTTTTTTTTGACCGGTGCGGCACCACTTTGTTGCTTGCTTTTGGTTCTCTTGACACTTGAGCCCGAACTCGACCCGAGGTCCGTCCAAACGCAAAACCACACGGCGATGTGTTCCATCCAACAACCTCGTTGCACCTGAACCTTCTTACCGCATGGGACAAGCTCGTTGCATTCCTAAAACCCAAGAAGTGTCCATCATTATCAAAGCGTTACTAGAGCAAACAATAAAAATATTAGGCCTGTTTTAACTGGTTTTATAGATTTTTTTTATTTAACGTTGCCACATACTCCCCTTCATATTCATAAAAAACGTTTAGGGCAAATGACGGTTTTAAGAAACGACTTAGCCATTTTTTATTTTTTAAAAAATATTTATGAAAAATTTATATGTATACTTTTTATGAAAATATTTTTCAAGACAAATATTTTTATATAATTTTCACATTTGCAAACTCAACAACTAAAATTATTGATGATTTATATATTCCCAACGTTTGACCTAAACCTTGTCCAAAAGCGATATATTTTTTATGAGTACGGAGGGAGTAAGAGTTTATCACATGATAACATTTTTAAATGAAAAGAGAGGAAAAATACCATCAATTTATTACCAATTCTAGATGAGTTATAGACTTATAAATGCATATGCATCCATGTTTCATTGCGTTTTACATTATTATAAGTGAGTTGCTCTATCTCTTTTAAAAAATAACCAACATTTGTTCAACGTGGGTAGACCCTTGGATCATCATCCAATGGAGGGATCTGCCATCAATACTTTATAGTTACAAAGTGTTAGCTAGCGAGACGGGTTGAACAATTTTACCACAAACAAATAAGAGATAATTAATCATTTTTCTACGAAAAACAAGGACAAAAAGAGTGGCCCTAAAGACACAAAGGACAAGGTATAGTTTGATCAATTTTACCGTAGAAAATAAGAGACAATAAACCACTTTTTCAAATGGAAAAACAAGGACAAAACATGGTGATGTCCTAGCACAAATCATAAGATACAAATTTAAACAATTTTACCACGGCGGCCAAGACACATCTTGACACATATCGATAGAGTACTGGCCGTGAAGATGGAGTTGACAAATTTTTCTTTTAACATAGGCGTAGGAAAGGTGTTATTATAAATGACGCTATGAAGTTCTCCTGGGAGTTAAACATGCGCAAAAACCATTAACATTTTTCTCCGTTAAAAGAATATAACCACTGGTACCTTCACTTTTTTTTTTTTAAAAAGAACAAGGAAAAAATAATTTATTACTAGTGTGCTTGTTACTGACAAGGTTCAACCGGATATTTACAGGTAGGCCCTCCTGCCGATGACCACGGCCGAAACAGAAGCACACATACACATTCGACGCGGGGACGACGCCCGAGCGCACGCGCGAATCGCCGTGGACCTCGCCGGAGGCGGCGACGAGCTCGGATACCGGAGATCTAGTCGCCGGAGGCGGCGGTACCGATGGCTCGGCGGTCGTCTTCCTCGTCGTCGGGGGTCTGGCGGTACCTGAACCCGGCGTACTACCTCAAACGGCCCGCGGCTGGCGCTCCTCTTCTTCATCTTCGTCGCGGCCACCTTCGCCTTCTGGGACCGCCAGTCGCTCGTCAGCGAGTACGAGGTGCGCCCCCTTGCCGCGGAGCTTCCCTGATCCGGGCTGGATAGTTTAGTGACCGGGATCTGATTAGCTCCTGTCGCGCCTTAGCTCTGCGTGTCGATTTGTCGCCAGGCTGATTTGTAGCTGGATCTGGTATGCGGGGAACATGTGGCTATCCGTGGATCTTACTTCGTCAGTTTAAGTTGTAGAAATGGTCGAGGGTAGTCTATTGTGTTTGTGTAGTGGGAGGTTATCATGTTCAGGATTTAAATGCCTATTTAAGAATTTGATTCGGATACCGTAAGTTGTGACTCAGTCAGCTCCTTGCAAACAGAGATGGAAATTAATGGTGAGATGATATACGGTACAGCACTAAAACTCTATACTTATGTAACTGTAAGTTCGTTTAGCTTGGGCTTTTTGACTGTAATTTGGCGATGAGGCGGTCTCCTCTAATTAGCAGGAAATGTACAGATGTACTGAAAATTTTGATAACCTTCAGTGTCTCCTGAGTTTTTATGGTAAAGGTGGAGAGTGTGAAACATTTCCTTGCATGTTATGGCTTATGGAATTATAATGGGTGTAGAGAAGTGTAGATTCTGAGTTTGATTCACTGGGCCACTGCCATTGTGAAACTTGTATATCTTATTACTACTTTGCTACCTTCCTTTGTTTTTCTTGTCTTAGATTTATGAGATACATTAATCTTTATTGGTTTTTTAACTTTGATCGAATGGAGTATGGACCTGATTTGCTTATTTGTTCTGATTGGGAAATGCTGATATGTACATGGGCACACCCTTTGCTTCCTTTATATCAAGATAGTCCTTAGTCGCTATTGAATCTGATGTGTATACTTGAGTTATCCTGCTTGTTTCTGATATTAAGCTTCTTCTCCCCTATTTTCAGTCTGACATTTCCGATTACAAGATGAGATAAATCGGTTTGCATGACCAGGTAAATACAATCAAACTTTTCTTTTGAAATAACCCCTTTATTCCAGAATCTGTTTCCCTTGAAAAAACTATTAATAACTCAATTGTTCTGATGTCTTTTCAACAGCTAAGGAATACTGGAGTTAATCTGGATGAAAATCCAGTAATAAGCAACAAGAATTCTAGAAAAGATCTTGTAGAAATTGATCCTGTCAATAATGAAAGGCGGGAAAAAGTTAAAGAGGCAATGCTCCATGCTTGGAATTCTTATGTGAAGTATGCCTGGGGAATGGATGAGCTTCAGGTTTGTTTACTCAATAGAATTCTGATCTGAAGTTGGTTTCACATTTCCTAACTGATTCTAGATCTGAAATGCCTTCTGTTTTTGCTTTGCTCACCTTGATTCCCAGCCACAATCGAAGAATGGTATCAATAGCTTTGGTGGTCTCGGAGCAACCCTTGTTGACTCACTTGATACACTGTACATAATGGGCCTGAAAGATGAATTTCAGAAAGCTAGAGAGTGAGTTTTATTTGTCTCCATCATGTAGTCCTTTATTCCCTTGTTCTTTCCTTAGGCTAGAAAAATTGAGTTAGCAGTCTACTTGTAGTAATATTCAGTCCAATAGATTAGACCCAGTTGTCTTTGTATTTTTTATCCTAAATTTAGAAAGCAGTACTTGTGTTCAAAAATAAAAATAAAAAGAAAGCAGTACTATGGGGGGCACTTGCATGCAAAAAATCCATGATTGTGTCTCTTTGAACCCCTCATTACAGAGGATTTTAGAATCTCTTATTTACTTCACTTTTCTTCATTGTTCTATCATTCTATCATTTTCATCTGTTCCATATGATAAATGACATTTATTTTACATGCTTATATATTACTATTTTTGCATGGTAATACTTTTTGGAATTATTTCAGTGCTTTATTCTGATTTTATGCTGTACACACAATCTGACTAATGCCTGTGTCATATAACAGCTGGGTGGCGAGTCATTAGACTTTGACAAGGATTATGATGCGAGTGTTTTTGAAACGACCATAAGGTTGCATTATAAGGTTTTACCTTTATTATAGTATTTATTTATCTCCTCATCTTAGTTTGTTCCTTGCAGATATTTGACTGCAAAGGGCAATGCTATCTGGATACACCATCATTATGAATTTATGATCCCTCTAGAAAACATACCTACAGCTGGTTTTCTAATATTTATTTTATTTTTGTTTGTTTATATTCAGGGTTGTTGGAGGTCTGCTTAGTGCATACGATCTATCTGGTGATAAAGTATTTCTTGATAAGGCTAAAGATATTGCAGATCGACTATTACCTGCTTGGGATACAACATCTGGCATCCCCTATAATAGAATAAACCTAGCTCATGGACGAGCCCATAATCCTGGATGGACCAATGTGAGTCACTGTTATTCTATATTTCCACTGAGTAACACTTGTATTTCCCTTCTTAAACATACTTTCACAAGTGTACTGATAGTAACCTTACTCAAATCATCCCATGCCGCTTTTTTTGTCTTTCAAACATTCATTATTCGTTCACTTTGTAATTTGAGGCTTTGATTTCCATCCCATCACATAGAACTGATAACTGTACTACTTATGATTGCTAACTATTTTAAAACATTTTCCACCTGATTATTTTCTTTTCTAATTCAGAAAACAAAGAATAAATTTCATATGATTTGATCTTTTTTGCAGGGTGATAGTATCCTTGCAGATTCTGGTACGGAGCAACTTGAATTCATAGCTCTGTCACAGAGGACTGGGGATCCCAAATACCAGCAGAAGGTGTTGCTACTTTTCACTCATATTTTGAGATGTCCCTCCTGTTCTATGCTATTAGATGAGCAAATTTAGTGGGAAACCTCTTTGTGAAACATAGGTGTTATTCTTGTACTGTAGCTTTTCCCTTTCTTCCATACTTGTTTTTGAGGGTGAGAGAGCTGAATGTTTTTGTGTTGAATGATGAATTCCATTTGATGCAACCAATTTTGGTGATGTCTACCTGTTTTAATCACTTCCTAGGTATATCAAATCATTATTGAAGGATTAATTTTTTATGTGAGCTGAAACATGCAGAGTTATTTTTATTATGGAAAACTCTGAAGAATGTAGCTCTACTCATTGTGATAGTGTTTTAAATGAAACATGTGAATCTTGATCAAAATGCATGAAATTTTTTAAAGTTGGTTAAGGTTGGTAGAATGTCTTGTCAATGCCTGGCAATATGCATTAGGCTGCTACTTTTTTGCTAGTAAAATGCCCAAATCCTGTCTTGTTGTCTTTCTTGGTTCAGTTGTTCTTAATGTTGAGCTCTTATTTGAGTTGCTACAACCTAATTTTAGGGCGGAGAACGCCATCACACAGCTTCAGAAGATATATCCCAATGATGGTTTGCTTCCTATTTACATAAATCCTCATTCTGGGACAGCATCATATTCAACTATCACATTTGGTGCTATGGGAGATAGGTAATGCCATTGTCTTCTGACCAAATATTTTATTTCCTGTAATTTTGGCACTTAGCTCTGGTAGATTTGTGCTCCTATTGGATCATTGCTAAGCTTTGTGCTGTGGACCTTATTTCCTATTCTCTCCAGAATTTTTTTGAAAAAAAAAAAAAACTAACTGTCATTTTCTGTTCAGCTTCTACGAATATTTGCTCAAGGTCTGATCCAGGGGAATAAAATGAGCATGTAAAAACACTACAGGTTTGAGACTATTGTCAGCCTTGTTTTCACAATGTTAAGTAGCTATTGCAGTTTATTCAATTCAACATGGATACAATTCCATTCATGTTTTTAATTCAGACAAATGTGGAGACATCAATGGAAGGTCTATTAAGTTTAACCAAGAAAAACTACTCCATCTAATTACTACTACATTTGTGAAAAGAATGGCTCATTGTCAGACAACAAGGTAATGTAAACCCATTCAGTTGGTTGTTCAATTTTGTTGGCAGGCTGCTTGCTGAAGCTTATCCCCCATTCTCCTCTAAAGTTCTGACAAGTTCTTCCTGTGACTAACACAGATGGATGAACTTGCTTTGCTTTGCTCCTGGTATGCTGGCATTAGAGCCTCTGGTTATGGGCCAGAAAAATCCGAGGAAATTATGAATCTTGCAAAAAGAGGTAAGTCCTTGTGGTAATCCTCCTTTCTATCGAAGATTTCAACTCTTTGCTTGATGCACTTGAGAATGAATATGATTTGCTTTCTGTTTGCTGGTAGCCTGGTATGACCTTTTTTCCCCTTCCATTCATGTCATAGCTTGCTAGGACCTGCTATAATTTCTACCAAACCACTCCCACGAAGCTAGCTGGAGAAAATTATTTTTTCCATACTGGACAGGTAATATGGCAACCCTTTATTTTTCGTCCAATAATAAAACCTCTTACCAAAATCAATTCTGAATGTTATTTTGCTACTGACCATAGGACATGAGTGTGGGCACATCATGGAATATATTGAGACCAGAGACTGTTGAATCACTTATGTACCTGTGGCGTTTGACGGGGAATAAAACATACCAAGATTGGGGTGGGACATATTCCAGGCATTTGAGAAGAACTCCCGCATAGAATCTGGATATGTGGGACTGAGAGATGTAGGTTTTCCTCATGAGTTCCATTGTTGAATTTCTGCTGAATAACATTTGTCTGACACAACTATTGTTAAAACATCTGTCTTCAGGTGAACACTGGTGAAAAAGACAACATGATGCAGAGCTTCTTCCTGGCAGAGACGCTCAAGTACCTCTACCTACTTTTCTCCCTCCATCAGTCATATCCTTCGACGAGTGGGTTTTCAATACTGAAGCTCACCCATTGAGAATTGTTCCAGTAAATGGTAACAAAGGCATTGGAACACCAGTCCGACTATTTGGGAGAAAACAGGGAAAACCTGAGTAACCTTGGATATAGCTCAGTGGATTTTTGAATCCGCCGTCTGATTCTGACCTCCCTGATGATGTGTTCTGACACGAGGGAACTTTCTTCCTGAAGCAGTAAGGGTTAGAAATCACGGCAATAGATTGTTTAGAGCAAAAATCATAGGTAGAGCACGATGCTATATGGCAGGGCAGTGACCTCCGTGGATATGATCGGAGGTCAAGCGCCCCATAGAGGCTTTTTTATCTTTGGACTTGCTTATGCGCCCTGAGGCGCGTTGTTGATGTGTAGCATACATCTAACTCACTGTCCATATGTTGTTGCTTTCCTGGGGCCAATGAGAAAGCTGTATTGTCACTATCTGCCCCTAGCTATTACTTTTTCAGATATGGTTTTATATAAAAGGTTGTTTCTGGTTTTCCTTCAGTAAGTACTTTGTTCTCCTCTGGAGTCCTCTGCTACTTCGAGGGTTAATATTGGGCGGCGATTAGCGTGTTAATTGTGTAAACTCTGCTGTTCTGGTCTCTTGGAGTCTGAGTTTTGTAAACTTAAGTTCAATTTGTAAGTTGGGGTTGGGGATTGGTATGTATTGTGTTACAGCAGGGTACGAGCATCCTACGGTCCTGCTTGGTGAAAAGATGAGTACTGTAAATCCATGGCGTCACCGTGTTCTCTTTTCTGAACAGCATGATAGTATCAGGCGCTTTGTTTTGGAGCGAGTTCAGAGTAGCCGCTCCGACGAGCTTGAAGGAATGTTGAAGGTCCATTTGACATTTCCCAACTTCCACCCAATCTGATTTGCCTCGACCAATAAAAAAATTAACCTTCTTCAATCTATGGAACCTTGAATTTGCTCCTTGGTTTTGAAAACGGTTTTAGATATCGTAGTACCATGTCATCAGTCATTCGTGGTGCCATGGTAGCCCACAAGACAGATAAATTAGACCGCGGGTAGTTTGGGCCCAAGCAAACTTTATCCTAAGATTACAAAAATATTTTTTTCCCAAAAAAATCAAATATTTATGTAAAAAAATATATGTAGTTAAAATCAATTTAAGTTTAGAATACTAACTGAAAACTTGCTTTTAGCTCAGATTCATTTGTTCTAAAATCATGCTCGATAATATGGTGCCAATCTATGAATATGTTATATGGTCTCCTTGGTCTCCTTTTGGATGCTTATTTTGCTAGTAGATGCTCTGGTTATGTGTTAGAATTATTAGTTTTATATTGACAGCTCAAAAAAATGCAAATGACTTCAATGACAACATTTGTTCCCTACGAGCACAGAACTTGAAGTTGACAATTCATGATATTTCGTTAACTTGTTTTTACATCATTCTCTTGTGTGATTGTGTCCATTTTGTGCTAATAATTCAAACCTCACCGAACAGAACTCATTTGCATGTTGATAAACAAGAAACATATAAAATAAAGAATGATTTTTGTTTTTGTGAAATGGTGACATCCAGTTGGTGGAGCATGTTCACGTCAATAAGACTAAAAGGCCTATTTGGGACTACTCTGCTTTATGCTTATTGAAAATGTGGTGGAAGGTGAGCCCGGGGCGTATTGAAAATTTTCCCAATTTTAACAGCAAAAAAAAATAATAAAAAGATTAGGAGGTTATAACTCTCCTTCCATAGGTACACCAGCAATACAAATGAAGCCTCGGACTGCACTGCTGTGCGATAAACCATCCTCGAGAAGCACATATCCCGGAAGAACAAGCCATGTGGGTCTACGCATATGAGGAGGATTCCAAATGCGCTATTCGTAGCTCCAAAGAGTGTGCGGATAGCGCATATCGCGGCCCGCTGGCCAAAGGGAAGAGGCGCAGCGTAGAGGGAGCGTAGGGGCGCATTAGCCGCCACCAGCCTAACACGCCTCGGGCCGTGGCTCGCCCACCCAACGCCCTAGCGCCCCTCTTCCTCTCCTTCCTTCGTCCCCACGCCCGGCCTCTTCACTCACTACCTCGCCTCATCGCTGGGCGCCCTCTAGGGGCTCACTGAGATCCAGATGAGCTCCTAGGGGCCCCCGCCAAGGCCCACCTTGCCCTTCCCCTTCTTCTTCTCCCCTCTCCAAATCCAAGATCAGTGAGCCCTTGGTCCCACGGCGCCGCCTTTTCCCCATCCCTCCCTCCCTCTCTTCTCCCCCGGCCCCAAGTGAACCCTAACCCTAGCTTCGAGCTCCAAAGTCCGCCATGGCGCCGGCCTCGACCTCGGCCCCAACCGCCTCTGAACCACGGGTCAATCGCTTAAGCCGCCCAAATGATCATGCCGTAACATCAGCCTACCTTACCTCCCCATACTGGGCAATCTAGTAGCCCGTGGAAGAGGCATAGGGGTGGGAGGCGGTGGTACCGGGTTGGCGCCGCAAGCCGGGCGCCGTGGGGCGCTGGGAGGCGCGCTGTCGCTGCCAGCCGTGCACGGGCGCGATCTGGACGAGCGACGCGGCCCACGCTGGGCCATAGGTGGCCGCCCACCACGGGTGGCTCGATCACACCGCTTGGCGCCGGCCTCTGGGTCTGGCAACGAAGATTCGGCCGAGCCGGAGGTCGAGGCTCATATAGTGCAGCTCACCGCCATTGGCCGTGAGGTACTGTGGAGGTGGGAGGCCCGCATAGCTCAGTGTATCTCGCCGCTATCGGCCAGCTTTAGATGTAACCTTTTGTTTTTAGGGTACCATTTTAGATCCAACTATGAGATTAGTAACCAATTTAACAAGGGCTGTTTTGATCCCAAAATGCAAGCTGCAAAAAGTGTTACATCGAATATGTCGGCACATGTATGGGCGCTAAATCTAGTCGAAACAAAAAACCAATTTCATCATTAGCTTATAAATTGCGAGACTAATCTAATGAGCTAATTAAACCATGATTAGACATGTTTAGGCTTAAAAAGCGCTACATGCTCTAATGCCGGGTTAACTAGGCTTAAAAAATTGTTTAGATAAGTTTACGGACCGAACTATAGTTTATTTTGTATCTACCGACCATGTTTGTTTACCTCAAATATTAATACTTTGTAAAAGTCCGATGTGACACACCGGCCCTAAACACAACTAAAGAATTGGGGGTGCAAAGGCGGCATCGCGTGGTGCCTGCCTCGGCTAGCATACACACAAGTAGGCTCTGCTTGGCGGGCGCATAAGCTTCTTATTTTGCGAGCGGTGCCGCAATTGGCCTTGGCGCGGAAAAGCGTAGCCGGTGGTGGCGAATGATGATGTAGCGAGTGCTCTTTCCGAAGCGTAGTCTTGCTTTGAGCTTCGAGACGGACCCCGCCGCCCTTGACTCCCTCCATTGGTTGGATAGGAAAAAAAACGCCTACGCCGCGCGCCCCATGGCGATGGCGCGCCGCCGTGGAGCCTGCGGCAGGCGGCATGAACCCTAGATCGGCGCCTTTTTTTCTCTTCTTTTTCTGTTAGGGGTAAAATGGAATTTTACCTAACACTTAACGTTAACCACTAGAAACTAACAAAAAGGCCATAAAAGTAATGAAAATGTTGAGGTCAAATACATAAATTCTTCTTTTTTAGGGCACCAATTTAGATCAACTATGAGACTACACAATTTAATTTAACAAGGGCCCATCGAGCCGGAACCGCGGACAACTCTCGGCCCACCTACGCCATTTATACTCTCCCTCCCCGCCTCGTCGTCATAGCCTCCTTCCCTTGTCGCAATCTAGGGTTGGGTTAGTTCTCTCCTTCCACGTCGTGGTGATCGAGTGTGAGATGGCCGGAGCCCTCATAGAGGCGGCGGAGGGAGACTTCGTCACCCTCTCCCATGGAAATTCGGATTTTGCCACGCACGCCGTGCGGCGGAGGTCCCCCGCTTCTTGCCCCTAGCCTCTCCCGTGGCTTTTAGAGCCCCGGTCTCCCTCCGTGCCCGACTGCCATACAGTCCAAGCCGCGGGAAAAGTAGATCCACTACTTGGGTCAAAGTGTACACATCTCGTCTATCAAGAGAAGAGGGGGCCCGCCCTCTCTCGCCGCCATATGTAAGTCGGCTTCTTCTTCCTTCTTCTCGTGGGCGTGCCTTTTCGTCTCCCCGTGATATTCATGCCTATGTGCGAGCAATTACCTCCTTCCCGAGGGCGGATCTCCCTCCCCGAGGCTAACGTTGGCAAGGTGTTGATGGATGATTTGATCAAAGCCGTGTCTAATCACCTGTGGATAAAAAGCGTGACAAAGGTTCGGCTCTAATTTGGGAATGTGTTGGTGTTGTGTTGGGATGCGGCATGGTGGGATCTCATTTTTGGTGTTCTAACGGTTTAGAGATCAATCTATAGGAAAAAGTGAGATGAAGTTGTTCGAGCGAGGAACAAAATGTTCATCATGCCCCGACAATCTCGAGAGCCTCGCGAAAGGCCTTGATCACGAGCCCATTTTTACGAGTGCGTAAAGGGGTTTCATCTTTGACTAGATGTTTGTCACATTTGCATCGATAATATGTGTATTTTGATGTTACTTGCAATATTTGAGGCACTTTGGATACCTTGTATCATGGATGGATCGTGGACCCATAGGTGTCCTATCTTTCCACTAAGCAATAATGCTACATGTTTTCTTGTCTTTCTTTGCTTTCGGCTAGTGTGCATGTCATTCTTCTTTGCAAGTTTTAATCGGTTTATCGATCTATAATTCATTGCCAAAATTGTTGAAACTTGGGTTTCCAAGCGGGGGAAGGTATCTCTCCCGGTCGTTGCTCTAAATGGAGAATGAATGGGAAAAATGGCTAAGTATGAAACACTTTGTATTTAATAGTAATAAGTTTCATTCACCAACCAACAATAAGGAGGGTTGTGCCCTCTATTTATAGTTTACAACCATGCGAGGGGATACGAAGTTACAATTCTATCCCTAAAGATTCTCGGTATATTCGGTTTGTCCTTTTCTTCACTAGGGGCCGGCGTCCTTTCCTATCGGGGGATTGTTGGCCACGATGGGCGGTCACCCGACCCCACGAGGCTTGACTTGTCCTTTGTGGCCTTGGATGGTATCTTCGCTTGGGTAACCTTCACTAACACCTTCAAGTTTGGTCGGGGGGCGATCATCTTCGCCGGTAGGTGTTGCGCTTCATCTTCTTTGGCGGGGACCTTCGCATCCGTCGGCACCATGGGAGGAGCGGGGTGTCTAAGCGGAGAGTCGCGACCTCCGCCCGACCCTGCGCTCTCTCTCGATCCGTCAACACGAGGTCTCGTGAAGCAAATATCTGGCCGGACGAAAGGGTCATTAGTTAGTCGCGACCTAGCCTCAGCTTCCCTTTGTTCAACTTTTGTTTCGGTGCGAGTGGGATCGTGTCCCAGCGGTCCCCTTTGAGGACTAGGGGCCAAGGCGACGAAGTGCCCTTGTGCTCAATTTCTTTGGCGCTGGCGGTGTTGAGGGTACCTTTCCCCTCTAAGCGTGTTCTCTTGGACAGCCGACGGCCGGATGTTGGATCGCCCTGGCGGTTCCAAGCGGACAAAAAACGCCTTTTTGAGGTGGATTTGACCATTATACGCGTTGGTGTGTGTCCCTTGGTTTTGGAATGCGAAGGGTCACTCGGCCTATATAAAGCCTTCCCTCACGGGTTCGCGGAGGGTACCTCTTTGCCATCGCTTTTCAAGCTTTTTCGTCTTGTTCTAGTCTCCGCTTTCACTTGCTTGCTAGTAGCCACCTCCGTTGTTTGTTAGTTGTTTGTTTTAGTTCCGGGGGTGCTTGTTGGCTGAGTTGCATCAATTTGTTTGTTAGTTTCTTTACAATGCTAGTTTCGAGTTGCATCAAAGGGGACGGTTGAGCGTGGACGCCGCGTGGAGCTTTTGCGATGCGTTCCTTTCGGTTCTCCGCCTACTCACGAGGATTGTATGCTAGAAGCGCTACCGTGCTCAAGACTTAGGAATCTCTATCCGGCGTTGAAGTTTACAGCCGGGAGATTTAGTTGGACTGGGGAGACATGGAGGATATTACTTATGAGTTTGGAAAGTCTAGGATGACTCGGGCAATGTTTGGCGAATTAAGGGAAGGGTCATATATCTCCGCTACTTATGAAGCGGAAGTTCCCAAAAAGGGGAGAGCCCCGGAGGAGGTGGAGGAGTGGGGTATTGTGTTCAAGGACTTCTTCAAGTGTGGACTTTGAGTGCCATACTTGCCTTTTATATGCAAAGTCATGAAGCTTTTCATGTTGATTTTCATGTTGACACCAGTTCATGCATTTACACTTACCAAGTTTCTTTGGGCTTGTGAGGGCATTATGGGGCTGCACGGAGCATCGGTGTTTTCTATGAGTTTTCACGAGCTTCACAAGCGGTGAAGACCATAAGATGGTGATGGTTCGAGAAAAAGTGCCATTATGGATGTTGCACTTACGGCCAGCGCCGTTTTTAGGGGCGGTGAAAAGGTAGATCTCCTTCGGCCGGAAGAACAAGTGGGATCTTAGGTGGATGGAATCTTTGGTTTTATGTTTGGTCGGCCGCGGCGATGAGGGGCGATTGATGGCGAAGAGGTTACGAATTTCTTCTTGGCGTCGGAGCTTACACCGGTTGATGTGGATACTAGACGGACATTGCCGATGAGCGATCTAACAAGCGAACCGATGCACGAAGCTTTTTCTATTGGTCGCGATCGTGGAGGAGGTGGAGTGAGATGTGCATTTGCGAATTACTCTCCGCTATCAAAGTAGGCCTTCATTCACTCTGAGAGAAGGTTAACCTTCCCGTATTTGGGGCGCTAGGTTGCCCGGGGTTCAGCGGAGATGCCTTCGTCATGACCAGGGAGGCATAGGCTCAAGCAATTCTTGGTATGATCAGTATCAAAGGAGTACTTGGCTCGTCGTCTTCGGCCTTGGACCATGCCCCGTCTAAATCGCATCTTGGAGATGCAAATCCTTCACGGTCCCCATAAAGTTCTGGTAAAGTTCTTGTAGAATTAGAAGAAAGAAGAAATTTGGGCGAAATTTTTGCCGACTATTGCGCCGTACGCCCCCACACAAGGTCTTGAAGAGGAAGAAGCCTATAAAGCTTACGCGTGCCAATATTAAGAAGGGAAAGCCTGGCGGCGGGCGGGTACTTTGCGGTACTAAAACGTATCGGGGCTAAGAGGAGACTCGGGAGGGTCTAAGAGGAGGAAGAAAGTTCTTTGCGTAGAAGAAACCTCGCCAGCGCTTCGCCGATGGAGATAAAGCCGCTCAAGTTGACTTTTAAGTGCGAATGCGGTGGCGCTCAAAATATTGTCACCGGGCGGAGGGTATTTGGGTCTTCGGCTGCGGGTATATGATGAGGCGCCCGGTTGTTTATGGTTTTCCTTGATAAGTACTTCATTCTCCTCTAGAGTCCTTTGCTACTTCACAGGGTTAATATTGGGCGAGCCATTGGCGTGTTAATTGTGTAAACTTCGATGTCTATTACGGTCTCTTGGAGTCCGAGTTTTTGTGGTATGTCACAAAAAGCTTATCACGGGCCTTGGGGAGGCCGGTATGAAGCATTATCACGGGCCTTGAATGGGTGCAGCGGCGGGCGGCTCGGTAGAAGTAGGCGAAGTTGTTGCGGCGTCGTCTTTTGAGGCCTTGGTTGGCGGCCAGCGGTGGCGGTGGCCGGAGGTTGGTTACTGCCAGCCACGGAAAGCGAAGTTGTTAGGGGCGTGATCCTTTAGCCGACATGTTGGTTGGCCAGCCAGCGGAAAACCTCCGCGGGCGTGTTACAATGCCGACTCCCCGCCCGTCCGTCGTCGCCCACCTGATAACGGCTTCGCGGCCGATCGCCCGTCGTCCTCGCCCCGCCCGTCCCCATCGTCCGGCTTCGTCCATGGACTGCCGTCGCCCTTCGCCCCGCTAACCGGCTCGCTCCGCCCGGCGCCATACCCGCCCTAGGATGGCTCAGCTCTTCCATAACCCCTTCCTTCTTCTCCATGGTTGCCCGCCCTCAAACTCCGGCCGACCATGGGGCTCTCCATGGCGACCCACCGGTAGGCGCCCTGTCTCCATTGAGATAACAGCTATCAGATGTTGTTTCTCTTCCTTTTCGAGATGACGACAAAAGAAGAAGGTGGTCTTTTGAAAGTAGGTCTGGAAACATTGGCGGAAAGTGATGAGTCCAAGTGTAGTTCTGAGTCCATCAATCATTTGATGACTGATCTCTTTGCCATTCTCGTCATTTGATGACTGATCTGGCCAGTATCTCGAGCACAGCTTAAGTACTCTGCTGTCTTGTGCCTATGGTTCATGTACAAGTCTCAGCACTGTGTGTACTAGCTCCAATTAAGTTGTCAATGTTGAGTTTAAAGTGCCTGTGCTTTGCTGGCCTGAAGTCTGTACACGTACTCTTTGGCTATTGTTACCTTTGTTGCTGTTGGGTGTACCAATTTGTATTCACTTTGGCTAAGTATTTAAGGTGTACAAGTCTGTATACATCATCCCTCTGCTGTACAAGTCTGTGCATCATCCCTCTGCTCTGCTCGCCGACACGCATACCTAGTCCGCCGCCGGGCGCTTCATTACATTTAGCTACGTGACGGAGTACCACGATACGCACCGGCGACGCTTACGATCTATCCCTCCGCCGCGCCGATCTCAACTACCAGGCAAAGCTACCACGATTCCCTAGTAGAAGCGTACGTGTCACCAACACACGAGCTCAAGGCATACTATACTCATCAATCATGGTGATGGAGTCGTATTTGAACCAACTTCGGATCCTGAACCTGACGGAACTAAAAGCGGGAAACATTAAAAAGGCTGCGAGGATCACTGCATCATCAGGAAGCTAGTTACCCTATCCACTCTTAGTTCGGTAACAGAGCGCTAAACATACTACATACACGTGTACGTGCGTGCCTTGAAATCATTGAATCAGCCACGCCACAACAGACAGCACAATATATGCTTGTGTAGCCTCCTCATGCAGTGTAATTAATCTGACCGTTGGTTAATTTGGTTGGGGGTTGGTAGGTTGGACGTGCAATTCCGATCCACAGTTGTTCTCGATGGAGCCAAGTCACGTTAGACGACGTTACGACAACAACCCGATCGATCGAGAGTGCTCGGAGAAGAATGGCGCTGATTAATTTCCTTGTGGTTCGGCAGCTGCTGCTTGGCTGGCTCTCGATCGTACAATGTAAGTCCTCGATCGAGGCTGTCACGGGTAGATCCGAGCAAGGAAAGAATGCACGCCAGCTCACGTAAGTAGCTAGTACCATCTCTCCTCTCCAGCATATGTCCCGTTTTCCGCCCATGGCAAATCTGTACCACAGCGAGATATCTTGTTTTCCTTGGCGTTTTCATCTGCCGTGTCACATTCAGGCTTGGTACACAAGTTGACGAGTCGCTGTAGTCCGTATGGTAGCAGCAGTAGTATCATCGCTAGAAAAGGATATGACCGTGCGAAACCAGCAATGATATTGAGAAGAAGATCATAGGTCTAGCGAAAACGGCGTGTGCTTTTAATTTGGGATCATTAACTAATCACGGTTACGATGGTAGCTGGGGTTCGTTGTGTAGTGCCAGTAGTGTAACCCAGCGTGTGTCGTCATGGCTAGCTTTGTCCATTCATTTGTGCAAAAACTCTACGATTTCTGTTTCCGGCTTGAGTCTTCTCTCAAGTTAGGTGCCGTGTGTAGTACGCCGTGCGACTTTCTGATCGAGCCTCGATCGATACGATATCCATGATCGATCGATCAGTCAGGATCTTGAATGTGTCATCAGTCGTGTCTACAGTTAAACGCACTGTTTGCTTCGACGGTTCACTGTCTAACAAGCTCTACTGTACCCTTCCAGTAATATATAATTAAGCTGGAGTGTAAGTGCGTGGGCTAGAAAACGAAACGGACAGTAGGCTAGGCCCCAGCCTCCTGCATGCCACGACGACCCTACGCCGCCGCCGGCCAGGCGAGCGAAACAACCGGCCGGCCTTGTGTTTTGTGGTTGGTGCCCAACTGCCCGTGCTGCTGTTGCTGCGGTCCCCCTTGATTGGACAGGCCCATCGGCGTCGTCTTGCTGATGCGATGACGCCCGACGGCCGGACGACGGTTATCCGCGCGCGCGGTCGCCATCAGCTCACACGACATCACCCATCTTGATCTACCCTCTTTTTTCCCCTTCTTCTTCGTATGCATTGGTTAATGGTTATGTTAAACCATGGATGTGCGAGATTTTTTTCTTTTTCTCGAACACGACTTCACGTGTCGTTTTTCAAGAAGGCGGCCGAAAGCACACTTAAGTACAACAAAACATAACACGACACAACCATAAAGACAGTGGTTAGAACAGCACGACAAACAGAAGAAGAGAAACGGCCATCCACCGTGCATGCGAGATTCAAATACTAGAACGTTTCAATCTGCATAGTACGATGGTAAAAACAACTTCCTACTCCGTAGATGCCTAGGGTAGGGTGACGAATCCGTCGGCTAACTCTGTCGTCTGACCTCACAAGAATGTTAATAAAACATATCGCAGAGAAAACTTTGTCAAATCAAGAGTTTCCAGAGGGCCAAAATATACAATTGGATATCCATTTCCTTACACGTGAATGCAAAAGACTATAAGTGGAAAATTGAAATGCATGCATGTCGAAAGATCGATCAATACTAGCCTTAGTTTATGTGATCTTCTTCTGATTTTTTTTAAAAGAGAGCCTTAATTAATTAGTTTATCTCTATTAGGAAGACAAGTTCTTACACACACACACACACAAAAAAAAAAGATGGAATAGTAGGGACATTTTTATCTACGTGTGGTTGTTAAGTTTGCTCTTAATCCAAAGTGATGAGGAGCAATAATAAGTAAAGTGTGAGGAAAAACAAAAAGATATTGATCCTTTTCAATTTAGTGCATCATATATAACCTTATATTGTTATTTTATACTCTCTCGATTTCAAATTGTAGTTAATAAAACATATCGCAGAGAAAACTTTGTCAGATCAAGAGTTTCCAGATCGAGGGCCAAAATAATTGGATATCCACTTGCTTACACGTGAATGCAAAAGACTATACGTGGAAAATTGAAATGCATGCATGTCGTCGAAAGATCGATCAATACTGATTTTTTTTTTTTTTTTTTGAAAAGGGAGCCTTAATTAGTTAGTTTATCTCTATAAGGAAGACAAGTTCTTACTCAACCTGGTAATGGTTTGGTTTGAACGGTTTTTTTTTTTGTTTGGTTTTACATGTGGTTCAATTTCGTTTGGTATAAAACGGTTTGACATCTATAATGGTTTGGTTTGATTTAATAGTTTTAATGGATGAGAACGGTTTAACAACAATAAAGTGCAACTTCTACCTAAAGCGATGCCACCGCAACGCAACCGCCTTCTTAACCGCTAGCTAAACCATGGTTTGAAATGGATTGGATTGGTTTGGACGAATGAGTCAATGATTGGATTTGTTTAATTTTTTTAAATGTAGTATAGTGTAAATGGATTGGTGTGGATTTGGCCTGGTTCTTAAATCATTACCCGGTTGAGTTCTTACACACACAAAAAAGATGGATAGGGACATTTTATCTACGTGTTGTTGTTAAGTTTGCTCTTTATCCGAAGTGATGATGAGCAAGAATAAGTGAAGTGAGAAAGTATAAAAGATATTAATCTTTTTAAAATTTTGTGCATAACCTTATATATACATACCGAATCATAACAATATATACGCCAAACTTTGCCTAAACGTACATACGTACGAATATCTCACAAGGTAGCGCTGCGACCAAATTCATCAATCAAATAGATGGAGTACCAAAGATATTTTCACAATCTCGCTCGATCGTGCAATCACGCACGCGTTAGCCTAAACTCGTCAATCAAATACAAGAAGTGCCAAAGATATTAGGCTATTAGCTGGATCAAACGTGCAGATTGCCCGATACGGAAAGACGTTTCCCCGACGCGTTGAAAAACGGAAGCGACGAACCCCAACGGGCGTACGTGTGCCATTCCTCTCCTCTCCCGCATGCACCCAACTCGCGACGCGACGCGACGCGAGGCGAAAACCCAATCGAGTGCGTCCACCAGCAGAACTACGTACTACGACAGCAACAACGAGCGCGCGCGCGGCTGCTTTGCGACTTGCGTTGCGCTGCTGCGCCTCGCACTCCGGCGTCCGCCTCCGCGCGCCCCGGCTCTATATATACGGCCAACCGGGCGTCGGCCACCACACCACCACATCGAATCCCAGTTCCCCATATCTACCTCGATAATCCTCCAAGCCTGCCTGCAGGCCAGCAAAGCAACCAGGTCCTCTTCGATCTTCCTCTGCTCGATAAGGGAAGGGAAATGGCGGCGACGACGATGGGCGCGGTGCGGGTGCTGTGCGGCGCGGAGAAGGAGCGGGTGGTGGGGACGCACAAGGCGCCCGGGGCGTGCCCGCGCTGCGGCGGGGCCGTGGTGGCCGTCGACGTGGAGACCGAGCGCCGCATCCTGGGCCTGCCGCTGTGCCTCAAGAGCAAGCGCAAGTACTCCTGCACCAGGTGCCTCCGCCGCCTCGTCACCCTCTACGGCTAATTAAGCCGGAAGCCCGGAACAAGCAGATGCTAGTCACTCACAGTCACTGCATTCTTGCCGGCAACTGATCGATGGAGCTTCGACCTCTGACGATGGCTCCAGCTCGTCATCAATCAGTCGACCTCGAGATCGTGGGACTGGCCGGGAAGTTCATAATCAACCTAGCTCACGTTCTGGCCGGATTAAGATTATTAATCATCATCGAATTAATACTGCTTAGAGTACGTAGTTGTACTAGCTAGTACATGCCTGTAAATGGTTGTAACTGGAAGGCCTCGTATGGCGACCGCCACCGGCAGTCAGCAGACGCGGCGGCGGCGGCGGCGACCATGCGAGAGAGAGAGAGAGACCGTGTGAGAGAGAGAGGCCGTTGGCCCGTTACGCTGCTGCATCACCATCTTTCCGTAGAATTTGGAATTACTACTACCGTAGTAAAGAGAGTGTAACACTTCTCCACAAGTTTCTCAAGGTTAATTCCGCCAACTTTCGTTTGCTGCTCACTTTTCACAACTTTTGATCCGGAACTTGTGGTCTCCATGCCATCTGGGGATGTTCAGAATGAAAATCCCAAGAGCTTTTCTTTCAAGACTGCATATTTGAGGTGACTGGCGCGACGACGACGACTTTTCACTCGACCTGCGCTGTCCCGTGGTTCCCTGTTGGCACGACCTACTGTATGCTGCTGCCGGCCGCCCGGGCTGCTCTGGGCTGCGCTCCATCGTCCTCTGTCCAGCTCTATCCACATCATGTGTGTAGTGACGAAAGCAGCTGCTTTCTGGATGGATGGATGCTGCCGGCTTTGCTAGTGGATGGATTCCTTCGTTCCAAATCGTAACATGCTGATCCACCACAAGTGTATGAACGTAATATGATTAAACTACCGGATCCCTTCATTCCAAATTGTAACCTGTTCAGAGTTTTATGGATACACATCTAGAAACTAGAGCGACTTGTAATTCGAAACAGAGGAGTAGAACGTAAACCGGTTTTGCATGTCTTGTGGCTTTGAGCACTTTTGTTGATCAGTCACGTATGTGTGTCTCCCTAACATACTAAATCTCATGCTTGATTCATACTTTCTCATGCAAACACGTTGGCCCTGACACTTTTCAGAGGAATATACCATGGACCATCAAAGGAACAAATACTTCTATGATGAAAAAAAAAATCAGCTCATAGAGAGACCAAAAAGGAACATAATACTTCTATGATGAAAAAAAATCAGCTCATAGAGAGACGTAGCCTTCACCCCGTAAGATGTTGCTTGCCAAGGGCCCTTAAAATTGATGGGCCGGCCCTGGTGTGTGCGTGCGCAACCCAATTTATTTTGACTTTTCATTGGGATTGGTTCCTGTTTGTATATCCTTATTCTATTTTTATTAAATTCCTACTTTGTAGCTGTCGCACAACTATTTATGTGGGAGCCATAAATGTCTTTTTGTGTGTGTGTGTGTGTGTGAGAGAGAGAGCCTGCAGGTGGATCTCTCAGAGCCAATCACATCCCATCCATCAAATGAAGCTCTGAATTTTCTTAAAAAATGAAGCTCTTAAGCAGCAACCGGAACGGCAAGGAGATGCGTACCCTTCATTCGTCCCGATGACATTTTGTTTTGCTTCTTCAAATTCTCTCTCTCCCCCCCCTCTCTCTATATATGTCCTTTGCGGTCCATTGAAGCTTACTCTCTCCGTCCATAAAAACGCAAAAGGAGTCAAAAGTTTAAAATAGAGACATAAATGCTAATAATTAATATCCACTATGACATTGGTCAAATTTGAACCAATTTGACCCCGCGGATCCCATAATTGCATGTTCTTATGGACGAAGTGGGTACATTAATTACGTGGAACTAACAGAAAGAGATGAGAAATGCAAAAGTAGCAGCAATTTTGTGATGAAAAATATTTGGCGTGGCTCATGAGACTCCAACGCTGGCAAAACTGATTGATAGAAAATGCCACGGGTCATAATTTGGTTGGAAGACACACAGGCATCCGGTGAAGATCATCTATCCCCGGTGACCAACATTCACCATTACCAAACGATTAATGGGTCGCGAGCCTCCTTTAAGGCCTAGACACACCATGGGTCGGCACCGGTCCAACACCATGTGTACATAGGGACGGATTTGCCACCGAGGATGGGGGCTCGAGGCCCCTACCATGGCTGCGCCCTATAGCTCCCCTTAGCCACCCCCTGAAAAATTGTGGCATTGGAGACTTTGAGGTTGGGAAGAAGGGGTTGCACACCTGCAGTGGGATTCAGAACCACTCAACGTGTTTCTCCATTGTATTCCTCCAATGAAACGCCTCCCACGTTGTGCCCTTAGCGTGATCGAGGCACCACTTGTCCGCCATTGTCCACAGGTAGGACATGGATTGACGAAGTGTAAGAATAGCGGAAGCAAAGTAGGGATGGAGCTGTGGATTGATTCGGCTAGGTAGACGATGAGACACTGGACTTTTATACTCGTAATGCCGAGTTGTAGCGTGGGGCAATGTGACTCTACCCAGAGTAGCCTAGGCAAATATCAATATCAGACCCAATGTTTTCTATTTTGTGTTGTTATTTTGGGTTGTGAGTAGAAAACACAAAATAAAATAAATAGTTTATGAAACTTTATAAATTTCCCCAATATATAATTATGCTCCTTATAACTTAAACAATAGAAAAATGTGATTATTTTGAAATACTTATCATTTAATTTGTTGTGTTTGTTGCACTCATGCCTTTGCATTTTTTTTTTTTTGGTGAACAACAAATTTATGAAGTTCGTTTTAGCTCGATAGGTTTTTGTTTGTTTCCAAAATAAAGTTTTAAAATAAACTAGTAGTTTATTTTTTTAAAAAAAGTTTCAAATAGTTTATAAATTAAAAGTTTAGATAAATTCCAAAAGGTTTCAAAATAAGTTTGAAAATGTTTAAAAGTTGTGAGCTCAGGAATCCTTGAGTCCTTCCTAATCAAGCCTAGTCCATGACTCCATGAGTTTTTTTTTTTAGATAATGGATGAATCAACAAACATCCGGCCTCTACAAACTTCATGAGTTCTTATTCTCTTGTTTAAATATTCTTCTCTTCTCTTTATTTCCTTTGACGTGTTTTTTTTTTTCAGGCATGCCAGATTCAGCAGGCCCCCCCTCACCTTAAGCTGGACAACTGTATATCTTGTGATGTAGACCTGTTCACATCCCGGCAAATAAATAACAATTCATTAATCCATCATATGCTCCGTCTTTCTTTTTACCTGACCAACTATTCAGTTCCTCTAGCTTTGTCAAATATCATGACCGACGACGTAGCTAGAGCACAGCATCATCAGCCACCATAGAGCAAACCTGATTGCACACAGTCCATGCTCCGTCGGTGAACAGGCTGCTGAGTTTTTTTGCAACTCAAATTTGCTGTGCTACAGTGCTAGAGAGGTGTGCATATGCTGTGAGGCCAAATCCTGCGCGCGCATGCTGTTGCACGAAACGTACGATCACGGGCGCCAGATGCTCTGAATATACTCTACCCACGGGTTCCGTCATGCGCGCATGGAGTAGAGTATATTCAGAGTACAATCCGTTCCGTCGGACCGTCACACTACTTCTCTATACTATACACGTGGGTTGACCTGAGAAGTTTCCATGCGCGCACGCTGTATCGATCTGTGACGGAATGGAATGTCCTCTGGAGTCGCGCCGCCAAAAGATACTACACGACGTCAAAGCGTGTTTCGTAGAAAAAAAAGGACCCTTTGAATTAGAGGTGCAGTGAACCCGTGCCCGGCGGCGGCTGCAGGCAGTTTTCACAGATGCTGATGATACGACGAGCAGTGGAGATGATAAGCGGCCAGCGGGTAAACAACTTATCCTGGTTGAGTGATCGATTGGACATGCACGCACGCACGGCCTGGACCTGGATGAGCTAGGATTGAGGATAATGTTAACTCGCAAGCAACTACGGGCGGCTGCTATATTTGTCAACTTTGGAAGTTCCCATCCCGGTAACTCTCTGTCACGACTCACGACACAAGGAGAGACTGGAAGGAAATAAAGCTACCAGCTGGAGATTGCCACGCAGAGAAAAAGAAGTCATGAGACGGGTTTTTTTTTTTCGAGACCACGCCCACCTAAGTTGCATGAGACGGGTTTTCTCCAACAAGTCAAGATGCGCCCTGGCTAACTTGTCAGTTGTCACACACAGCTGCACACACAGAGGAGATTATATATCACGTAGCATCTTATAGTGAATCTACCGTGCGGGGTTACGTTTGCTTGACGTTTGACACGTGCGGTCACAGTCACATTAGTAGCAGTAGTACACATCAAAAGCGAAAAAAGTTCATAGGGTCGGGTTCACCGGTCTCTCTGTAGTACATACATGCACGTCAGTACCAGTAAACGCACAATGCAAGCAATGGATCGAAGAAATGAAAACGGCGTCTGTGACTGTGTGCGCTAGTAGGGATAAGTATTAGTACTTCATTCTCGCGGCTGATTACGACGACGATGCCACTACTGATCGTTACCAAAGTCACCGTCAGGCGTCAGTCCAATGCAAGTGGGCACCACTGGCACCTTCCCGGCCAACGGTGAAAGTGAAAACGGCGGCGCCAAAGCGTGCGGTGCGGTGCACTTTTCTACGACGCGGTCGTCGTCGTCGACGGTCACAAGTCGTAAACAGTATGTACTGGACCTACTGGCGGGGCTTAGCTTTACTACAGCTCCCTTCGTCCCTCCCGTGACGTCATGCGTGACCTGCGTTTCGTCGTGTCAGTTTCATGCCAGATGGAAACCATCCACTAGAACCAGTCAGCAGCGCCATGCTACAGTATACCGTCCGGCGTAGTATGGGTTGTCCGTTCCGTTAGTTGGGTTAGGTTGGGTCCCCTCGAACCTTCAACAACGATCGGCCGGCGATCCACACAGTACTACGGTTGTTGGCGTATCTCGGTGACGGTGACGCCCGCCGGCGCCGGACGGCGGTTACTGCAGGTACAGCACGACCACAGGGATGCCGGACGACGCACATGGACGCCGTCAGCTAGCACGTGCCCATACTCTACTGAGATATAAAGTCGAGAAAACGTGTTCGTGTAAATTTATTTCAGGAAATTTCTCCACGCCACAAGCTGTGAGCGCGCTGCTGATTATGTTGTTCAAGAAAGAATATTTGCATTGGTTGTTGAATCGCTAATGTATGGCGGCTAGCTGTTTCATCGATCCCATTGCGTGGTGAGATAGGCATTTCGCTCCTAAAAAAAAAACAATAAGGAATACGCGGCAATTCGCACTAGATTTGCTTATAAAGTCATAGACAGTAGGCGGTTCAACAAAAATCAAGACAGGTAGGCATGCATATAGTATATGGATAAGCCAGGTCGCATCATGTGAGGGACGACCAGAGTTTATTTTTATCGCAAGCGGCGTGAAAAACTATACAAAAACAAGTTTTCAATATTTCCTGAAAATGAAGAAATAGAAATGGAACGCGTGCACGTTGTTGCATTGTGATGGCAATGTGTATGTCCTAATAGAATGAAGTAGTGCATTGCGTGTTTTTTTTAAAAAAATACACGCGAGATCGAGAGATATATGCACGCGTCTTAGATCGATCGAGTCAAGGCAGATGCATCATCCATTCATACAAATTAATTACCCGCGTCACACAAGGAATTCCAAACGGGGATCCGAGGCCAAAGCTAAACTCAGTACAGTACGTACACGTCATTAATAAACTATAGGTGAACAACAGAAATAACAAATGGTATCACTAATAAAGAAGGCAAAATGGGAAGAAAAAGAAGAAGTACTACAAAAATGATGATCAGGCCCTTGGGAGATTACTGTTACATTGCTAGGTTATTATTACCAATGTTTCTAATGATATATACTAGGGGAGCTTTGATAGACTTTGCTAATTTATGTGGAAACGAAGATTGCAACACTGTCTGTCGTGGTGGTACGTAGAAGACAACCATTAGATGATAGAGGCACAATGAGGGCATTAATTAATGTGGGGAGGTTCGGGTCAACGGCAAAATTGGAAGGCAACAAGGAGTTTTGCTTTAGGGTGCGAAAAACAAATGTAGAGACTATACAGATAAAACGTGAGCTACGATACAAAGCCAGCGGAGACACTTCCATTTTTTTTTCCCCAGGTGAGGTTGGATGGATAACAAAACCCCGAGGCTACTAGATAAAACGTGAGCTACAATATAAAGCCAGCGGAGACACTTCTATTTTCTTTCCCCAGGTGAAGGATGGATAACAAAACCGGAGGCTACTGTTGGGGACCAGACCCTAGCGGTACAAGCGGAGGTGATCGCGATAGCAGGGAACGCGCGCGGAGGTCTGGGCTAATGAATTAAGTTTGTGATGATTGTGTCTCTTTTCAGGAAAGGGAAAGATGCAAGCTTCCGCCACCGGAACGAGCGGAGGTGTTCGGCTCCGCTAGGTTGTTTTGCGGGATCCGGCCTTCCCAACCGTTCGGGTGCTCGCGGAGATCGACGCCTCCGCCTAGCCCCTTCCCTGCTTGAGAAGGTGGAGGCGACCCGAGGAATCGAGGCGGTGCCGGGCTCCAGCGGCTGCGGAGAAGGGATCGCGGAGGTCTCCTGACTTGAGGGCCCAGGATTGCCAAGATGGGTCCGGCAAGGGAGAGGCGGTGCAGAATGTGTAAATCCGTGAAGAGCCCGCGTTATGTTTTAAGAGTAGGGGAATATACTGAGAATATAGGAGGGCAAAATTGTAACCTTGTATCTCCTAGCAATACGGAACTATAAATAGGGAGGAGTCCTCCCCAAAGAGGGAGGTTGGTGAATTCCATTTATGGAGAGCAATTATGATCCAACTTACCCCTAGCTTTTGTCCCTCGTTCATTCTCCCTCGGGGCACCGTCTGAGCGGAGGTGTCTCCCCCGTGTTGAGAACCCCCAGCTCAACAGCTACTATAAAGATAAAGTGTGAGCTACAATACAAAGACAGCGTAGACACATCTAGTTTTTTTTTTCCCATCTAAAGTTTGGATGGATGACGAAACCCGGAGGCTACTATAAAGATAAAGTGTGAGCTACAACACAAAGGCAGCGTAGACACATCTAAAGTTTTTTTTTTTTTTCCCATCTAAGTTTGCATGGATGAAAAAAACCCGGAGGCCTTCCGCCAATTGTTATTAAGGGCGGCGTTCGTTTTCCACGGGAATGGAGGCGTGAAACAGTTCAGGTGGAACGTTAAGTATATACATAGTAGCCAGCCGCGTCGACTTAATTCTAACCCTCAATCCTCTCTAACCGAGCGAGCCCTAAGTGAACCTATTCATCTCTTCTCGCCAATAAATAATATGTCGAGGCCATGTAGCTTGCAAAAGAGTATACATTTTCTTTTCTTTTCTTGAGAAAAAGATAGATACCTTACAATCTTTATTGGAGTAACCTAGAAAGTACAAATAAGTACTCCCTCCATCCCAAATTATAAGTCGTTTGACTTTTTTTCGACAACAAGTTTGACCACTCGTCTTATTTAAAAATTTGTGCAAAATATCACTTTTTTGCCGTGGCTTTCTTTATTAGTATAAGTTTTTAAAGAATGACTTGAATTTGACAATATTTATGCAAATTTTTTTGAATAAGATAAATGGTCAAACTTGAAGCCAAAAAAGTCAAACGACTTATAATTTGAATGGAGGGAGTACATACATTAGTAATACTACTCACCAAAACACACGACTAGAATGTTACCCATTTCAAGTACAATTTTGTACTTGCTTGTGACCGTGACTCAACTATAAACAGGCCGGCCGGCCTTCAAAAACATATATGTGCACGCTGTGTGTTACATGTGTAGCTCGAGACCTTAATTTACCACTAAATAAAATAGTTATAAACCCGCACCCCTTATTCGGCTAACGGTTGCTTCCTCGAAATTTCGTCAACCGCCTTATATTTTTAAAAAATTTAAAATAAAAACACCAAAACCACGCGGGAGTGCTATACAGCTCTAGCCGTCCACGGACCGTGTCCGTCTGTGTCGGCCACGCCATGCCATCCGCCGCCAAGTAGAAACCCAATCCAACACCTCCACACCTGCTCAAAATCAGGCGGCGGCAGCAGCAGACAGGAGCGAGCGAGCACGCGCTTGGTTTCCTCTGCGCCGCCTTGTCCGCTCTACTGAGTATATATGCAGAGGCAGAGCCCACCACCACCACCACCGGATAAACCCGTCGTCGTCGTCTTCCTCCTCGGATCCTCTCCTCTGACTCCGCTCTGTTTCTTGGTTGGGAGCAAGAAAGAAAGAAAAGAAACTAGCAAAGGGAAGAGATTAATGGCGGCGATGGGCGCGGTGCGTGCGCTGTGCGGCGCGGAGAAGGAGCGGGTGGTGGGCACGCACAAGGCGCCCGGGGCGTGCCCGCGCTGCGGCGGCGCCGTGGTGGCCGTCGACGTGGAGAGCGAGCGGCGCATCCTGGGACTGCCGCTGTGCGTCAAGAGCAAGCGCAAGTACTCCTGCACCAAGTGCCTCCGCCGCCTCGTCACCCTCTACGGCTAGCCTCAAAAGCTGATAGCAAGATTCACCTCTACGGCGGTCTCGCCGCCGGCGGCGGCGGCCCACTGAGTGAGGCTCCGGCAGCTGGATCTCCGTCGACCGATCTGGAAGTTGCAAGGTAGGGAGTAGCAAGCTAGCTAGCTAGGTGACGTTGTTTCGATCTCGATGAGCTGAAGACTAATGTCGAAATATGTGTTCTTTATGACGGTAGTACTAGCTAATCATCAGTGATTGTAGCTGCTTGTAAATTGGTAGCAGTAGTAGCAATAATAACTGTACTTGCAGAGACATGGTCTGTCGTGCGTGTCGAGTCGACCGGCAGTCAGCAAGATGGTTAGGACATTACTCCGTAGTAAGTCGTAGGCACGTGGATCTCACGTGATGATACGGCACTCTATCAGTCTCTCTGCATGCAGGCTGGGACATGTAAAGTGCGATTATCTATCTAAACAGCCGGGTTCAAATGGCGATCGATCCGTAGTATTGCCGCCGTTGCCGAGGCATATTCCACAGGGGCGGCAAAGCAGCCGGCTGCGCGGACGGACCAGTTGATGGCCGTGGCTGCATCTATTTGCGCGTATCCGATTCAGAATTTCAGAGGTTTCCCTCCGGACACGGACGCTGCTGTCATCAGCTGTGTTGCGTTCGGCCGCAGCACATATATTTTTCCAGCAGCACAGCACAGTGATAGCATCACGGCAACGAACGACACACGCGCGTATCTCAGTGTAGTACGTCCTGGCCTCAAGAGAAGAAGATGAGATGAGATGAGATGAAGCAGCAGGACCTCTGATTTGCACGACGACGTACGTAAAGGATCCAACGACGGGGCCGGCCCACAGGTTCACTCCGGCCAACCAACTGCTGATGCTCGACCGTGCCGGCTGATGTTTATCTAGTGAACGAACCTGGCCACCAATTTAAAAGAGATCGATCGCGTTAGGTAGCCACCTATAGTGCAAAGTAAGTGTGTGGATGCATGCTGACCAGACTGTGTAGCCTACAGGAGCATTGATCGAGCTCTACTAGCTAGTATTCGTATTGCCAGTCGCTCATCACTTTGGGAGCAACCCCCCCGCCACCAATGATATACAGGATCTGTTTGCTTGGGACCTTGGCAAACTTGCCTGGTCCAGACAACAAATCTAGACCATCGATTTTGTGTGCTTGGTGCTCTGCCTGGTGTAAACAACAAATCTAGGCTATCGATTTTGCGTGCCTCGGGCTCAGATTGCTGTCTGGATGTAGTTGTCTAGCTCCAGCCACCATCCAAACAAGCCCACTACCTACATTGCATGATCTTCTGCTTTAGTTTTTTTTTTTCTCGATCGGTTAATACTCCCTCCGTTCCACATTATAAATTATTTTGATTTTTTAGTATATTTATTAAGTGATGAATGTAGATATAAAAATATGTTTAGCACAACAAAAAATAGATGAACCAAAAAAGATTTATAATTTAGTATGGAGGAAGTAGTAGTCATTGGGGTATGCTTGAAAAAAGCAACACATGCTTGTAGAATATTCGTAAGGCCGAGGAGAGCAAACAAAACGTGCGTCGCACCGCGCGCCTCTTTCTTATGCTAGCATATGTACTAATCATTTCAGAAAAATAATAAGCATAGTACTTACATCTCAGACAGACACGAGGCGTAAACAAGAAATGAGCAACTTGAATCGTACACGCACGTGAGAGTTGACCTGAGAAAATAATTTCGACTAACCTAACGCTAACACGCAGCCACCGGCCGGTGCCCGACAGCAGGCCCATGGGCCGTGATCGATGCCGGCATGAACCTGGAAGGAACTGAATCGTGTCGCCCCATTTCTATTTTTGCTGCGGACCGCAGCGGTCAGCGTCGAGAAACGAGGCCGCAAGCTGTAGTAGGTACTAGTACCAAATCAGACGAGGAAACGGGAAGCTGTAATTGATTATTCGATTGGTTGAGTTTAGCACATTACGTACTGCGTAAGAGGGCGCATAAAACGGATTTAGGAGTACTATTTGCTCCAATGATCCCGTACTCGTGACCGTGGACATCATTGTTCATCGGCCGTTGCTGGCACCTAGCGAGAGAATCTAGGGGCGGGCTTAGCACTGCGTTCGTGCGCTCGCTCCACGGGCACTTTCAGTCAAAATGCCAATCTCCGTCCAGGCACCTGAGCAGCATACTGTACTCCGTAGCGTCGCCTGTTGGACAGTGGACACGTACCTAGGCTCAAGGTTTAAATTGTAAAATACCCACTCCGAACGGCTGCTCTCTCGGTTCAGGCTTCACGGTGCCGTTCCATAAAACGGACGCGGTGCTCGCGGCTCCTGGGTTCAGTGTTTTGGTCGGCGGCGCCTCTCGCCAGCCAGCGCGTGCCAGGATGGAGTCCTCGTCGTCGGGCGGCGGGCTGGCGCGGCGGCGGAGTAGCGGCGGCAGCAGCGGCGGCGGCAGCAGCAGCGGCCGGGTGAGCTTCAGCGGCGACCCCGACACATTCGACATCCCCGCCAAGGGCGCGTCCCTCGAGAGCCTCATGAAGTGGAGGGGTAAGCATGGGGGAAGGGCATGTCAGCTCGCTCGCGCTGGCGTGCTTGCCGTTGGATTTTTTTTTTTTTTTTTGAATTTTCACCGGTGGTAGGCGTTCCCACTTATTGACTTGCCCTTAATGGCGGAGATAGAAGGGTTTTTAGTATTTACAAAACCACGATCACACAAGCCGTGATCTGGTTTACATCAGCTTTACATCACATTGTTCTGCTTCTACATCACATTGCCGTTGGATTTTGTTTTGCAAGGGAATTTTGTTCGGGCATTGCCACTGCTAGTTGTGAATTAAATTGTATGGACCCTAGGTCCTTCTGCCATGTTTGATTTCTAATACTTTCTATATCCCTTGCTATAGTAGTCTATGAGATATCGTGATGTGTGTCAAACTATAAAGACGAAATTATCTGGATTATTTATTACGCCTTCAGACATGTCTAAACAGTTGTCTAAGATATTGGGGGTACTGTAGTGTTATGCAAAGCAGTGCTGCTCTGCCTAGCTCCGAGATGCTGCGTATTGGATTATTATCTGGATTGTTACACCTTCAGACATGTCTAAACAGCTGTCTAAGATATTGGGGGTACTGTAGTGTCGTATACTTGAGTTTTTCTTTCCTGAAATATCTAAACGTTTTTTTTTCCTACTAGAGTGATTAGCTCGGTATCGTTCTTTTGATATGTTTGGCTTCTAATATCTTTTGTTATTGCAGCAAGCAGCCCTTGTGCCGAATGCATCAAGGCGCTTTAGGTACACTCTCGATTTGAAAAAGGAGGAACAAAAGGAGGAATTCAGGAGAAAAATCCGTGCACAGGCACATGTTATAAAGGTATCTTACTAGAAACAATGTCTCATCAATCATCATTCCTTAAGTTTACCTTTTGGTATTAGCTCATGTCTATATTTTGTTATGCAGGCCGCTTTTCGTTTCCAAGAGGCTGGCCAAATCCATGTTCAGTCTGAAGAAAAAAAAGGTTTGCTTTCAATGTGTACTCACTCTCCTTTGTTAGGGGATCGAACTTTGTTTGTACTGGTCTTGCATAATACCTGTAACAGTTTTTCCAACTGCTACATATCCTTGTCCTTGTGGTTTGATGTGACAATGCATTCTAGGAGGATCATTTTTTTTTGGACATGATAGTATTAGACATGTAAATGTATAGTCCTGTATACGTTGTATGTGGACATGTTCCCCAAGCCCCATTGGGCTATATATATGAAAGGTGACAGGAATAAACATTTACATGTCTGATAGATAGGAACATGCTTTGCTCTTTGCAGTATGTGTTGTGCACCAGTGATCCTTATTCAATGTGTAGTAAAACGAAAGATATCCTGTTGCAATTCTTTTAATATGTTTTCAACCCCAACTTCTGCAGTACCAAGTGCTGATGGTGCACATGGCTTCGGAATCAAAGAAGACCAGCTTACAGCACTGACAAGGGATCACAATTACTCTGGTCTGCAGCAATACGGAGGGGTAAGCATCCTGGTGTCATAATCATTTACCTCACTACTTGCATGTGATAGTTTCAACCTTAAAATTTCCTCCGCAGGTTTCTGGTGTAGCACATATGTTAAAAACCGATACAGAGAAGGGGATTAGTGGAGATGACTCAGATTTGATGGCAAGGAAAAATGCATTTGGATCAAACACTTATCCTCGTAAGAAAGGAAGAAACTTTTTGGTATGCTAAGGATTCCTTTTTATGATATAATACATTTCCTTTGTCTGGGTTAGTCACTCCTGCTGACTATACATCGTACTTAGGCTTTCGTGTGGGACGCTTGTAAAGACCTGACGCTAGTCATCCTCATGGTTGCTGCTGCTGTTTCACTGCCATTGGGCATAACAACAGAGGTGGGCATCACATCTGTAGTTCTTTTTTAAGGAAACACATCTGTAGTTCTTTGACTCCCTTAACTGTACAAAATTGCCAACTGTGTCTTGTCTAGCTGAATGAGTTGTTTTGTCTTTTTTTTTTTCCTCTTTTGCTGTTTGGGTATCCTATTTCAACTATATCCAGCTTCATCTAGCTTCTGGTGCATGCATTTTTTTTGTGCAGATTTCATCATATTTCCTTATATCTGTCCATGTGCTTACCATTGGTTACATTGCTCATCTTTGCCCCTTTATTTTACATTGGAATATGTTGACATTAGGGCATAAAAAGAAGGCTGGTATGATGGAGCGAGCATTGCCTTTGCTGTTCTTCTAGTTGTATTTGTTAGAGGTGTGCCACTATGACTGAAACTTCAATAAAACCTCTCTTACTCCTTAGTGCCAATACTACCTTTTACGGTTTGTGTACAGTTGCTCAAAATCCAGTGGCTGTTATTTTTCCATGTTACAGCTATCAGCGACTATGAGCAATCACTGCAATTCCAAAATCTGAATGAAGAAAAACAGAACATTCGTTTGGAGGTGAGGATTAGAGGTGCATCAATTGCTATCGGTTTCTTTGTTGATCCCAAATAACGTTACAAATCATTCAGGTTGTTAGAAGTGGAAGGCGAATCATGGTATCAATATATGATTTGGTTGTTGGAGATGTTGTTCCACTCAAAATTGGTGACCAGGTAAGCATGAGCCTCATTTTCGAGTCATGTGTCTACTTTCAATTTCTAAGGATGCCCAATAATTTCTTTGCCAGGTCCCCGCAGATGGTATCCTTGTCAGTGGCCACTCCCTTTCCATAGATGAATCAAGCATGACGGGAGAAAGTAAAATTGTAAGTTACTCCAATATGCCGCCTTGGAAGTAACATGCGATACATCTGAACCTAACTTGGCCACATGGGGTTATTTGAAGGTACACAAAGATCAGAAGTCACCATTTCTAATGTCAGGTTGCAAAGTTGCCGATGGCTATGGCACAATGCTGGTGAGTTTCTGTATCCACATACTCCCCCACCCACAATTACTTTCTGGACAGGGATCCAGTCAAACATCTGAAATTGCAACTTCCAGTTTAAAGATTTAGATTATGACATGAAAATTGTATGTTTAGATTTTTCTTGATAAATACTTTAATGTATTCGATTTAATAGATGTGTAGAAGAAAATAGTGGATAAAGGTACATGAAAATAATAGATTACTTCTTGTTGCCCAAGCTTGAGCTAAAGCTTTAGTGTCGTTACTTTCCAGTATCATACTTTTCATAATGCCTATTACCTCTTTAATCACTAGTAGTGATTGGAACAGTGTAGAGCATTTATCAACTGAACCCTACTGTTGTAATGTCCAGGTAACTGCTGTCGGAATCAACACTGAATGGGGATTGCTAATGGAAAGCATATCTGAAGATTCGGGTGAAGAGACACCACTTCAGGTTTGATTTTGCTGTCGCTGCCAGCTTTTGCGCGAGTTTACTGACTTTACATGGCTTTGTTGTTCTGGTGAAGGTTCGTTTGAATGGTGTCGCTACTTTCATTGGAATGGTTGGGCTTTCTGTTGCCCTTGCTGTTCTGGTTGTACTTTTGGTTGTACTTTGGGCCAGGTAAAATTGCCTTTATACTTAACTGTCTACTTTATTTATCTACATCAATCTGTATCACCCTGTTTTCTTGTAGGTACTTCACTGGAAATACTTATAATCCTGATGGATCTGTGCAATATGTGAAAGGGAAGATGGGTGTTGGCCAGACGATACGTGGAGTAGTTAGAATATTTACAGTAGCTGTAGGTATTCTGTTCTCTGTTTATGCAGAATGCTTTAGTGTTTACAGTTTTCGTCTCACCATATTGAGGTGTAAATAGGTCACCATTGTGGTCATGGCAGTTCCAAAAGGACTACCATTAGCTGTCACACTGACGTAAGCATGGTTTGTATGTTATTTTCTGCTAGCGCTTTTGTCACCTGCCACTCAACATGCTTTATTTTTGTCAGGCTTGCTTTCTCAATGCGCAAAATGATGAAGGACAATGCTCTGGTATGCTTCATAGTTTCTATACCTTGGTATGCTACTTCATCCCACATTGAAATGCTATGCACGCTCACTTCCTATGGAATATAGGTGAGGAGGCTTTCTGCATGTGAAACGATGGGTTCTGCCACAACAATCTGCAGTAACAAGACTGGCTCCTTGACTTTAAATCAGGTGCAAGGGTGTTTATTCACTTTATACATACTGACATACATGTTTCAGACAGTTCTGTTTGTTAAATCTGCTTGGCCCTGATTTTTTTTAAATTTTCTTCTTCCTTGTTTGATTTTAAGATGACTGTTGTTGAGGCATATTTTGGTGGAAAGAAGATGGACTCACCTGATGATGCTCAGATGTTATCTGCTGATGTGACATCGCTGATTCTTGAAGGAATTGCACAGAACACTTCTGGAAGCATATTTGAGCCTGAGGTTAGTAGTCATCTCCATTCATGGAGAAAGAAAAGCATATGCGGTTGCATATGAAATTTCAGGTTTTAGTAAAGATATAGCTTAGTAGTGATCCCTATGCGCCATTACCATCAGTGGTTAGATAAAAGGTGCATCCTGCCAGTTTTTTTTGGATTTATTGACATGCATCCCTATGTTGTGATCTTTTTCAAGAGAAAATTGTGTCCAGTTCTCAAGTTCAATTTATTGTTTCTCAGCAGGGTGGTCAAGAAACGGAGGTGACTGGTTCACCTACAGAAAAGGCTATACTGTCTTGGGGGCTAAAGGTGCAAAAACTCCCTTTATAGTAGTCTCATCCTAGACCCTTCTACATGTTAATCTCTTGCTATCGCTAATTATGTCGTCACATTTCTACAGCTGGGTATGAAATTCAGTGAAACGAGATCAAAGTCATCTATTCTTCATGTATTTCCTTTCAACTCAGAGAAAAGCGAGGCGGGGTTGCAGTGCACCTGGTAATTTGAATTATCTGCAACACTGAAGATGTTGTGTGATGTCTTTTGAAGACCTATGTTGGTTATGATTTGAGCCATAATGTTGTGCTACATCCTCTCTTTTTACCCTACCACACATGGGTGGATATGGTGCATGCAGTTGGCCTTTGGTATCTGCCACTCATCTAATGGCTCTAATTGTTCAAAAACCTTTGTACTGTTCGGAACATAGCATTTTACTTTCCACCTAGTAAGGTTCCCTTTTTAAAAACAGATAATTATATTATTACCTACATTACTCATGATCGTTCAGATCTTGTATTCAGCAATCAAGGAAACTCTTCCGCTGGTTCTAGAAAAAAAAAACCTCGACCTGCTGGTTCTAGACAAAAAATGAAAACAAAAAGAGTGATATAAACAGATATTTTGTTCCTTCACCAGTGTCTCCTGTGGTTAAAGTGTCAATTTGTATTTTGAATATCTCAATGTCTAATCACTTCTCGTTTTTTTTGAAGGGTGGCTCTGAGGTCCATATACACTGGAAAGGAGCAGCTGAAATTATTTTGGATTCGTGCACCAGCTGGGTTGACACTGATGGTTCGAAGCATTCGATGACTCCAGAAAAGGTATATTTATTTTTCAAATTTTTAAGGGAACTTCATGTTTGTTCTTTTCATTTGTGCAGTATGGTCTTAGGTTATTAATATTTCAGGTTGCTGAATTCAAGAAATTCATTGAGGATATGGCTGCTACTAGCCTCCGTTGTGTTGCATTTGCCTATAGAACTCATGAGATGGATGATGTTCCAGACGAAGATCACAGGGAAGAGTGGAAACTGCCTGAAGATAACCTGATTATGCTTGGAATTGTAAGAATAAAGGTACACGACATTTGAGAGTTTTGATCGCTGCTAATTTTTGAAATATTCTGATAGATGCGCTCTCCATCTCTCCTTTTTATTGCTAATGCTACGTTTCAGTAGTATTTATTCCACATTTCGCGCTGAAGTATTTGTTATTATCTGTCTAATTTTGATCTTATTTCCTGTAAATGAATTAAACCTGTTATTATGCTCCTTAGAGCTCAGTGTGACCGATGATATGAATTGATCTATTTATCAGTTTCTTTCACTGAATTGTCAGTATTTGTCTGTATAAACTATTTGGTCGGAAAGGACAACTTTAACCAATCAACAACACTAGAAATTGAATGATTACAAAAGTACTATAGCAGTTGTTTGCTGCCAATGCAGGCAGTATCTTGTATCCTAGATTTTTTTTTATGTCTGTCTTTAGATGATCTTGATGAAAGATGTGCTCATAACCACAGGATATGAGACTGATGTTTGCTTTTTGTTGTTTCCTTCTTTCTTATACAGCAAAATATTGTACACTATTTTCTAACAGTGTGCTGCCTCTGTTAGCCATCATCGTCAATAAGTAATATACATCTGTTAACTGATGTAGGATCCCTGCCGTCCAGGAGTTCGAGATTCTGTTCGTTTATGTCAGGCTGCTGGCATTAAGGTACTAATACTATCCTGTTTCTGTGTCGCTTTTACTAGATGCATCCAGAAGGGACAGATCGCCATTTATGTTATCTTCCATAATCCATACTTTTGCTTCGTCTGGAGATGTTTACTTGAAAGTTATTCTCAGTCATCACTCTATGTATTTAAATTGTTAGGTGCACATGATTACTGGTGATAATCTTCAAACTGCAAGAGCCATTGCCCTGGAGTGCGGGATACTTGATGATCCCAATATGTCGGAGCCTGTCGTCATTGAAGGAAAAACATTCCGGGTGCTGTCAGACTTAGAAAGGGAGGAAGCTGCTGAAAAAATCTCTGTATGTTTATTACCCTTGCATTTTCCCTAACACTGGATTGTTATGATACTATTGTAATATTTTTTTGTGGTTAGTATATATCATTGTGTCTCTTCCTCTCCCTCCCTGGGTCCCTCTCCCCTAGCACCTATATCCATGTCAGGTAACAGAAATAATATACACTGGTGCGAACCAGATGACCCGGTGAAATATTGTGGCAACAAGCTAGTTTTTTGCTGCTCACGTTTTGTGACATTGCTTATGCCCAGATTATCGACTTGAGAGAGAAAATATTTGCTGAAAAACTTTGAAAATGACCTAAGTAGCACTATGAAACTCGTTGTCATTCAGTTATTAGTAGTGCATAAGCTGTCTAGGCTCTAACCCGAAGGGCAATCCCTTAATTTACATGCACTGACTCAATACATAATTGGGTGTGTCAAGATTTGGGGATTAGTTCATGTCAAGATATGGGGCAACAATCCCTTAATCTGTCTATACCCAGCTACCTGCTAATGACAAAAAATACGAATACAACCATGCTAACATGAGGATTTTTTTTTGTGCCTATCTATTTTGCTCTGCCCCTATAGTTGTTATATAAATTCAAACAAGACTTTCTACCAATTTTGCTTTACGCATTGCATATGCAGATATACTATCCACTTTTGTCTTTGGGTTGAAGTATTCTCTAATAATGGCTACAGGTGATGGGGAGGGCTTCACCAAATGATAAACTTTTACTTGTTAAGGCACTGAGGGCAAGAGGTCACGTCGTTGCTGTTACTGGAGATGGCACAAATGATGCCCCAGCACTTCATGAGGTTTGTGGACTACTAGTCCCTATGAATTTTCTAATATTTTACTTTGAAACCAGCCTCATTTTTGAACATGAACTTTCAAGTTCCTAATATGTAATTTAAACATGCATATTTCCATAGATGTTCAAGAAACATCTTTGTGTAATACTTAACAAACTCTGAAACTTGCAGGCAGATATTGGTTTATCATTAGGCATTCAGGGAACTGAAGTTGCCAAGGAGAGTTCTGATATTATTATCTTGGATGACAATTTTGCATCAGTCGTGAGGGTGTGTTAACTGTATTTATCTTTTCTTGTTAGTCTTCTGCTACTGTAGTTCATGGTTGTTTGCTCTGGCTTCAGGTTGTCAGATGGGGTCGTTCAGTGTATGCAAACATGCAGAAGTTTATACAGTTCCAACTAACGGTCAATGTCGCAGCTCTGATCATAAATGTAGTTGCTGCCGTCAGTTCTGGAAACGTGCCGCTGAATGCTGTTCAGGTTTGAGCTCAGATTGTTTTCTATTATGGTATATGTATTTACACTGAGATCTATTGGAAGTTGCATTATATCTTCATTTAATTTGTAGAACTGCAACATACTTAAGAGTTTTCTTCAGTTCTGTGCATGTCCAGATAGTATTTCTAAAAAGATCTGATTACTAGTTGTAGTCTCTGTAGTGCTGGGTAAAATTCTTATTTTTGCTCCCTGGGTTGACAGTTGCTGTGGGTTAACCTAATTATGGACACTTTGGGTGCCCTTGCATTGGCGACAGAACCACCTACAGACCATCTTATGGAGAGACCCCCAGTAGGGAGAAGGTTTGTTCTTGTGCATGTGCTATATTTGCTCATCTACCATCTTATGGACATGGCAGTTATCGCCATCTGTCTTGCATTGTTTAAACTGAATATGTTCAGTAATTGTACACACTACCTTCTCTGATCACAAATCCGTTGGGACATTGACATGGCCCTGATACAATAATCAGCAATATCTATAAAAGTACAAATTCCAAATAGAAAGAAAGTATTTTTCATGATGAATCCGTCACCATCAATCTTGTGTTGCCAATCTATGTGAAATTTTAATTATTGATGATATCAAAGTTTAAAAACGTGACTTGTGACAAACTTAAATTGTCTTACATTTTTGTGGTTAGAGGAAGTTTTTTGCAATAAATTGTCAATATAGGATTGTGGATAATTTAGTTGCTTGATCATTTCAGTTGCATCAAATTTATGCAACATTTATCTCTGCATGTTGCTATTGAAGTGTCAAAAATCTTTGTGTTAGCAGTGCTAAATGGTTTCTTACCACCTTTTCAGGGAGCCATTGATAACAAATATCATGTGGAGAAACTTGATTATCATGGTATGCTTCATATGCCGCTTTATTTTGTGTTTCTTAATATAGATCTTCCTACTAAACACTTGGTTGTTCTTTGTTCAGGCTTTGTTTCAAGTTTCAGTCCTCCTTACTCTCAACTTCAAGGGAGTAAGCCTCTTGCAGTTGAAAAATGATGATAAAGCACATGCTGATAAAGTGAAAAATACCTTCATATTCAACACATTTGTTCTCTGCCAGGTTCTGCATTTTACCTTTCACTTAGAAAAGAAGTTTCTTCCATTTTGTCTATTGTGACTACGATTCAACAAATGCAGTAGTGTCCTGACATCACATTTTTTGTCTTCTTATTAGGTGTTCAACGAATTCAATTCACGTAAACCAGATGAGCTCAATATATTCAAGGACATCTCAGGGAATCACCTCTTCATCGGCATCATAGCAATAACAGTTATACTCCAGGTATAATCTCTAGAAGGGATTTCCTTTCTTAACTAAGATAAATTGACTTAGGTGTACTGTGCTCACATATTTTGTTCATGTTTATGTTTAGGCGCTTATCGTCGAGTTCCTTGGCAAGTTTGCCTCAACAGTAAAGCTAAGCTGGCAGCTGTGGTTAGTATCGATAGGCTTTGCTTTCTTCAGGTAAAGATTCTCTTATTCTTGCTAATGAAATAGAATAGCTCATGGTAGAATCGTGACATGTTTCTTCTGGTTTCATGTATTACTACTGGTGCGATCCTTTGTAGTAATAACATTCTAGATGTTCCTTCCCCCACCCCTCAATTGTACCTGATCATTGTCTTTATTGCTCTGCAGCTGGCCGCTGGCGTTTGTGGGAAAGCTTATTCCCGTTCCTCAACAGCCATTTGGAGAATTCTTTGCATGCTGCTACTGTAAGGGTTACAAACAAGGTAGCCATTGCACTGACAAAATCTTTTATTGCTTGCCGATTCATGTAGCCCATAGGGAGTGAGCAAATACACCAAAGCATTTTTCCTGTTTCACAATTTTTCTTGCATATCCCTGACAGTATTCCATTTGTGCAGTCTCCGATGACTCAACCTCTAATGACAAGGAAGTCTAACAAACCTGAGCCTTGAGATGCCTCAAGATTGATGGTCGGCAAAGATGGCCTTTCGCAGTTTCTTACGGGGTTTCGACGTGTTGGATTTGTAATTACCACTGATTGAAATTGTATATACACGCACGGTTAGTTCTCGGCTTTTGGATGTTTGCAGCAGCCAGCAGCTTAACCATCCATGCGTCTTGATACGATTACGACGTGACCCTATCTCCTGTATGGCTTTTCAAACAGGAATGGCTAGAATGCAACTTGGCTTCTCTTGCGACTTTTGTCATTTGCTTGAGTCAGTTCGCAACTATATATTGTACTAGCTGGGAAGACTAGTGTGCGCAACTGTATATTGTAGCTGGGAAGACTAGTGTGTATATATTTTAGAAATTTCTATGCTAAGTGACTCTGTGTCGAGCTGCCTGTGTTCATGCTGTAACATTTGACAAGTAGGCGTCCATTGTCGGCTTGTAATCTTGAATGAAGCCTCTCGATGCAGAGGCTAGGTGAGTTGGACTGCGCTGTAGGGCGAGCTTCTGGTCGTATGCGTGGCATGTCTGACCAGACCACCATTTCCCGTGCTCGTACATCAGCCGTGCACTTGTTCGTCCCTGTCCGTACGTACAGTTACCTGAAGCTGTTGCCTTTACCAGCAGCAAGTGTATTACACGGCCTCTGTTCTTGTACGTATTTCTTGTCAGTTGTCCAGTGTCATTGCACTTGCGCGTTTCGTTTCATTGTCCCACCCACGTGGCCGAGGCGACGGTCGCAGGACCCTCCCTCGGTTGGCACCGGTTGACTAATTCCCACACGATAGAAAAGTGAAGTGCAGATCTCAAAAAAAGAAAAGTGAAGTGCCTGCGTCAGAGGAAACTAGTAGTACAGAGCGGAAGGTGCTTTACTTAACAGGCTTTGACCTGTAATCATTATGAAAGTTGCATTAAACATGTATGACACTGAAAAGTTGGTTTGAATTTGTGTGCCATGACACATTTGCCATTCCGTCCACCATCCGTTACAAGTTAAAGATTAGGTGCTCTAACATGTAGGACCCACCTGCAGGAAGTGCCCTAGGAGGCTAGGACGATAACAGTTCTTAGTGTCGATGATGTGTGGGACCCGCTACCTAGATGGGCCCAGATTCGAATTCAAACCCTAATTTCAAAACTATTAGTATTGTCCAAAAAGCAAAGTTGTAGTTCTCATTCTTTTGAACAATTTTATTTTTGGAATTTCTCAACTTGTTACATGATTTTGGGAGTAATTTTTTTTTAAAGGGAGGAGTCGCTTCTCTTTTAATGCTTGTCGCCAGCGTCGTTTTCTTTTCTTTCTCTTCTTCACTGCCCCCATGGCCGGGCGTCTTTGCGAACACGGCCGACATGTCGATTTAATTAACTCAAGCAGAGGTGTACACTTTCACTACGGGTCATGGTTTCCACCGCAGTAGGTTCATGACTCCCCAAACAAATGAAAACCATATAAAGCCGTTCAAAGGCCCTCCTAAAAATATTAAGTGGCCAATGAGCTACAACCCCGTTTCTCCCAATTCGGCAAACCACCAACAAAGTTAGGTAAAACCCTTGAACAACTAGAGCCGAGCCATGTGGCCCCCATAGCTGTAGTGTATATCCCGGATGATCACAAATGAATAAGTCCTTATAGAGAGCTAAGAGCTTCATAAACAAAACATAGCTCTTTCACCCTATGAACCATGTTATGACTTCAATATAAACTTATACCTTCAAGATAAATTGAGAGAAGCAAGCACAAAAAGGCCAACACACTACCACGCCATGTATTTGTGGTGTCTTCAATCCAATGATGGTGTTTCACACTTAAAACCAACGAAGTAAAAAGTCTTTTTGTGAAACTTTTATTCCAAAGTAGACTATTCATCCAACTTCAAAACATTGGTTTCTCAATCTTTGAATCTAAACTTTTGGCCCTGTGGTGTCGTTCGAATCTTCTCAAAGATAACTCTTCTTTGCTAAGAGCATCGGCAACGACTTATGCATCTATAGCTAAACTAGCATCACCTTTTCCAAGTCATAACACTTGATTAACCCAATTCATCTCGAACATGCAACTCAAGACCAAATTAGTAGTCATATAAATTCTTACAATCCACGTAGATGTAACCCTTTATAAACCGTATAACTGCTACATTGGTAACCAATACAAATATACCGCCAAATCCATATGCTTCACAGTTGACTTGACATTGCAAAAGACAGCTTAATATCTTCTCTTGTAGTAACATCTTGAGAGACTTGGGTAAACTTTTCTTAATCCTCCAATAGAATCATCTCATTCGAAGGAAACAAATCTTGCATACTTGGACGGCTTCAACTCAACACCTCACTCTAGAGTTCTCCATGCAATCCACCATTAGAGATGTCATACCTAAGAAAGGATCTTCCTTCATACTTACCGACCATGATGCATGTTGTAAGTATTGGAGTTTCCAAATTCATCATAGAATAACTATAGAGAAGTCCAACATGCAAAGACACTCCTTTATCATCATAGCTAACTTGTCTTGAATTGTGAGTTGAATTTCCAAAGTGTTGTGATAGCTTGGGACATAATCCAATCATGTCAAGCACACAAGCTCCTTGTAGACGATCCATCCGTCATCAACCTTGAGTGAAAGATGCATGTGCTCAATGTTGATATCTCAACCATAAGATAGCATATGCTTCTGAGTGAAGAACTAAAAATATACCAATTTTCATCTTGCAACTTCTTCAGCATGGCTACCCCCTTAAGAAACGATTACTAGGGGACCAACAAAGGTAGCTAAAACCCTTGAACAACTAGAGCCAGAGCCATGTGGCCCCCATAGCTGTATCTTGTATATCCCGGATGATCACAAATGAATAAGTCCTTATGGAGAGCTCAGAGCTTCATAAACAAAACATAACTCTTTTCGCCCTATGAACCATGTTATCAACAATTCATATTTAACGTTCGAGTGCATAAACATTAAGCAAGCCATAAGATCATGGTTTAAAGATAGCATATCCCAAAACTATACTTGCCTTATTTAGATATCCTTCTTCAAGTCCAAAGCTTTCCCAAAAAAACACCTTCTTGATCAACAACTTCCTCTAGATCACAATCTTCTTCGCGATTAACAACATAAAGCTCTCACCGATCTACTTGATTCCAATCAAAGAAATGAGACAAACATTTGGATCCAATCATGCATGGCAAACAAGTCTACAATTAGAACAGTACACCAACAGTGGAAAAACAGTTTAAAAGGTACATAAAACTATTCTACACGTCACTACGATCACACAAACGTAAAGATCACCGAAATCGGAGCTAGAACGATTTAAGATACGCATTTTGCAAGCTTTGAAAGAATAAAATAATAAAGTAAATATAAACTCGAAATTTAAAAGTTTAAAACCTGACTAACAGTACCGTAAACACCTAGATTACAGAATTACGAATCCAACGAAATTTAAATGGGTCAATTTGGATTTAAAACGAGTAAGATATGAAGATTTGAATCTGAGTGGCAGTTCTGTAAATAATATGATTTCGAAATAAAAATAAATCAAATCGGATTTTGATTGCTGGATAGTCTACGAGCTATATACTGGAGGAGCGAGCAAAATTCTGATGAAGGAAAACAATGGATGGATTTTGATGATTGGATGGATATGAGTATTTTCCTTGTATTTCTAGATTTACTTTTGTAAAGGAAAAACGGCAAGGAAATCAAATGATGTCATCGTGATGTCATGGAAGCTAAGAACAATGTCATCAAGCTAAGCAATCGGATGAGCCAGCAAGGCACGTAAAGCATGCATGCACCATGCAGTCATTGTGCCATGGCCGACTCGGCTAGCAACTTGACGGAGGCATGCAGTCAGATGAACACTGACGTACGATGATCAGTATTGGCATGTATAGATGTATGGACAAGAGTGCGTACCGTGTAGCTGGACAGCAAAATTTGTGACATGATCGAGAACGCAACGAATCCGCATCAATCAGTGATGGATAGGTCAGGCGGCAGATGAAACTGGCTTCTTCACTGCCTTAGGCAGGGCAGCAAGGCCATAGCGACCAGGAAAAAGCCAAGACAGCCGGGTCATGTTGGAAAGCGACGCCGTGTACATGAACGGCAACAGAGATCAGCTGCAGATGGCGTTGTCCGGCCTGCTCTCCAGCGATGCATCAGCAACCTGACGCACAAGGATAAAGGGCCAGTAGATAGAGCTATGAGGACTTGATGATAGAGAGTCACAGCCAGGCGAGAGATGACCTGAACATTCATGCGTACGTTGTTTCCTCGTCGGCAGATCGGCGGAATTAGGGCTCCGCGCGGCGCTACTGCTGTGCTTGGGATGAGGCAGCGGCTTGTTTTAGGGCTGGGGTAGAACGTCACGTCGCCAAGGCTCAGGTTTATATAGCCCGGGACTCGTGCAGATTTTAGAAGGCGACCCCGTTGTTCCCGGGATTGCGTGCGACGGCCAGTAGAGTTGGGATCGAGTCCGACACAATGGAGAAGGAAACGGCGCTGACCCTGACCAAAGGGTGGTCCGGTCGACAGCGAGTGCAGGGTGAAGGCGAAAGCTTACCGAGTTGGTCACTGGGCCTGAGCGATAGAGATGGCCGCACGGGCCAACGTGAAAGAGCAGAGAGAAAAAAAAAAAAAGAAATACTTTTCTTTTTATTAAACCAGATTTTCAAATGAGTTTTCAAATCATTTTAAAAACATTTTAAATCATTTTGACTTCGTAAGAAAAGCCACTCATCACAAGAAATCAAATGCAGCAGCATGTATGCTCAAACATGTTTCTATGATAAATTTTAATTCAATGAAAAATATTATATTCCTATTATTTTATGAGCACACAAATACATAAATAAATCATTTTATTCTATTTTCAAAAGAGAAAATTTGGGGTGTTACAATTAGACTCTATAAAACTAGACTCTAAACAAACTCTCTAACAAACAAAATATTTAACTACTACTAATAATATATTATAGATAATAAGATAGTAAGATACTTATCCGGATAACTGGGGAGCTAGTTGCACTCCCCAAGCTAGATTGGAGTGTAATTCTTCAATGATGTAGAAGTTTGATGTAGTTGGCAATAGAGTGACGCCTAACACATCTCTTCTCCTCTTGAAATCTGTTGATCTCAAATAGACAATAAAGCTAGTGGAACTTGGTTAAGCATTAGGGGTTAGTCACATTGCTTTAGATTACCTGGGATATATATTTATTTAAATTTTTATTATTTTTTCAAAATTTTTATTTTATTTTTATATGTAAGATAAGATAAAATACTGATATATCTTTATTTTTATGCCACCACAACAGATAGCCTAGAGGTGTTTAGCCTCTCGAGATATTAGCATGTGGCTTAAAGGTTTTCAAAAGACAAAATATATTTTTGTTGTTTTCAAATCCATATATATGATACTAAAAAGATAAACATGATATGGAAAGAAAATATGCAATGCGGGGATTTTATTGATAACTTACCGACTTACCTTTCGGCGAGGATTCGGTGTTTAAAGTCCTCCGAACAAGACTCTAAGTCTTCTCTTCACTCCCATGGTATATCGGTTGTCACAATCGGTGGCACCGATGATTCTATTGTCTCATCGATGATGTTCGGGGAGATGTCTTCTTCTTCCTCCATCTTTTGGATGATGTATTCTTCTCACTACTACGAAACTTGCATGGTGTTTAGTTTTTTATTTTCCGTGGCGGGCATTTAGAAAACCGCCACGAAAATAGTTAACTGGCAGCCCCGCCGGGGAATGCCCGCCACGGTTAATCGATTAATCGTGGCGGGCATTATAAAAAGTCCGCCACGGTTAATCTCTATTTTCCGTGGCGGGCATTGTTAAAAGTCCGCCCGCCAAAATCGATTAACCGTGGACTTTTTTAACAATGCCCGCCACGGAAAATCGTGGCGAAAAATATATATACCAACACTTCACTTCTCTCCCTCACCTCTTCCTTCCGTGCCTCACACCCCTCTCACCCTCCCTCCCGTCGCCCGACCCCCCCTCCCTCTCCCTCCCGTCGCCGCCCGGCCCCTCCCCCTTCCTCTCCCACGCGTGGAGCCGGCGAGGATCCGGCCGGCCGGCTGCGGATCCGGCCGCCGGCCGCGTGGATCCGGCCGGTGGCGCGCGTGGAGCCGGCGTGGGAGGTCGGCGTGAGGCACGGATCCTCGGGCGGCGCGCACTCCCTCATCCTCGGCGGCGGGCGGTCCAAGCGAGCTGATCCCGCGGCGGCTTCGGGATCTTGTGGCGGCGCGGCCCTCCTCCCTTCGGGCCGGCCCCCTCCCGACGACGGCCGGCCTCCTCGCCTTCCTCCCTCCCGGCGGCGGCGTACTCGTGGCGGCATGGCGCGTGGCGAAACGGCGGATCTCGCCTCCAACCGCCGGATCCCAGCGGCGGCGACTTAGCTCGCCGTCCAAGGCGCGTCCCGGCGGCGGCGCGCCCCCGGGTCGTGGCGGCGGGACACGAAACCCTAACGGGCCCAGAGGCCCACATCCGGGCCCGTTAGGGTTTCGGATTGGATTTTTTTTTTTTTTATTTTATTTACCATGGCGGACATTGTTAAAAGTCCGCCACGGTTAATCTCTATTTTCCGTGGCGGGCATTGTTAAAAGTCCGCCATGGTTAATCGATTTTGCGTGGCGGGCATGGAGTCCGCCACGGTTAATTAGCTCCGCGTGGCGGACCTAATGCCCGCCACGGAAAATCTAAAATGCCCGCCACGGAAGTTCATTTCTGTAGTAGTGTCTCTGGAGTAGTTGATTCTTCTTTCTCCGTGTATGTATTAGGTATAAGAGTTTTAGCTTCTTCACTTACCTTATCTTCTTTTAGATTCTTGATCCATCTTCTATTATGGCGGCGACGAGCTGACCTGCTTTTCCCCATGGGATTTGTATATTCATTATAGCTATTAAAGTAAACACGTACCTTCTCTTTAGGAAATTGGAAATGAATCTCTCCTGTATGGATGTAGATAATTGCACGAGTAGTGTTGAGAAATGATCTCCCAAGCACTAGTGGAGGGTCTACTTCCTTCCCCATGTCCATGACTACAAAGTCAGTGAGAACATAGTGATCCATAATCTTGACCGGTACATTTTCGGCAATCCCTTCAGGAACTCTATAAGACTGGTCTGCCATCTGCAGCTGCACATATGTTGGTTGCAACGGCAATTTTCCAAATAATAATTTATATGTAACCTTTGCCATTATATTAACACCAGATCCAGTATCGCAATATGTATTATAGAAGGTTAAGCATTGAATAGAGCATGCGATGGTAGGAGTACCTAGATCATCTTGCTGACGAAGCATTGGATATTCAAGTAAATGGTCATTATAAGATATTGTTTTATTTACTACCATTACCTTTGTAGACCGTGGCCGTCTTGTTCTTGTTTCGATTTCGATTCCTTCTTACATTCGATTGTAACTTTCCATCTTCGGTTCTATAACATATCGATTGGTATTTTGGGAATAAGTAAGAGAGTTTTGTACCTTGTTCTTCAAAGTGAATTTCTCCCTCTTCCCTTTGATATTGAAAACAATCTTCACAGTGTCTGCGTAGATGACAACTTTGGCTGAGCATAAGAATGGTCTACCAAGTATGATTGTTGCTCTTTCATTTCTTTCGGTGTCTACAAGCTGCGAAGTCCGCTAGCACGTAAGAGCCTCGATTTCCACACACACGTCTTCAAGGATCCCTCGGGATAACGAGAATGATTGATCTGCAAGCTGCAAGCACATATTCGTTTTCCAAAGTGGTTCACTATAAATCTTTTCATAAATTACCTTTGGTAGTATGTTGACTCTTGAGCCAAAATCACAGAGAGCATTGTCGAATGTGTGTTGTCCAATCTTGATTGTGATGACCGGCCTCCCCTGGATCTTCCTTTTAGGTGGCATCGAATCATCCAACCAACGGCTTCCACGAGGTCTCTCTATAGTAACGACCGCATTATAAATATCGACAAGGTTTGCGGTTTCTAATTCTTCCTGGGCTGCCCCGAATCTTTCCTGGTGTGGTTAGTGGAATAGATAAGCGAGAAATCTGAGATTCTATCATCTTATTAAAGCTGTGCTAATTCTTTATAGCTGAAGAAAAGCTTTCTAAACGAGTATTGATAAGTTCAAGAGCTTTATCATTAGTTGCTATCTTTCTTGACAGATTCTCCATGGTCTTACCTTGGTTAACAACAAGATCTCTCAAAGAAGGTTGATAAGTATTAAAATTGTTACCTGGATTGTTACCTTGGTAATTGCTTTGATAGTTGCTTTGATAGTTGGGCCTCTGTTGATTCCAACCTTGATTCATTTGAGGACGGAAATTATTGTTATTATTGATAAAATTGATGTCCTCCGGGATCTCTGGACAATTCCCTGCCGGTGTGGCCTAAGTTTCCACATTATTCACATGTCATGCAGAGTCTTGAATTTGCATAATCGCTCTGGGTTGAGGATCTCTATCCTCTAGCCTCTTCATGATAAGGTCCATTTTAGCAGATAGCATATCTACTTCTTTAAGCTGATGCATTCCCTCTTCGAAGTTTGACACTCTTCACTCCAACCTTGGTTGGAAGCCATCTTCTCCACAAGTTCTCGTGGGCACGAGTTAATGTAAGTGATAAGAAAGCACCACCAGCTGCAAAGCATCCATAGTTTCACGAGCGGGAACAAGCCCATGATAGAAAGTCTCGCATCAATGACCACTTCTCCATCCCATGGTGTGGACATTCTGAAATCTAATCTTGGAAACGCTCCCATGCTTCAGGGACTGATTCATCATTTGTTGTTGAAAATTTGATATCTTCCCCTTAAGGCATTTGTCTTGCCTACCGGAAAGAACCTGGCAAGAAAGGCTGTGGAACAAATATCCCATGTTGTTTATCTTTCGTAGCATAAAACCATTGCTTAGCCCTTCCTAAAAGTGAGAATGGAAAGAGACGAAGCAAGATTGCATCCGTGGGTACGTCCTTCATAGTAAATGTGCCGCAAATCTCCGGGAAGTGTTGGAGATGAGCACTAGCATCTTCATGTGCCTTTCCACAAAATTGACTAGCTTGCACCATATTGATGAGCCCTGGCTTAAGCTCAAAGCCTTTGTCTCCAACCTCTACCTTCGGACCATTGAGAATGTTGTCCGTGGTAGGAGCTGAGAATTCACGAAGTGGCTTGGTTGCCATAGCTTCAAATTGAGATGTCAAGTCTCTAGTAACTTGATTAACTTCCGATTCAGGAGGTCTTGAATTATCGGGACGATGATGATGTAGGTCTTTGGAGTTTGTCCGAAGTTTTGCTCGGCCCGCCTCGATTAATTTTTAGGATCTTCAACAAAATTCTCTAGAAGGTTATTACTCATATATATAATTTTCCCCGCATAAGATCAAAAACAAAATAGAAAACATGGTTGAACCTGTTTGAGTATGTGATAATGGGTTCTCAATGCATTAGGTGATGTAAAGGGATCTCTCTTGTTTCCTTATATGATGTGTTTATAGGATTTTTTTGGCTAGCACCCTTTCTAACTAGTAAAAGTTAGAAACAATACCAACTTAATAGGAATAACACTGTCTAAGTTTTGGCTAATACCCCTCCAAACTAGAGATAGCTGGAAAGAAGCACTAGAAAAACTTTTGAAGTTTTGAAAACATCTTTTCAAAATTAAAATATTGACTATGATCTCCCAAACTAGGAAAGTTTTGAAAAACAAAGCCAAGAAAAATTTATTTTAAAGTTTTGAAAAACAAAGCCAAGAAAAATTTATTTTCTCTAAAATAGACTACGCCTTCCCTAGCAACGGCGCCGAAATGCTTGTTGATATTTCTTACACGATCCCAATTAGGAAGGCGAAAGAAATATATATGGGATATCTATCTAATCATGTTAGCTTGGATATGGGATTAACCTCATGATCCAACAAAGCGGAGTTAAGCGGTGTTAGTAGTGGGATGTAAACTTAGCATCATTATCCATAGTGGAGTTAATCTCACCAGGATATGTACTCAAGGTATACCACTCATTTCTAGGCATTACCTATACACTAGTCTGTCACCCTAGCAATAACGCTCAAAGAAATGCGGGGCATGGTATTCTTGATTGGCCTTGATAAAAGAATGAACATGATATACGCAAGCGCACGAGATAGAAATACCAATTGTAGCACTTTGGGGAGTAATCCGGTATCGTATTTATATTTTACTACGAGGGGAAGGGAGTCTATGGAAAGGTAGAGAGAAAAGGATGTCTAAAGATTTATATTGTGATTTAGTTATGAGATCATCCACTTTACAAGTAATATAATGCGTAGTAACCATATGCATAACTCAACAAGGTTAAGTCACGGGATAAAGATAATAATATAAATGATAAATACCCAAGTCTAAGATCATCATAAGCCACTAGAATCATACGAGCTATTAACATGTTATAAAATAGAATAGAATGAATATTCCTAGGATACTCCCTAATCATATATGTCAATGAATACTTGTTGGCGTTTCTTAACGCAAATGTAAAGGGTTCGCAAGCGCACGGAAATGCCATTGTAGCTTTCAAGGAAGTATTCAGGGTATCGTATTTCCACGGGAAAGGCATGGTGTGAAAGTCTCTAATAGGAACATGGACACAATAACAAGACTATGCAATAGACCAAAGTTCATAACAGGAGTGATGTACGGTAGATAAAGGATAACTTGACACACACACTTGAACCAATCTCAAGGATAAAGATAAAAGAAAGAATAAAAGAATGAACCTAACACAGAGCAGGCTAAATAGCTATGTTAAGGAGTAGATATACATACATGCTTCTATAATGTTAAAGATTCTAAGTTAAGTTAGCCATGGTCACCGTTGACTTACTCGGGCACGGGGGGCACCTGGTCCGCCGGGTGAAACCGGCATACGACTCTACCTCATACGAGACGTGGGGGATTACAAAGGACGGACATGGCTGTCACCACCGCCGCCTACCACCTCGTCCGTCTGTGTGTGAGGCAAACGAAGGCAGCCTCTAGCATAGACACCATGTCTAAGCTATGACTACTACTCTAGCGTGTCAATAAGGCTTACCCGTCCCCCGAGGTCCTTCTACTAGAGCATCCGCCACAAGGACGGACGACGAACCCGCAAACCAACAACAACCAAGACTAGCTCAAAGTAGAACTTAACATCTCAACTTAGCTCTTGGTCTAAACATGTATGCATAGTACATTAAGCATAAAGTTCTATACGACAAGATCATAACATGAAAACTATATACTAGTTCATATGCTAAGATCATATCATAAGAACTATACTCTAGTTCATAAGCATAGCTATATTGATAAGTAAAGAACAAGAACAATATGAAGAACGTGATGAACAAAGAATTGATCATACCAAATATCTCCAAGTTGATCTTGATCTTCTATTACAACCTTGCCAAGCTCCTAATACTAACCAAAAAGTAAAATGATACAAGTAGAGGGAGAGAGAGGCTCTTGTGTGGTGTGTGTCGAGGTGAGAACTCTCCCCTTCTATTTATATTTCTAACATGGTCGGTTTAGATGCAGTGTTGACACCTGTTAAAGCATAAAATTACAAGTTAAAAAACATGAATTAAGGGCTAAAGTCAAAGACCAAACATAAGTCTAGGGGTCTAATTAATATAATTCTACGAAGTTTTGGTGTTCTATGACTTTCCGGGGACCTAATAGATAATTGCAGAGAATAATGGAGAAAGTTCCTAATATACAAGGCATATGAAGACCAGACTTGTCCGTGAAGCAACTCAACCCGAAAAGTGAACTAAAACATTCTAGAAGATACCAGAGGACACGAAAAGACGGGATGCCGAGGTGGCACTCCACCCCCGGCGCCCCGCTTGATCTCCACCTCGGCGGCCGCCCGGTGGGTCCCCTGATCGACCTCACATTTTTATGTCGGTTTACTATCGACATTGAGGTCGTATCTATGTTGACACCTCTTAAAGCATAAAAATACAAGTTTAAAAAACATGAATTAAGGGCTAAAGTCAAAGACCAAACATAAGTCTAGGGGTCTAACTAACATAATTCCACGAAGTTTTGGTATTCGTGACTTTACAGGGGACCTAATAGGTAAATGCAGAGAATAATGGAGAAAGTTCCGAATATACAAGGCCTATGAAGACCAGACTTGTCAGTGAATCAAATCAACCCGAAAAGTGGACTAAAACATTCTAGAAGACACCAGAGGACAGGAGAAGAAACGGGAAGCCGAGGTGGCACTCCACCCCGGGCGCCCGCCAAAGATCCATCCCCGGCGGCGCCGGTGGGGCCCCCCGTCGACCTCCCTTTTTTATGTCGGTTCACTACCGACATTGAGGTTGTATCTACACCGTTGCCAACATCGGTTTGATCCAAGGGTTGACGTTCATCGCCAAGTACTATATAAGAAGACCGGTGACCCCGAGGCTCATAACAATTTCATTATCATACTCATACCCATCAAGTCCGGCCAAGTCTAGACATAAGCCCTAGTTCATACTAGAAGTAATTAGCTACCTAACTAGTTCTAGTTGAAGATCAAGTTCATCTTGAGTTCCCGATTAGTCAAGAAGTAGCAAGGATCGTTCTTGAGACTTCTCTCTTGTATTTAATCTGTAAGTACTCTTATATTTAGAATACAATTGTTATGGCTTTGATCTTTATAATTATTATATTCTTATTGATATGTGTTTATGCTTGCTATGATTATATATTTAGTTTAGTGAGATTGCTTTATATTTTATGCATGGAATTGTATAGCATCCATATAGATGATCACTATGTGGGTGATAAGCAATGTGTAAACGTGGTGTTTATACAACGTTTATCTACAATTGCACCCTACATTCCGGCCGTGTGGTAGATCAGGGGGGTGACAACCCCGTTGAGTCCTTTGTAGTCCACCCTCCGAATGTAGTGGCACGTCGAGTTATAATTACGGTGATGGATAAGTTTTGTCCTTATTTGTCATTGGTAATGCTTGCCATGTGTAGAAGTAATCCAACCTTGCCATGATAGCTAGATGTATTGCACTAATTGTAGTATTCATTGACATGTATGATTAGGGATATCTTAGGAATATTCATTCTAGTCTAATTTATAACATGCTAATTGCTTGTATGTTTCTAGTAAGCTTAATGATCTTAGACTTGGGCATTTATCAATTATATTATATTTATCTTTATCCTGTGACTTATCCTGTTGAGTAATGTTAGATGCATATGGTTACTCTGCATTATAATACTGTAAAGAGGATGATCTCATAGCTAAACCACTATATAAACCTTTAGACATCCTTTTCTCTCTACCTTTCCATAGACTCCCTTCCCTGTGGAAAATATAAATACGATACCTGGATTACTCCCGGTGAAGTGCTACAATTGGTGTTTCTATCTGTGCGCTTGTAGATATCATGTTCATTCTTTTATCAAGGCCAATCAAGAATACCATGCCCTGTATTTCTTAGCGTTATTGCTAGGGTGACAGACTAGTGAATAGGTAATGCCTAGAAATGAGTGGTATACCTTGAGTACATATCCTGGTGAGATTAACTCCACTATGGATAGTGTTACTATGATACAACCACTACTAACACCGCCTAACTCCGCTTTGTTGGATCATGAGGTTAATCCCATATCCAAGCTAACATGATTAGATAGATATCCCATATATATTTCTTTCGCCTTCCTAATTGGGATCGTGTAAGAAATATCAACAAGCATTTTGGCGCCGTTTCGGGAAGGCGTAGTCTATTTAGAGAAAATAAATTTTATCTTGGCTTTGTTTTTCAAAACTTTCCTAGTTTGGGAGAGCATAGTCAATCTTTCTATTTTGAAAATGTGTTTCCAAAACTTCAAAAGTTTTTCTAGTACTTCTTTCCGGCTATCTCGAGTTTGGGAAGGTATTAGCCAAAACTTAGACAGTGTTATTCCTATTAAGTTGGTATTGTTTCTGACTTACTAGTTAGAAAGGGTGCTAGCCAAAAATCCTATAAACACATCATATAAGGAAACAAGAGAGATCCCTTTACACCACCTAATGCATTGAGAACCCATTATCACATACTCAAACAGGTTCACCCCTGTTCTCTATTTTGTTTTATCTTATGCAGGGAGAAATATATGTATGAGAAATAATCTTCCAGAGAATTTTGTTGAAGATCCTGAAAAATTAATCAGGCAGGCCAAAGCAAAACTCAGACAAACTCCAGTACCTACATTATCATCATCATCATCATCGTCGTCTGAAAATCCAAGACCTACTGAATCGGAAGTTAATCAAGTTACTAAAGACTTGACATCTCAATTTGAAGCTATGGCAACCAAGACACTTCGTGAATTTTTAGCTCCTACCACGGAAAATATTCTTGTTGGTCCGAAGGTAGAGGTTGGAGACAAAGGCTTTGAGCTTAAGCCGGGGCTCATCAATATGGTGCAAGCAAGTAAATTTTGTGGAAAGGCACATAAAGATGCTAGTGCTCATCTCCAACACTTTCTGAAGATATGCAGTACATTTTCTATGAAGGAAGTATCTTCAGATGCAATATTGCTCCGCCTCTTTCCATTCTCACTTTTGGGAAGGGCCAAGCAATGGTTTTATGCTACAAAAGATAAGAATAAAACATGGGATATATGTTCCCGCGACCTTTCTTGCTAAGTTCTTTCCGTGGGGAAGACAAATGCCTTAAGCGGGAAGATATCAAATTTTCAACAACAAAGCATGATGAATCAGTCCCCCGAAGCATGGGGCGTTTTTAAGAATATATTTCAGAATGTCCACACCATGGGATGGAGAAGTGGCTATTGATGCAGACTTTCTATCATGGGCTCATTCCCAGTGCTCGTGAAACTATGGATGCTGCAGCTGGTGGTGCTTTCTTATCACTTACATTAACTAATGCCACAGAACTTGTGGAGAAGATGGCTTCCAACCAAGGTTGGAGTGAAGAACGTCAAACTCGCAAGAGGGGAATGCACCAGCTAAAAGAAGTAGATATGCTATCTGCTAAAATGGACCTTATTATGAAGAAGCTGGAGGATAGAGATCCTCAACCCAAAGCAGTTATGCAAATTCAAGATTCACACATGACATGTGAAGAATGTGGAAACTTAGGCCACCTTTGGAAGGAATTGCCCGAGAGATCCCGGAGGACATCAACTTCATTAATAATAACAACAATAATTTCCGTCCTCACAGTAATCAAGGTTGGAACCCACAAAGGCCCAATTATCAAGGTAACTATCAAGGAAATTACCAAGATAACAATCCAGGTAATAATTTTAATACTTATCAACCTTCTTTAAGAGATCTTGTTGTTAACCAAGGTAAGACCATGGAGAATCTGTCAAGAAAGATAACAACTAATGATAAAGCTCTTGAACTTATCAATACTCGTTTAGAAAGCTTTTCTTCACTATAAAGAATCAAGACAGCTTTAATAAGATGATAGAATCTCAGATTTCTCGGTTATCTGTTCCACTAACCACACGGGGAAAGATTAGGGACAGTAGGAAGAATTAGAAACCGCAAACCTTGTCGATATTTATAATGCGTGTCGTTACTATAGAGAGACCTCGTGAAGCCGTTGGTTGGATGACTCAATGCCACCTAAGAAGGAAGATCCGGGAAGACCAGTCATCACAATCAAGATTGGACAACACACATTCGACAATGCACTCTGTGATTTTGGCTCAAGTGTCAACATATTACCAAAGGTAATTTATGAGAAGATTTATAGTGAACCACTTTGGAAAACGAATATGTGCTTGCGGCTTGCGGATCAATCATTTTGTTATCCCGAGGGGATGCGTGAAGACGTGTGTGTGGGAATCGAGGCTCATACGCACCAGCCAGACTTTTGCAATTGGTAGACACCGGAAGAAATGAAAGAGCACCAATCATACTTGGTAGACCATTCTTATGCTCGGCTAAAGCTATCATCTACGAGCATAAAGGCGAAGATTGTTTTCAATATCAAGGGAAAGAAGGAGAAATTCATTTTCAAAGACAAGAATAGAAGAAGGAATCGTAATCGAGAACAAGAACAAGAAGGCACGACCTACAAAGATGGCAGACCAATCCTATAGAGTTCTGAAGGAATTGCCAAGAATGTACCGTCAAGATTAAGGACCACTATGTTCTCACCGACTTTGTAGTCATGGACATGGGAAGAGAAATAGATCCTCCACTAGTGCTTGGGAGACCATTTCTCAACACTACTTGTGCAATCATCTACATCCATACAGAGAGATACATTTCCACTTTCCTAAGGAGAAAGTATGTGAATACTTTAACAGCTATAATGAATATACAAATCCTAGGGGGAAAACCAGACAGCTCGTCGCCGTCATAATAGAAGATGGACGAAGAATTTAATAGAAGAAGCAAAGGAGAGTGAAGAAGCTAAAGCTCTTACACCTACTACATCTACGGAGAAAGAAGAAACAACTACTTCCAAGAAGAGTACATCATCCAAAAGATGGAGGAAGAAGAAGACATCTCCCAAAACATCATCGAAGAAACAATAGAATCATCAAGTACCACCAATTGTGACCACCGATATACCATGGGAGTAAAGAGCAGAACTTGAAGTCTTGTTCGGAGGATTCTAAACACCGAATCCTCACTAAAGAAAGGTAAGTCGGTAAGTTATCCATATTTAAATTCTTGCATTACATATTATAGTATCATATATATATATATATATATATATATATATATATATATTTAAAAACAACAAAAATATTTTATCTTTTATAAAAAACCTTTTAAGCCCCATGCTAATATCCCCGAGGTTTAATACCTCTAAGCTATTTCTTTGTGGTGGCATAAAAATAAAATAAAGATGCATAAATACTTACAGTTATACTTTATTTTTCTTATAAAAATAAAATAAAAATTTGCAAAATAAAATTATAAAAATATAATCCCTGTGCGACCTAAGCAATGTGGTTTATTTCTAATGCTTAATCAAGTTTCACTAGCTTTGTTGTCTATTTTGAGATTAACAGATTTCAAGAGGAGAAGAGATATGTCAAGTGTCACGTTTGATGCCAACTACCTCAACTTCTACATCATTGAAGACTACACTCCAATCTAGCTTGGGGAATGCAACCCCGATTATCCGGATAAGTATCTTATTACCTATATCTATTTTATTATATATTTATTAGCTATGTTTGCTAGAAAGTGTGTTCAAAAGTTTAGTTTGTTAAGAGTTTAGTTTTATATAGTTTATACAGTCTTTTGTTTTAGTGAGAATAAAAGGATCAAGAGAGAGTGCACACTAAAGTTTACTTTGCTCAACTAAAAGGAACCTAAAATTTGCCAACAAGGAGATGATGAATAGTTGCTCCGTTGTTATGCTTTTCTAGTACCTAGCTTTCAAGCTTAATTTCTCTCAAAGCTTCATTTGCAAAATTAATTTTTACTTTGAAACCCGAAATATATGGGTTGCAAATGTTTGCTCTAAAGTCTAGGTAATTGACTGATATGATATATGATAGTCCATTGAGCTGCTATTTGATCTTACTCCTAGTGACACTAGATTTACGGAGATTTATATTTTGAAAATTGAAAATCACATGATAAGTTCTGTATGACAAGAATGTGAACCTCCTACCACAGACCATATATATACATGCTAAGTAGATTAGGAAAACCTTTTGAAATATATATATATATATATATATATATATATATATATATATATATATATATATATATATATATATATATATATATATATATATATATAGGCTGCTTGCTTTGCATTGAGTTAGTTCAATCTTTGTCGACCCTTAGAAACTTGTCATGCTGATCATGTACACTCCACTCATTCCACTTACTTCATTACACTATCATCCACTCACTCTAGCCAACAAAAATGTTCTACTCGTATCTTAGGAGAGAGCAACAAAAAATATTTACTATACCCATCCACCTATTCATTGCTAGCCAATATCTTACAAAAAGCTCCATTACATTTATACCTCTCAAAAGTTATTGCAAAAAAAAAAAGATCTGGGTTGTGTATCTTTAAAAAGAGAGAAAGGGAGATGAAAAATGGACAAAAGTCCTACGGGCGAGTAGAGCCTACCTCCTAAAGAAAAGAAAAGAGATGAATAATGAACAAGTGTTCGAGGGCTTAGTAGAGCCCACATCTCTAAATAAAGATGAATAATGGACAAGTGTCCGAGGGTCAAGAGAACCCACATCTTTATAAGAGAGGAAATAATGGACACAAGTCCGAGGGCCAAGAGAGTCCACCTCTCTTATATAAAAAGAGAGAGAGAGAGAAAGAAAGAAAAAGAAAAGAAAGAGATACAACCCAGGTTCTCTATAAAAAGTTTATAAAAAGAGAGAAGAATTCCTAAAAGGAGCAAAAGTAAGATTTCCTATCATCTATTCTATTCACTACAAACTTTATTCTATCACTTCATATTTCATCCACCATACACATGCACCACTTGATCGGTGTGACTTGTATCTTTGGATCCATTGCTTGAATTTACGATATATGCTTAGTAAGAAAAAAATTATTTTATTTTCTCTTACCTATGAGCTCCACATATATAAGCCTTAGATATTAGGTAAGAGAGAAGAAGGAATAGTATACTAATGCCTTAGTTAAAAAAAAAAAAGAGTTATATATTATGAGAGTAAGGCAAGTACTATATTATTGCCTAAGAAAGGATCCACAAGAACCACCAATGAGAGATTAGAGAGAGTCATCTTCGAGGAACTTTGAGTTTTATTTGAAAATCAGCAAAAACTCGAAGGGACGAGTTGATCAAAAGAGTTTGAGATTTAGTGCTTGACTTGATCGTTTCTATCTTTCAATTACCCAAGATTACGTAAAAGAAAGATATAAAGCTCCAAAAGGTAAGAGGTAATTGAATAATTAAAATTTGAAAAGTTTATCTTTATCCGAGAGAAATTTTGTTTGAAAGCATGTGTACCTTTAAGGTGTGATAGCGTTGCGGCAACTCCCGATCCAAGTGTTTAGTTTATAATATTTTGTGTCCTGCTAAGAGACTAGCAAGAGGTAAGCTTGGGGAGCTTGTTGACACCTCTTAAAGCATAAAAATACAAGTTTAAAAACATGAATTAAGGGCTAAAGTCAAAGACCAAACATAAGTCTAGGGGTCTAACTAACATAATTCCACGAGTTTTGGTATTCTCGTGACTTTTACAGGGGACCTAATAGGTAAATGCAGAGAATAATGGAGAAAGTTCCGTAATATACAAGGCCTATGAAGACCAGACTTGTCGCTGAATCAAATCAACCCGAAAAGTGGACTAAAACATTCTAGAAGACACCGGAGGACAGGAGAAGAAACGGGAAGCCGAGGTGGCACTCCACCCCGGCCCCCGCCAAAGATCCACCGCGGCGCCGGGTGGCCCCCCCGTCGCCTCCCCTTTTTATGTCGGTTCACTACCGACATTGAGGTTGTATCTACACCGTTGCCAACATCGGTTTGATCCAAGGGTTGACGTTCATCGCCAAGTACTATATAAGAAGACCGGTGACCACGAGGCTCATAACAATTTCATTATCATACTCATACCCATCAAGTCCGGCCAAGTCTAGACATAAGCCCTAGTTCATACTAGAAGTAATTAGCTACCTAACTAGTTCTAGTTGAAGATCAAGTTCATCTTGAGTCCCCTGATTAGTCAAGAAGTAGCAAGGATCGTTCTTGAGACTTCTCTCTTGTATTTAATCTGTAAGTACTCTTATATTTAGAATACAATTGTTATGGCTTTGATCTTTATAATTATTATATTCTTATTGATATGTGTTTATGCTTGCTATGATTATATATTTAGTTTAGTGAGATTGCTTTTATATTTTATGCATGGAATTGTATAGCATCCATATAGATGATCACTATGTGGGTGATAAGCAATGTATAAACGTGGTGTTTATACAACGTTTATCTACACTTGCACCCTACATTCCGGGCCGTGTGGTAGATCGGGGGGTGACAACCTGTTGAGTCCTTTGTAGTCCACCCTCCGAATGTAGTGGCACGTCGAAGTTATAATTACGGTGATGGATAAGTTTTGTCCTTATTTGTCATTGGTAATGCTTGCCATGTGTAGAAGTAATCCAACCTTGCCATGATAGCTAGATGTATTGCACTAATTGTAGTATTCATTGACATGTATGATTAGGGATATCTTAGGAATATTCATTCTAGTCTAATTTATAACATGCTAATTGCTTGTATGTTTCTAGTAAGTTTAATGATCTTAGACTTGGGCATTTATCAATTATATTATATTTATCTTTATCCCGTGACTTATCCTGTTGAGTAATGTTAGATGCATATGGTTACTCGCATTATAATATCAAAAGAGGATGATCTCATAGCTAAACCACTATATAAACCTTTAGACATCCTTTTTCTCTCTACCTTTCCATAGACTCCCTTCCCTGTGGAAAATATAAATACGATACCTGGATTACTCCGGTGAAGTGCTACAATTGGTGTTTCTATCCGCGGCGCTTTGCGAGATATCATGTTCATTCTTTTATCAAGGCCAATCAAGAATACCATGCCCCGCATTTCTTAGCGTTATTGCTAGGGTGACAGACTAGTGAATAGGTAATGCCTAGAAATGAGTGGTATACCTTGAGTACATATCCTGGTGAGATTAACTCCACTATGGATAGTGTTACTATGATACAACCACTACTAACACCGCCTAACTCCGCTTTGTTGGATCATGAGGTTAATCCCATATCCAAGCTAACATGATTAGATAGATATCCCATATATATTTCTTTTCGCCTTCCTAATTGGGATCGTGTAAGAAATATCAACAATCTACACCGTTGCCAAGGTCGGTTTGATCCAAGGGTTGACGTTCATCGCCAAGTACTATATAAGAAGACCAGTTGACCACGAGGCTCATAACAATTTCATTATCATACTCATTCATCAATTCATACCCATCTAGTCCAGCCAAGTCTAGACCTAAGCCCTAGTTCATACTAGAAGTAATTAGCTATCTAGCTAGTTCTAGTTGAAGATCAAGTTCACCTTGAGTTCCTGATTAGTCAAGAAGTAGCAAGGATCGTTCTTGAGACTTCTCTCTTGTATTCAATCTGTAAATACTCTTATATCTAGAATACAATTGTTATGGCTTTGATCTATATAATTATTATATTCTTATTGATATGTGTTTATGCTTGCTATGATTATATGTTTAGTTTAGTAAGATTGCTTTATATTTTATGTATGGAATTGTATAGCATCAATATAGATGATCACTATGTGGGTGATAAGCAATGTGTAAACGTGGTGTTTATACAACGTTTATCCGCAATTACACCCTACATTACGGGCCGTGTGGTAGATCGCGGGAGTGACAGCCCCTGTTATGTCCTTTGGAATCCACCCCTCGAATGTAGGACACATCAAGCCTATAATTATGGTAATGACTAAGTTTCGTCCTTGGTTGTTATTGATAATGCTTGCCATGTGTAAAAGTAATCCAACCTTGCCATGATAGCTAGATGTATTGCACTAATTGTAGTATTCATTCACATATATGATTAGGAGTATCTTAGGAATATTCATTCTATTCTAATTTATAACATGTTAATAGCTCATTATGATTCTAGTGGCTTATGATGATCTTAGACTTGGGTATTTATCATTTATATTATTATCTTTATCCCGTGACTTAACCTCGTTGAGTTATGCATATGGTTACTACGCATTATATTATCAGTAAAGAGGATGATCTCATAGCTAAACCACAATCTAAATCATTAGACATCCTTTTCTCTTTACTTTTCCATAGACTCCCTTCCTTGTGGTAAAATATAAATACGATACCTGGATTACTCCAGGTGAAGTGCTACAATTGGTATTTCTATCGCGGCGCTTGCGGATATCATGTTCATTCTTTTATCAAGGCCAATCAAAGAGTACCATGCCCCGCATTTCTTTGAGCGTTATTGCTAGGGTGACAGACTAGTGTATAGGTAATGCCTAGAAATGAGTGGTATACCTTGAGTACATATCCTGGTGAGATTAACTCCACTATGGATAATGATACTATGATACATCCCACTACTAACACCGCCTAACTCCGCTTTGTTGGATTATGAGGTTAATCCCATATCCAAGCTAACATGATTAGATAGATATCCCATATATATTTCTTTTCGCCGCCCTAATTGGGATCGTGTAAGTAAAATATACAGCAGGTAAAAATGGAAGCACCTAACAATACCGCCTATGCATGGCGGCATGCAACCGCCTTTGTGAAAGGTCGGCTCGAGAGGCGACACCGTGGGTAGGCCGGACCCACTTCCCGGTCCGGCCGGCCGGGTGGCCCGTCTCACGACCGCCTTTCGCCTGCAATGGCTCTCGGGCCGCCCTGGATCCATAGTTGCCAGTGCTTTGGTCCACTTGTTCTTTTAAGTGGGCTTTCTCTATTCCCCTTTGTTTGCGCATTCTCGAATGTGTGTTACGCTTTGCGCTTTGTTCATTACTTCATGCATTTCCACTTGTTTCCGCGTTTGTCCCGCAAAACATGCTTTCTCGAGAAACAAGTGGAACTAGGTCATAGCATATGTATATGTGTAATAAGCATGCTCGTTTCCCCGATTTGGATAAAAATTGGCGGTATAAAATGATCAATAACGACCGCCAACAATACTATAATTAGTGCAATACATCTAGCTATCATGGCAAGGTTGGATTACTTCTACACATGGCAAGCATTACCAATGACAAACAAGGATGAAACTTATTCATCACCGTAATTATAAACTCGAAGTGTCCTACATTCGGAGGGTGGATTCCAAAGGACTCAACAGTATTTGTCACTCACCCGCGATCTACCACACGGCCCGAATGTAGGGTGCAATTGCAGATAAACGTTGTATAAACACCACGTTTACACATTGCTTATCACCCACATAGTGATCATCTATATGGATGCTATACAATTCCATGCATAAAATATAAAGCAATCTTACTAAACTAAACATATAATCATAGCAAGCATAAACACATATCAATAAGAATATAATAATTATAAAGATCAAAGCCATAACAATTGTATTCTAGATATAAGAGTGCTTACAGATTGAATACAAGAGAGAAGTCTCAAGAACGATGATACTTGCTACTTCTTGACTATCGGGAACTCAAGATGAACTTGATCTTCAACTAGAACTAGCTATGTAGCTAATTACTTCTAGTATGAACTAGGGCTTAGGTCTAGACTTGGTTTGGACTAGATGGGTATGAGTTGATGAATGAGTATGATAATGAAATTGTTATTAGCCTCATGGTCATTTGGTCTTCTTATATAGCACTTGGTGATGAACGTCAACCCTTGGATCAAACCGACCTTGGCAACGGTGTAGATAGAACCTCAATGTCGGTAGTAAATCGACCTAGAAAGGGGGAGGTTGACAAGGGGGCCCTTTTGGGCGGTAGGCCTATGTGGTGTGGCGGCCCGGTGGCATGCCACCCGGCTTCCCATCTTCTCACGGTGTCCTCCTCGGTATTTTCTAGAATGTTTTAGTTCACTTTTCGGGTTGAGTTGCTTCACGGACAAGTCTGGTCTTCATATGCCTTGTATATTCGAACTTTCTCCATTATTCTCTGCAATTATCTATTAAGCCCCTGGAAAGTCACAGAATACCAAAAACTCATGGAATTATGTTAGTTAGACCCCTAGACTTATGTTTGGTCTTTGACTTGAGCCCTTAATTTATGTTTTTTTAACTTGTAATTTTATGCTTTAACAGGTGTCAACAGCTGGGTGCCACTACTGTTGAGGTACGTGAGATTTCTGAGTTGGTGACCAGGATGGACATCGATGGGCTGGAGGGCAACAATGGCTCTCCACGGTAGGGCGAGGCCGTTGGGGAGCACGCCCTTCCAGGCGAGGTGGCAACGTAGGAGGGCCCAAGGGATGGCTATTTCCTGGGGTTGTTCTGCAAACTCCCACCGCGATCCTCGACACCCCGGCGGCACCGATGCCAACACCCGCGCCGCACGCACACAAGGAGACGCGGGAGGCAGTCTCGGTCCACACCAGCTCCCACCTTGCGGCCAAGCAATCGACAGTTCCGGTGGCACAGAGGGATCATCAGAAGCTCATGATGGAGCTCAGCTTCATCGACACTGGAGCAAAGCGGCCCTTTGGTGATGCGGTGGTGATCGACACGGACACAGTATGCTGATGACCTCTTGTTGACACCTGTTATAGCATAATATCACTAGTCACCTAAGCATGAAATAAGGGCATAAAATGAATATCAACATAAGTCTACAGGTCCAACTAACATATTTCCACGAGTTTTGGTATTCTATGACTTTGCGGGGCCAAGCAGAGAAAAGCGAGATAATAACGGTGAGAAACCTAAGAGTTTACATCACATACGATGACAAGACTTGACCGTGAAGTAACTCAACCCAAAAAAAGTGGACTAAAACATTTTAGAAGACACCGAGAAGACACCGGGAGGAAGGAGATAATGATTGTGCCACAAAGTCTTGGCGGTCGCCAGGGTATGTCCACCAATCAGCTTCATCTTTCTATGTCGATTTGTAACCGACATTGAGGTTGTATCTACACCGTTATTGAAGGTCGGTTTGATCCAAGGGCCATCGTTCATTGCCGAGGGCTATATAAGAAGACCCTCGACCCTAGGGCTAAACCCTAATTCATTCTAATTCATTCTATTCATTATCTCTCAGTTGTAGAGGTATCCCAATGTAAGGATCACCTCTCTCTCAGGGATTAGTGAATTAGAAGTAGATTAGCCATGTAATTAGAAGTAGATTAGATCTAGATTAGATCTAATCAAGAGCAAAGCATCAAGTTGAGAGATTAGATCTGTAGTACCCAAAGAGAGTGACTAGATCTAGTCTTGAGAGCTAAAGAGTGGGTAGAGGAGAAGAAGGGGAAGCACCGGACCTGTCGGTGACTCCTCTACGCTTGTACCTCTAGGATCAAAGGCCTCATGGCACCTGATCCTGAGACTTCTATGGTGGATCAACTTCTTGTTTGAGTAAGTAATTGTGTTCTTATTATTCTTATTGTTCAGAACTCTTATTTGAGTACTTTAATCTGTAGGACGCTATAGATTAGAGGGGTAGCTTAGGTTTAGGCATGGTGTTTAGACCGATGTTGCTTGTGAATGCACCCTACCTTCCGGAGCGTGGTAGTTCGTGGTAGTAACAGTACCATTGATTCCTTTGGAGTCCACATCCCATTGGATAGGCCAAGCAGAACCCTGTCGCTAGAGGATTGCATGTTTCGTCCATGTTTTCCTTTGAGTACGTCCCCTTAAGATAATATTGACATGGCTTACAAGGACAAGAACTAGACAACCATAGGAATCTCCTTACCTTTTTATCCTCTCAAGTCCTTGATTGCTGCTCAGGGATTAGTTATATGCCTCGGTTATCCTCACATCATTCTCCCTGTGGATTCGATATTAAAACCCTCTCCCGGATGAAGTGCTCACCAGTATCCGTTCGCTTGCGGATTATCATAAATATTTCTGTAGGCTTATCAAATACCAACACCTCCTAGTGAAGGCTGTGAAGGCGATCCAGGTGGCTGCCAAGCTGGGGAACAAGGAGCTGGTCAAGATGCTGGAGGCTATGATGCAGGAGGCAGGTGCCCAGGAGATGGAGGCATAGTCCGTGGATCGTCCTTCGAGTTATCTGTTGTTTTCGGTGTTTTCATTAATGTTAGTTCTCCAAGTGCTAGTGACAATTGGTCTTCAACTGGTGAAGTTAGGGGTTTTTCAGTGTTGTGTTTTGTTTGTGCTGCTCGGTTATGACAGTCAGTTTAGTGGACTAGGTGTTGTTGCAGTGTTCTTCAACTGTCACCTGAGCTTTGTTGTTGCCGTGTACTATGTGTTTTTAATAGATATTTCAGAGGTTGCTGGCAGTTCCCGCTCCTTCCCTTTTGCTTTACTGGTTTCTCAATGTTAGACAACGACCCAAAAATTCTAAACTGGAACGTAAGGGGCTTGAACTGTGCAGCTAGAAGAGAAGCTGTGAGACTAGTCTCACGGCAAGTAAAACCATCAATTATTCATGCGTAGGAGATAAAACTGGACCTCATTGACCGGGGCGACTTGCTTGGGAGTTCTTGGGACAAAACTTTGTAGACAACTTTGAGTTTTTAGAGGAGACAAGGCAAGTAAGAGGAGGTGTTCGATTGCTTGGGATAGTGATTTCATCTATGCCACCCAAACCTGAAAGGGTTTCTACCGTCTGTCAGGTTGAGATTTGTGAAAAGCTATCAAAACTTCTCATACATACTCACCCTTTGTTTATGGACCGACAATTGACGCTGAGAGAGGTGCTTTTCTCAGTGAGCTTGGTCATTGCCAGTCGAGAGGCAAGCCTTGGATCTGTATTGGAGATTTTAATCTTATATGTGAGGCCCAAGACAAGAATAATGACAACCTTAATAGAGCCAATATGAGGAGGTTCGGACAAACCACGGATGCAAATGAACTTTTGGAGGTCAAAACTTTTAAACCAGAAGTACACATGGAGCAATGGAAGAGAAAACCCAACTCTTGTCAGCCGACAGGCGTTCCATAATTTGGAATGGGGAGACCATTTCCCCTTTAGTAACCTGATTGCCCTCAGCAGCTCCCTGTTAGATCACTGCCCAATCTTCTTGTGCAACCAGCAGCGGCAACATAAAAGAGTTGTTTTCAAGTTTGAAGGATTCTGGGTGCAGATGCCAGGTTTCATTGATGTGGTGGCCGAAGCATGGGCAATGCCAGTACAAGGAACCAACCCATCGATGGTTTTCCACAATCGGCTAAAGCAAACTACCATGGCACTCGGGACTTGGAGCAGATCAATTTTTTTAGTGAGGCGCCGGCGCAAGAATCGAAATTACCAATGAGGTGATTCGGAGACTTGAAACAACACAAGAATCGAGAAATTTATCCATGGTGGACACTGAACTACTCCGGCAACTCAAGCATCAGGTGTTAGGGCTGGGCTGCGGTAGAGCGAGCCAGGAGAAGACAAAACTCGAGAATCACCCAAATTAAAGAGGGTGATTCTTGTACGAAGTTCTTTCACCAATGGGCCGAGGTCGGCGTAATGAAAAACCCGATGCCTTCCTAAAAAACAATGACTAGCAAATGGTTTGGAAGCATGAGGACAAGAATGAAATCTTACAACAACATTTCCAAGCTATCCTGGGCACTAGAATGGAGAGGGAATACACACTAGACTGGGAGAATCTGGACCTCCACAACATCAAGGACCAGACTTTGGATCGGCCTTTCACACTACAAGAGTTAAGACACACAATTGAGGAAATGCCCGCTGAGAAGGCTCCTGGGCCGGATGGCTTCACCGGGGTTTTTTTACAGAAAGTGCTGGGAGATTATTAAGCATGACCTACTTCGCGCCATGAACTTTGTGTATGAATTGAGAGCAGGTCTGCTTAGGCTGCAAAATGGTGCTAACTTCAATCTAATCCCAAAATCAGACTGCCCAGAGCACCCAAGTGATTTCAGGCCTATCAGTTTGATCCACTCCTTTGGCAAATTGCTGACAAAGACTCTGGCGCTGCGGCTATCTCCACACATGGACAGCCTCATCTCCAATGCCCAAAGTGCTTTCATAAAGGGCCGCTGCATCCAGGAAAATTTTATGTATGTAAGAAATTTGGCTCGGGCATACCACAAGAAGAAAATACCTGCCGATATCTCCAAGGCTTTCGACACGGTATCGTGAGAGTACATGTTAGAGTTGCTGCAAAAGCGAGGCTTTTGCCCAAGGTGGAGAGATTGGATCACACTGGTTTTCAAAACTTCACACTCTTCGGTATTGTTGAATGGAGTGGAAGGAAAACAAATCAATCATCTGCGCGGACTACGACAAGGTGACCCGCTATCGCCCTTTCTCTTCATCCTTGCTATTGACACCCTTCATAGACTTTTGGAAGAGGCAACGATGAATGGAATTTTAACACCTCTCCGTGGGAGAAACGTCAACCTCAGACTTTCACTATATGCTGATGATGCCGTCATTTTCCTTAACCCGGTGAAAGAGGAGGTATCATCCCTATTTGCAATCCTTGATTACTTCGGGGCTGTAACTGGACTCAAGCTGAATGTCCAGAAGTGTAGTGTGGCAGCAATTAGGTGTGCTGCTATGGATCTAGACCATATTCTGGAGGGGTTCAGTGGTGTCAGATCTGGCTTCCCAATAACTTACCTAGGCCTGCCGATATCATTGGGGAGAGTCAAAATGGTGCATGTGCAAAAGATTGTAGACACTTCGAGGACACGTTTAGCAACATGGCAAGGTCGTCTCCTCAACCAGGCAGGCAGAAGGGAACTGGTTCGCTCAATCCTAAGTGCATTGTCGGTTTATCTGCTGACTTCCATTAAGGCTCCTAAGCAACTAATCAAAAAGAGCTGGACAGTATCTGCAGACGATTCCTATAGGTGGGCGACAGTGAGATAACAGGAGCAAAGTGTAAGGTAGCATGGAAAGAAGTCGCAAAGCCAATTTCCTTAGGGGGACTGGGAATAATCGACCTAGACAAATTTGGTAGAGCACTACGACTGAGATGGTTGTGGTTCTGTTGGACTCAACCTGACCGGCCGTGGATTGGAGGTGAGCTGTCCGTCGACGAGACTGACATTGCTCTTTTCAACGCTGCAACTAGAGTCTCAGTGAGAGATGGAAGGAAAGCAAGTTTTTGGAACTCGAGCTAGATTCATGGGAAAGCACTGGCAAGCATGTTCCCCAACTATACCAACACAGTAGAAGAAAGCATAGAAATGTCAAGGAAGCTTTACACAATGATACCTGGATACTGGACATTGCTCATGACCTTAATCACCATTTATTCAGAGAGTCCCTCAAGCTTTGGTTTGTAATTGAGTCTACAGGCATAATTTTGAACGATGATGAAGAAGACTCCATTGTTTGGACTCTAGAATCTTCAGGCCGTTACTCAACAAAATCAGCCTACACTATCCAATTTGCCGGACAGCTACAGTCACCATTCCCAAACCTGATCTGGAATGCCCGGGCTCCACCCAAATGTAAGCTCTTTCTTTGACTGCTGCTACAGAATCGTCTATGGATAGCAGCGCGTTTACAGAGGAGACAGTGGCCAAACAACTATTTCTGTGTTCTTTGTGAGAGAAACTTGGAGATAGCACACCACCTCTTCTTTGAATGCCCGTTCTCATGTCAAGTATGGGACATGATGGTGGCAAGAAGCCAGTGCCAAGGACTTCACCCCGTGGTTTGGACCTCAAACGACGATGGCTACGACATTCACTCATGTTTTAGTCGAATCATAGCACCTGATGGCCGGAAGGGGCACACCTAGACTATCCTAACTTTGTGGAGCATCTGGAATCTCCGAAACACAGTGACCTTCAGAGGAGAAAGGAAAACGGCGCAAACTTTACTGACGCAGATTATGGACATTGCTCGACAATGGACTTTGGCTGGATGTAGTTTTCTTTCCCAGCAAATAAATGTTGTATCAGTAACTAGTGAGTAGTTAGTTTAGACTACCAGCCCTGAATAGGCCTAGGCAAATTCAGGGGAGCGCTCCCCTCGCACGTGTAAAAACTCTGCTGCTTCTTCTTAATATAACCAAAGCCGGATAACCGGATCTTAAAAAAAAAATGTATACAGTACACTTTAGTGTCATATCGTAATTCTTAGCACGGGAAATCCGACGGGTGGCGTGCTCCTTGTAAGCACACCTTGCCCAAGGCATGCACACCTAGCAAATACACAAACAAAGGGGTTAAAAAAAATCGTCAAGTCATCAGCTTGACGTGCTCAAGTCATCAGCTTGACGTGCAGCAGGAGCATAATGGTGCGCTTTAATTCAGTGTGCGCAGACATGATACAGTCTAGGTCAGTTTTACACCTGTCTTAAAAACTTGCCAAAATATATAAATCAAAAGAGAGACACCAACAAGACAAGCAACCACCACTCTGAAATATCAAAGGAGAGACACCAAAGATAAACTCCCAGCAGGTAGACTGCATAAGCGATTGACCTTGGAGCACACCTTACAGTGCCTCTATCATTTCTTCAAGAGTGGCTTCAGGTAACTGAAATTCGTTTCCAAATTTTAGTATAATAACCAAACCTTGTGCACAGTAGATTCTGGTAAAGAAAGATTCAGTAGATTCTGGTAAAGAAAGATTTACCTGAAGCCATTCTCTCAGCTGGCCCCTAATCGTCTTTGTTGCAATTCCAAAATGAATTTGTTCGATGCTTTGTTTAAACATAGCAACTACTTTCCCGGCCTTTGAGATAATTGGGCTACCACAACTTCCATGTATCCCATAATTGTCGAATGGAAGCAGCCAATTCTCCTCTGGATGGTAGCTGTCCAAAACAAGTTTTCCACTGCAATAATAAGAAAACAAAAACAAAAAGTTAGTTGTTTTAGAAAAGAATAAATAGAAAATAAATAGATAACCAAGATTAGAGAGTTCGTACCATATTTTTTCCAGGCACAGCATTAGGATTCTTAGCAATCAGACCACCAGCTCCGATAAGCTGATTAAAACTTTCAGGATTGAAATATCCTAATAGTGTTACGGTGGTTCCAACTTTGCAATTTCTGGACAACTCCAACTCAATTATTGGACCCTTTGGAGTATCAGGTAGCTCAGCAACATTTAATATTGCGATATCCTTTTCAACATTGTAGCGATCAATCGTGGCTCTTACATCTTCGCTGGCACCATAAAACCTTGCCCATAGCTCATAATTCTCATCATCAAGATTCGCTTGGATTAAATGTTGGCATGTGATTAATTTTCAACCTCCTTGGTCACCAAGCTTGATAACAAAGGCATTTCCTGTAAAAAAGCCTTGACCGAGCTATTCATTGACTTAAGGGACTGAAGAAGAGACACTGTTGCAGGACTGTATCGCGCACGTGCGTCCCGAGCGGCTTTCTCATATTCACTTATCTCTGGCTGTTCCATGATTCCAAAACTACACAAAATGAACATAACAGTGAAACTTAAACAAATCACTAAGGTAAATGTGATAACTTTATGAGATGTACCAATCTTTATTATTATGAGATGTTTTTATGAAGTAAATGTAGTGATCAAAGAATAAAGATACAGACTAATTAATTATATCATGAAAACATATATATCATGAAAACATATATATCATGAAAATATATACGCTAGAACACTAATAAGGATGAAAGTACCACGAGGCATGAGCGCAGGAACGAACAAGAGGGGGCGGCACGCTCAGTAGCCCACGGCTCACTGCTAAGCAGATATTGGGAAGGTCGACATTATGCCAGTATGGGCGCCACACTAGACTAGTCGTTGAAGGGGAAAAGGCCAGGCATCATCCTCCGTTTGCCAATACGTATATCACTTTTGACTCATTATCTTGTTGCAAAATACTTGACATTATTTCAAGTTTTTCTGGTTTAGACCTTGTGCAAATGCTATTAGAATATTCTAGAATCACATAAAGTTAAGTTTTCTGGTTTTAGACCTTGTGCAAATACTATTAGAATATTCTAAATCACATAAACTTAACTTCATAAGGAACTAGTAGGCAAGAGTACATGTTTATATTAACTATAACTATATTTAGAAAGGACTATGGAGTATGAAAAACATGGATAGCTACTTCAACATTGTTTTTTTCAGTAATTACTTCTTTCTTTTTCTCAATGAAAGGATACCTAGTTACAAAACCAACTTGTAACACAAACTAAGCTGTACCAACATACACATTCGTTGTGGCGTCACATAGCACATGATTTCGCTACAATTTAACAAAACATGTGGGCTCTACCCTAAGAATGCCCAAGAGAGACCCACGGGTGGTCTACCACACACACCGAATCGGAGACTCAAATCCGATCCGAATAGGCAAATTCGGCCAAAATAAACCTATATCCATTAGTTCACATATTGGGGTTCTAGTTAAAAGGAAATTGAAGAACTACTTGTTTTTATGGGCCGAAATTTCCTCCATGCATGGAACATGGGCCCCTTGAATCCTTGTTCGGCCCTAGCTGCTTGTTCGAGTCAAAAAAAATAATAATTTTAAGCTAGATTTCACTCACTCTCTCACACGGAAAGACACCAAAATGACAAAATTCACTTATCCAGATTCAATTAACCAGAAGGTACGTAGTTCCCGGTAGAGTCGATCGTTTCTGACAGAGGGAGACTGCAGCATGTGGAGAGGAGCCAGGAGGAGGAGAGAGACCTTCTTATTACTGGGCTTCAGCGAGGACGGCCGGGTCGGAGGCCGGGTCGGAGTGCGGTCTACGGTGATAGAGTAGGCCGCCGTTGTGGAGATCAAGATCTGCACGCTGTCGCCTCGTCCCCAACAGCTAAACTGCAGAAGTGCATGGGTTAAAGCATGAGTGTGAGATTGAGATTGAGGAAAACCATAAAATTAGAGAGAAAGTAGGTTGTTAATTACTGTACCTTCGCGAGGGATGACGGATCGAATCGCGCTCGATCGTGAACAGGGAGCTCAAAGTGGAGTAGATCTGTTTGTCGTGGATTGCTCAACTGCATGAATGCTTGGTTAAAGCTTGGAAAGGCAACTGAAGGAGGAGAGGAGGAGGAGGCGTAACCCTAGTGCGAATGAAGCTTACCGAGATGATGGCGGGAGTGGCAGCGCCATGACCTGGAAGCTAAGCCAAGATGGCGGCGTCGACGGCTGGATCGGGGGTGAAGGCCACCGGGAGCGAGCTAGGGTTGAGCGAGAGAGTAAAGTGAAAGGATGGCGATGTGGTTTTACTCTGCCAGAGTCACGTGAGTGGAAGGGAAAAGGGGCCGGTGGGGAGGGTGTGAGGGAGATACAAGCCAGCCAGCCAGTGCTCTGCTGAGTGCCATTAACGCACCTGGCCTGAAACACGAATGAGACGGATCGAGTATGTACCAAACAGAGAGAGTTTATTAAGTTAATTAGATAGATGAAATTTAAAAGATGAGCGAAAAATCTCATTATTGCATGATGAGCGGCCAGGTTTGCCAGATCGACGTTCGTTAATTTGCATCGGAACGTGGTGTTGAATTGAAATGAATGTGTCATGCGGGCCACAAACGTTTGACACTACGCGCGTACTACTACACAGCAACGACGAGATTCGTAAATTAACAACAATAATGTTGACACGCCTACACCGGCCAGATATACAGCAGGGCGATGTGACGTTCTCCAGCTTCAGCTTATCGCGGACATCAAGCTAGCCAGTAGCTACAGTAATTTGTAGTGTCTAGCCTGCGTTACGCACCACAATATATATACATATTTCCACACATATGTCATCGGCGGACACCATTTATTTATCAATTCATTCATATATGTGAGTCAAAAACAAACAGTCACAGTGAACGCGCCATCGTCGCCATTTATTTATTTCGCTTCACACTCCCATCCGATCCATCATCTTCTTGGTAGCCAATAGCCATGTCGATCGGGATCGGATGATGTTATTCATCTGCCCAGGCGAGGGCGAGCCAACAGCCAAGACCGCGAGCAGACATATATACGTGTGTGGCAGTGCCCCATACACAGAGAGCAGACATATAACTACTGTAGAGTACCAGCGAACGGCAAATAAGCATCTGGTACAAATACAGTATCTAATCTGCCCGCAGTGCTGGCGTTGGGCGTGAAATGAAAGAATACGTTGCCGTCCAACATGTGGTGGCGCCTGCAGCCGCTCGTAGTCGTAGCCAAGCAAGGTGGCACCGTGTGCTCAAGCGCTTTTGCTCATGTACTTGGTTGCTGGTCTCCTAGCCTCCAGCTTTTCCCTCACAAAAAAGATAAACCAATCGCTGTAATCTCAGGATTAACAATCTAATTCGTCCATATGCATGGATATACAATATTTCTCCTAATGTTGGTTCAGTGGATAGGGATCAGTCAGTTGAATGATAATGCACAGTTACACTGACAAGAATGAGACTACTGTTTTGCAAAATGCACTGTCATATAGTTAAAATACAGTTCCTCACGAAAATGCGGCACTTGTAAAATCTTTCTGGACAATGGAATTTGCAGATTTATTGATATATATGCACCACCTAGTTAGAAGTATTGAGCGCTGCATATCCTCACTATAAAGATTGCTGTACCTTTCTATATGTATTTGCATGCACTTATAAATGTGTAGAATTGGAGAGGGATCACAGTGCTGCAATTTGAACAAATGATTTCCCAAATGTGCATTAATGCCCCCAACATCAAATAAATATTCGAAACAAAAACAATAAGATGCTTCATTGAGTATATACAATGTTAAAGGTCGTTGGTGAGGGAACATAGACTATCTCCACTTCCCCCCGTCCCTGTCAACTATAAAGAGCAACCGATTGGCAAAACACACAACCGGCCTAACTGGATTCAAAAATGTCATAAGGGGGATAGAATGGCAGAAATCTTAAGGTGCTTATTTCAAAAGCATTTGCTCCTAAGATAGGGATTCTCTCCTTTCTTTTTTCTGGAGCAAATACTAAACATATGTCAATGGATAGAATCATCACCAATTTTATGTTAAGATGTGGACAGCAGAGAAGGTGACCAACCATATCCTGTGTTTACATCAGCTTACATCCTAGTTAGTATAACCATGCATGAGGGAAAATAAATAATAATTCAAAAAATGATCCCAAGTTACCTTGAGTTTTGTCTGTAAATTTTTACACCTTTCGTTCAGTTTAAGAAAATGGGTATGTTAAGTGTTCCTTGAGCCAAATGCAGAAGTGGTATCCTGTAAGAAAATAAAAGATAACATCAGATAACCTTCATCTTTGAAAAGAGCACAATATAATGTAAACTTATATATTAGTTTTACATAAATATCTAAACTATTGGAACTCATATGTAATTTGCTACTACATGTGTTAAGAGGAAAGAAAATGACAAATCTGAGATTTAGAAAGGTATAATGATTCATGAACTGCTGCAAAAATGCGAAATTCACACGAACAAAGAAAAGTTCTAGTTACCACATGTTTAAATCAATGAAACAGTTGCTCAAGAAAGTATTTTATTAAAGATAAATATATATTTTTTTAAAAAAAAGAGGAGTACAAGTATTCTTTTGACAAGGGAAAAAAAAAGAAGACATAAGAAAATAAATCACATAAATAAAAGTATCAACCTTAATTACCTTTGTTCCCTATCGCAGTCTCTTTCACACCCACTGCATGTTTTGTATCTATCATGTGTTTTCGTGATGCTGCAAAGTTTAAACGAGAACAATAACCGTATTAGATAAAAATGAGGTTCTTCAAAGAGATATAGAAGCAAATGCAACTAAATTTCAAATATAAGAATTTGGGGAATGCTAGTTTGATACAGTTTGAGATCAACGGCTAGATATAGATATTGGATGGTTTATCAACAATTTCAAAGTATTTATCTGTGCACTTGACTTTATCTTGATACTGATAATTCCAAGTTCATATGACTATTGGTATAATGTACGGGTATCATGAAAACCACCAAGAGAAACCATGGCTTCACCCAGCCAGCCTAGATTATTGATTTATCCCTATACTAGGGATTTTGTGGTGTCCTATACCATATGCTAGACCTCAGAGCTAGAGGAACTGGATGTGAATTCCTGAACAAAATCTACACTATGGGTAAAAGATTGGGTAAAAGACATGCATATCAACCAGCTTTACTGTAGCCACTACTAGATAGCATATGTATAGGCCTGACATCTCTCATGAGGCAAAGGATTAAAAACACTGAAACGAAATGACAATTCGCTCAGAGAGCTGAGGAGACACTACGAGAATGACAACTATACTGAAAGCTGTTACTGATTTACCCCAGCAGTTATACTAGTCAGTCCTAGGATTCTATGAACCTATTCACAAAAATAAAAAGGTTTCTAGGTATTCTGGAACAAATCCAGCGTGTATAGTATCTTTTTTGTTTAGTAGACAGAATATATTAATTATATTTTGAAGGCATAAGGAACCAAACTATATTGGTGATTTGGTGTTTGACACGCGCTCGTCTGTTTCAAAAAAAAACAGTCACAAATAAACAAAGTCAGTATCAGGCTAGAAAAGATTAGCCACACCACAAGTTATCTAAAATCTGGCACATACTGAAATTGATTCCGGTGATGACTTCATCTTAGACAATGCTAATTGTTGGTTAGACATGGCAGGATCTTCGAAGTAAGAAAATGAATTTATGAATAAAGTGATCTAAGAAAATGCACTACTCTCCAGCTCCGAAATGTGACGAAACTATATAAAGCAAGAAAAATGCTGTTGGTGGATCATGGTGGAGAGGCCAGATCCAGTGGCGGCACGGCCTCTTTCTCCCTCCCTTGGTGTGGTTTTGCGCGGCGGCAGATCCGGCAATGGTGGTATGTGGATCGGATCGAACAACAAGGATGCATCTCTAAGCGTCCGTCATTACAACAGAATGCTAGTAGCTAGCTGATGTGCCCAAACCGAGACGTTAGCCCAGGAATGATTGCCAAATACCATACCCAATTATTAGGCCGAAAATTCACAGAAAAATGTCAAAGGAAAACATGCCTGCAGGACGAGAAATGGCAAATCTTTAGCATATCCAAGCTCATATATTACTCCTACATAAATGAATCCACAGCTCACAAGTGCCATCTGTAGACCAATCGTTGTACTATGTATAACCTAGCTAGGACAAACGTAGATTCAATAATCTACCAAGATCGTCATTTCCCACGAGCCATCTAAGAATGCAAAACCCTTGTACTCCCAAACCTCGAGAAGGCATCACACACACCACCATCCAGTTCAGAAACTAGTATACGTGGTTTCGCTCCCACAGATCCACCCCGGTCTCACCCAAATCCCCACGAAAGCTTGCTCCCCTGAACAAGCTAATAAGGCACACCTTCCCGACACATCTACGCGTTTACCCCGAGGCCAGATCCGGGAAGAAGATCTGCACCCTTCGGGCACCGTACATGTGCGCGCGGTGTGCTTTCTTATGCGTGCGTATATACCTCTGGCCGCTGAAGAACTCTTAGAGCTTGCCGCCGTAGAAGAAGATGATGAGCGCGACCTTGCGTATTCAGAGAACGGAGAGCTCGTACGCCTTCTTGAGCTGGCCATCGCGGTGATTGATGTCATTGGCGAAGGTGACATAGCGGTTGATCTTATTTTTCTCAATCCGCTTCACAGCTCCGTTCCTCCCCTTCCCATGGCTCACAAACTTGCCAAAGCAACCCTGCTGCCGAGCTACCTTCCACCACCATCAATGCCGCTGGAGCTATCTCCTCCGCCGTGCTAGCTCGCAGTGGAGGTAGGCAAGCAAAGCCAACAAACGAGGAAAGGGAAGAACCTGTGGCTAGAACGCGAGAGCGAGACGTGAGGAGTGGGGAAAAGTGGGGCAAATGGGGTGGTGAGGAGGAAAGGGAAAGGAGATGATGAATGACAGGCCCGGCCCCGCCCGCCCCCGACACGCCTCTCATGCACGCAGACTTTTCCATGCTCACAGTATTTGGAATAAAAAGTAACTTGCATGAATTTTTGGAATACATAAAAAAAAAAAGAGTGAAACTAGTGATCACACAGAGGGCGACGCATCCGATATGAATACAGGGAAAATACTGATGAATGGATAATTGTTACGCGTATGAGCAAACAAATACTAGTAATCCCGATAGCTAGATATTACTACAGTAATATATAATTTGAACACCGATGAGGATGATAACCCGTACGTAGGTGACAAGACGATTTTTCTTTTCAATAAGTATGTGCAAGGAGAATAGGTAAATGCATGCTAGCTAGATAACTATTATTAGCATAGCATCCAAACTAGCTAATCCAAGCAAGCGATAACAGGCAAAATATGTAGTGCAAACTACCATCTTTGTATAAACCCGTGTAAACCACAGCAAAATGGTTGTCTAAATTCACAAAAAAACACACACATGTAGATGATATGATGATACACAACCTGTAAAAGATCATGTCCAAACTCTGACTCCGTTGTTTATGAGACATAAAAATAATGGCTTGAAATTTGTTATTTTTATATCTTACAAACGAAGTCGAGTTTGCACAAGATATTTTACAAGGTTGTGTATCATCATATTATCTATATGTGTATATTTTTTATTTACACGGGTTTACACGAAGATGGTGGTTTGCACTACACATTTTCCCGCAATAACATGAGTATATAGAGACTTTTACCCCTCTACCATTATAAAAAGCTGGTCATTTCCCCATACTTGCTAAAAAATTGAACCGCACCTAAGTGGCATCCATCTAATTAAACTTTCTTGTCTCTCAGGCCATTCTATCCACATTTTGTTTGGTTTCCACCGTTTAGTGGTGAGATGTGGACCCGGTGAGTAACAATGTCCAAAATACCTTTTAAAAGCGAATACATTAGTGTTGCTCTCTCTTCGCCAAAGCCGAATACATTAGTGCGGGAAGTTGTTGCACTCAATTGCTTTGGATGAGGTCAACATTGAAAGATTTTGGATTCAAATTCAACAAGGTACCATTGTTTTGTGACAAGTGCAATCAAGATGACACAAAATGCGGTTCAACATCCAAGAACAAAGCACATTGACATAAGACACCACTTTATAAAGAGATCATCAACAAAAGGGTGATATTTGTATCAAGGGAATTGGCACCGAAGATCAATTAGCCGACATATTCACCAAGCCACTTCATGAGAAGAGGTTTTGCATGCTAAAGGGAGAATTGAACATCATGGATATCTCCAACTTGAGTTGATGCATCCCACTTATTTATATGACATGACTCTCCTTCGACAATGCAAGGTAAAAGTTGATTGACATGGAATTCATGATATCTAAGGACTTGGTTAGAATATCTAGTCATATTGCATCTTGTAAGGTCATTCATGGAAAAACAAATGTTTTCAATGTATGTATGGCACCACTATTGTTTTCAATGCTTTTATGATCTAGTGGTGGCATATGACATGTTTGTGGGCTTGAAACTCCTAGTGTTGAATCTAGAAAATGAGCTCATGATGTGTATTTTAACATGGTGCAAGATAACCCTTATTCATATGAGGTGTGAAGAAGCTTGTCCTTGGTTCAAACCTAAATACATATTTATAGCAAGTGATCTAGATGAGACCGCTTGTGTGTGACTTGACTTGATTTCTCTCATTTACACCTTTTTGGTGATTGTTGACAAAGGGGAGAAATAAGTCACAAAGATGTTGACAAAGGAGCAAACAAATAGGGGAGCAAGCTCATGGACTATTTGTGCATTTGTATGTGCATGATCATATTGTAATGTCGCATAGCAATCTAAATTCAATATACATGATTGCTTGGTGTATTCTAGTTTTTGAAACTTGATTGGTGAAATGAAATATACTAGCTTGCATAGGCTGTTTCTAGACATTGCTCACATTTTGCCTATAATGTTGATCTCACGGGGTATGTTGAGTTTTGATGAATGTCTAGATACAAAGATGCTAAGGATAGTATATTATCGCACTCCGATTGGTATCACGCTTTAAAGGTCCGCATTCTTATACCTTAGCATCTCTTTGGTATTAGTATCTCTTCCACGATTTCTATCAATGCATATGTGCCAATTTGACCCAAACACAAGGAAGCACATATGTAGGGGGAGCTACTACTACCAAAATCGAACCTTGAAATGTTTGTCCAACCTTTGCTTTATGATCGAAATGCATTGGGCAAACCGTTCAAGTTCAATTGAATTTGATTTCTTTATCATTGTGAAAGGTTGTCATCAATTACCAAAAAGGGGAGATTGTAATCTCATGTTTGGTTTTGACAATTGATGACAACGTGTTATGCTAATCCTTTGCTTTAAGTGTGCTTATAAGAAAGGATAGCAATGGTGATGAGGAGCTACATGATCATGGACATGGACGATGGATGGACATGGAGGATCATCGAGCTCATGGTGTGTGAAGGAAAGGAACCTGAAGATCAAGGCAAAGGTATAGCTTGATAGGGTTTTCCTTTTGGTGATCAAGACACTTAGCGAGTGTGATCACACTTAGGATAGACAGCCGACTATCAAGAGGGGAAACCATCGGCTATCTCGAAATTGGAAGTGCCTCTAGGTTCAACTAACTTGCATGGTGCATTTAGAATCGAGAGCACTAACCGCACTTGTCAAACCCGTTTGTGAAAATGCTAACACGAGCTCTTGGGGAAGATCTTCGTGGTGTTGGCAACCTTGGACAAGTGACGGAAGACGGAACGGAGAAGAAACAGTGATGAAACAATGAACTTCGGCGGTTTTACGCGCTGACCGACGCTGGGACTGGTGCACGGTGCGTCGGTCAGCCACCGTCCGGTCACTTCAGAGGTGCGAAGTGGCCCTCGCCCGACCGGCAAAGGCGTCCGGCCCCCTTGACTGATGCTGGCTACAAAGCATCCGGTCATCCGGGTTTTGAACCCGGTGTCCGTTGGGCTGGTTTGTCCCCGGCGGCCGGTTATTTGGACCGGAAGCCGGGTGTGGCGCCACCGCCGCGTCCGGTACTGCTTGGCGAAGGGCTTTTCCCCCAACGGCTATGGCCGTGGTGGTGGGCTATAAAAGTGGTGTGGCCGGCTCTTGGGAGCCTCTCTTGACCATTTATTTCACTCTAACTCTTTGGTGAGGTTGAGAACTCCCCTCCACTCATCTCCTCTCCACTAACTTCGATTCTTGGTGAGATTGAATGAGATTCAAGTGCATTGATCAAGGTGGTTGCATCTAGAGGCACTTGTTCTTTGGAGGAGCCACGGGTTTCTTATTACTCTTGGGAATTTGCTTGGTTCCCTAACGGCTTGGAGTTGCGGTTGGGTGTTGAGCTCGATCGGTGATTGTTCGAGGCCACACCGGTGGTTCTTGTGAGGGGTCGTTCCTTACCCCCGCGGGAGATTCGCGAAAGGAGTGTTGACATTTCTTAACGTCGTTACTAAAAATAGATATAAAATCTATTTCCCGACAGCGGCGCCAAAAATGCTTGTTGGCGTTTCTTAGCGCAATCACTAGAAACGAGTTTAGAACCCATCTCGATGACTACGCTAGGAAACGAGCCGTCGATATCACTAAGTGGAACCACCGTGTCGGTGATAACGCACTTTCAATCAACGGTGATAGATCTTGCCATAGTTGATATTTCATCCGCAAGCGCACGGATCTATCATTGTAGCATTTCACCAGGAAGTATTGAGTGGTATCGTTATTTATATTTTCCCAAAGAAAGGCATGTTGTATAAGAAGTAGCATGGCATCCGGATGATGAAATATGTGTACGCTAAGACCAACTTGATCGTAACGAGGGGGTAAGCAATTCGGTTTATAGATAGTGTGACACACACATTGGAATCCACCAGAAAGGATAAAGAAAAATAGATAAAGAATAAACGAATGTCCTATGGAGTAATCTAATGTATTCTAGTCATGGTCTTACAATGAATAGTTAGGATCATGTGCTAACACGATATGAGCATGGTTATGTCTAGGATAACAGGGAGACTTCCCGGTACCATCCGGCCCAATGGAAAGCATTTACGAACTCCTACATCACATGCGAACGTGGAGGGATTACAAGGGAAGGGACGTGGCTGTCACAACCCCGCCGCCTACCCTCACGACCGTGGCATGCTCTCATATTCGAAGGTGTCGTAATACAGGGCACCATGCCCGCGTACGAGCACTACTCTTGTCCCCTGGGATCCCCACCCTACGGATGGACGGACTAAGACAAGAGCAAAACCCGAAAAGAACGACGAACCATTATCCCATCTATAATCATGTTAAGCATACGATGATCGATGAAGAACGAATATGAACACGTTAAGATTATGATATACAAACTATATGCTAGTTCATATACCAACACTAGAACATGAACAAAACTATACTCTAATTCATAAGTTAGACCATGATCATAGAAATAGAACTTGTAAATAGGAGAAAGATCCATGGAGAGTATATATTACCAAGCTCACTTTGCTCCAAGATTACAAGCTCTCCTCTTGTAGCTCTTCTACTCCAATGCTAACCAAATAAGAAGAAGAAGAAAAAGTGGAGGTGGAGAGTGAGGTAGAGAGTGTGAGTGTGATGGTGTGGTGACTCCAAGTGTGGTATGTGGAATGAGGGAGAGGGAGGAGGTATTTATACACAAGAGAGAGTGAGCTAGATGACCTAACTACCCCTAAACCGACCTAAGTTGGGCGTCGTGTGCGTTGCACCGGCCATCAACACCCAAACCAACTGATTCTGCACTTAATGTACCGCCACGTCAGACTGGGCTCGAACCGCCCCCAGGAGGGTGCGGCCGCACCTTGGGGTGCGCCCGCACCCCTTTGTGCTCGGCCCAATCCGAGCTTCGGCGTGCTGCTTTGGTTGGGCTTGAAAAGTCATGGTGTGGGCTTGGCCTGGTCCAGATGTGTCGATTTGGTCCATTTCCACCCTGGGCTTGATATCCTTGAGAATGCGCTTTCCAGGATGGCGTACTTTGGACGTATTTCCACCTGTATTTATTATAAATGCTACAAAATACAATTTGAACACTACAAGTGGAAATATGTTAGTAATAAATGTATATGAGTATAAAAAGGTATAGTTTTACTCCCTACATGGTAGTAAGTTGATGGGAAAAATATGTCGTTAGTGACCGTCAACAAGGAGCACTAGTGGATTGCTCGTGGCTTGTTTGATCCCCATTTGTGATTGGTGTGCTTGAGCTCCCACCGTGGGATTTGGCATTGTGCCATTAAGCTTAGCAACCATCAAGTGGGTGCATCGCCACAACGGGGACTAGCGTGTCGGCAAAGCACATGAACCTCAGTGAAAAACCATCGTGTCTATTGTGTTGAGCTCGTTGGAGATTTCTCATTGTACACGGTGATTGGCATCAACCTCTACACTCCTCGGTGGTATTGTACTCTATCACTCCTTCGCTTTACTTATCTAGTTTTGCCTTGTGTAGCTTGTGTAGTTTGTTTAGTTGCCTAGTCATGTTAGCTCCTAGCTTATCTTGTTCACCTAGGAGTAAATTAGCAACCTAGCCATTCCTTGTGATTAGAGACATTAGAATTGACTTGTGGCTTGCATAGCTAGTTTGTAGCATCGCTAAATTGCTTCTCCATCTTATTTACTAACGACGTGGCTTAAGTGTTGTTGTAGAATTTTTAATAGGCTATTCACCCCCTGTCAGGCCCCCACTTTAATGGGTCCTTAACCTCACGTATTTGTGCCAGGATCATGCGCTAATACGTTAATATAGACAAGAGTGGACACATATTTATGCGAAAAAGTGTCGAAGCTTTATTGATAGGATAAATAGGTCTTACATAAGTGGCCCGAGGGTCACAGTCTTATTACACAAAAAATAGTGAGCATAGGGGGTGCTGTGGCAATTTATTTATTAGAGTATGCTACAACGTCTAGTGGTACTAGCCTGCCACACCCACAAGCATACTTGAGCGTAGGTCAAAACCCTGGTATCGATATCCTAGGTCGTAGTAAATCCGAAACATCACATCTAGTCCTCCTGCGGAAAATCCTCGCGATCATCGTAGCCAAAGTCCTCCTCTAAGCCGAATACAAGAGCGAAGAACAATGCTCTTGCTATTGCTTGACTATAATGAACTCAAGATGAACTTGATCTTCAACTAGAACTAGCTAGTTAGCTAACTACTTCTAGTATGATGAACTAGGGCTTAGGTCTAGACTTGGTTGGACTTGGATTGGTCTTGATGTGAATTGATAATGAAGTAGAATGACTTAGGGTTTCACCCTGGGGTCAGGTGGTCTTCTTATATAGCCCTTGGTGATGAATGTGGACCCTTGGATCAAACCGACCTTCAATAACGGTGTAGATACAACCTCAAGGTCGGTGGTAAACCGACATAAAAATGTGAGGCTGACAGGCCAACCCCACCTGGTGGCCTGCCTACATGGCACTGGCGGCCGCCATGCTGGAGTGCCACCTCATCTTCCCATTTGTTCTGGTGTCCTCTGGTATCTTCTAGAATGTTTTAGTCCACTTTTCGGGTTGAGTTACTTCACGGCTAAGTCTTGTCATCATATGTCTTGTATATTCCGGAACTTTCTCCATTCTTCTCTGCAATTGTCTGTTAAGTCCCTAGAAAAGTCACAGAATACCAAAACTCGTGGAATTATGTTAGTTAGACCCCTAGACTTATGTTGGTTTTTAACTTAAGCCCTTATTTCATGTTAATTAACTAATAATATTATGCTATAACAGGTGTCAACAGTAGTGTACTCGGCCCCCTTATTAATCGAGGCAGGCCTCATAATTGCGCGCCTAAATTAGGGGTATTTGGGACTCCTCCGCTCTACTTTTTTTGCCAAACAGTTTTAGCTCCACGCACACAGATCAAGAAAAAAGTGTGGAGTTGTGAGAGCACCTAAAGAGGTGCTCCACAAACTCCGGCTTTTGTGGAGCCACTCGGGGTGGAGTCCGTGGAGCGTAGTTTGTGGGAGCAGTCCCAAACACCCCCTTAATAGGCTCATTTCGGTGGCGAGCTTCATTATAAAAACTGCCGTGGTTCATGAAAAATGGCCACCAAGGTTAATAAAATGGAAACGCCTTGTAAAAAGATTATTTGTAGAATTGTCTTTTGCATATACATGCTTATTAAGTACATGTTGTGTGGAATAGTTGTAAACCCGTAAATATTTGTATGGTGAGGACAACATACTTTGTTTTAAGGTTTTATGAGTTTTTTCAAGACACGCAATATTACCCATGTGATAGGCACTAATATTTGCATACATTCTTATGTACATGATGGTATGGAGATGCGTCGGACCTTATTCGTGGATTTATTCATAACGTAGACTTTTCTGAAATTCATATAAGACAATGTTTTATGCGTCAGAACTTATTGCGTTGGCGCGGGCTCATAAACAATGTCTTATACGAATTTCGAAAAGCCTCCACAATAGACTTTATGAGCCTGCGACAACGCGATACCGGTGATTGTGCTAATATCATAAAATTGTTAATTTCACAAAGTATCCTTGTCACTTTGATATCATTGTTTAATTTCACAGTATTGTTATCTTACCATGCAACAACTGTGTATTTTTTATATTAAAATTTTGCTATTCGGTAGCAAGCACGATACTATGGGCGGATCTCCGAAGGAGAAGGACAAAAGTAATATGGGTTGTGTTTAGTTCGCTGAAAAAACACGGTTGCTTGAGTCGAAAAAGGAACCCGTAGCACGTTTCGTTTATTTGTGGTTAATATTATCCTACCATGGCGTAACTAGGCTCAAAAGAATCGCCTCGTCGTGTACATCAAAACTATGTAATTAGTTTTTTGAAAGATCCGGTTTCGGTTTTGGTTATATTAAGAAGAATAGAGTTTACAACAACACCACCCACATGTAGCGGATCGCTACAAGGGCAAAGCACCCACGCCAAACAATAGAGTGAAACGACAACCCAAATAAGGAACTAAGTCCGGAGAAACCAAGCCTATTCTAACTCCACAACAACGCCTTCAAAGAAGGTTACGACTTTCGTAACGCCGCAGCCGCCATCCAAGATAGACCGGGTTTTCACCCGTGGAGAAAAACTAGGGACGCGATGCCCCCAACAGGGAAACGGTGCCCGCAGCGCCGCCGCTGTCGGGCTTTTGCCCAAGGGACCCCAGTTCGCACATCGGCTCGTGATCCCGGACTTAGGAAGTTGCCACCGCCATCGCCGCCGCCCCGCCGGCCCCCGCTAGAGGGGCATCGACGCCACGGCCGCACATCACAGCCGCAGCCGCGCCCATCCCCATCGCCAAAGCGACATGCCGAAAACCGGCCATCACACTACTGCGACGCGGTCCACCGGCCCGCACGGCGCCCTTCGCTCGCCTTGATCATGGTCGCGCCTCCGCAGCGGCTCAACTCGGAGAGCACGAACCGACAATGGTCGCTCACCGGGGAGCCCCGCGGACTACCTCGTTCCCCATCGGCGCCACGCAGAGCAAAGCGGCAGAGTACCCCCGGCCCCGGGCGCCGACGATGGGAAAGAGCCCGCCGGGCCGAGGCCATCGAGGAGGGGCGATAGAGAGGGAATCGCCTAACGCCTGACGCCTGCCCACCGACCACCACCGTAGGCGCAGACTACCACCACACTCGTTGCGAAGCCGGCCACGCGTAGCCCGGCCACCCCGGCACCGGATCCGGGACATCCGCCCCATGGCCCTCGCCACGCGCCATGAAGAAGAAGAAGAAGAAGGTGGAGAACCGACGCTGGCATTGGGTGCATTGTGGTGCCGCCAAGCCCAGGTGCCCCGGATCCAGCGCGAATGAAGAGAACCGAAGCCCCGAGCCAGAGTGTCGCGCCACCATGGCCGGCGCCGCCGAGTTGCCCCCCCCAGCCACCCGGCGTGGATTCGCCGTCGGCGCCAGATCGTCGCCGCCCGAGCCCGGAGAGCCGCCGGCCTACCGGGCGCCACCGTGACGAGGAGAAGGAGGACGAGTCCGACGCTGAAGAAGCCCGGACGCCCGCCGCCGCCCCTGCGCCGCCGGCCATCGGCCGGGCGCGATGCGCGGGTCGCCAGGTTACTCGCGTGAGCCCCACGCTGCTCGCGGCGTAGGTCGCGCCGCGACGACCGCGCCCGATCGGGCGCCGCCACACCGCCAAAGAGGACAGGCCCGCCGCCGCCTTCCCCGGCGCCACGCGGCCTTGCCGGGCGTGAAGGGGGAAGGGAGATCGGGGCGGCGCGGCGCGGCGCGGTGGCTAGGGTTTCCGTCTTGCTTCGCGGCGGGCGACGACTGGGATGGGACTGGCAAGCGAGAAATTGTAAAAAGCTCGTGGGAGAGAAAAAAGTGCCGAGCTCAGAATTAGTTTTTTTATTTACCTACATTTAATGTTCCGTGCATAAGGCAAAAAAGATTACCTCTAGAGTTTGCTATCATTTAGGATCAGCCGTCAGTTTTCAGGACCTTTGTGTGGTCAAGGTTCCGAGTCTATCCTTTTTCTTTTTGCTCCATGGTAAGCGTTTTGTTTCTTTGCGCGGCTCCTAGAATTGTTCCTGTGTTGGCACTTTTATCTCGAATTTGGTTTCCCCAGTTGTATGACTATGTTATTGGCTTTTAAAGTCAAGTTAATCTCCTTAAAAAAATGTGGCCGCCGATCGAGTCTCTGACTGGCAAAACCAACCATTTGCAACCGCAAGCATATGCATCCACAAGCATGCACAATTAACCACTACGGCTAACCAACCACTGGCTAACCAGTAACCAGCAGCAAGCGCCACTGGACCTTTTCTCGCCAACTCATGAATCATCGTGTATTCATGCCCGTACCGGCGACAGAAGCTAGAGAACCTGCCTGCACGGCTGCAACTGAGACTCCCCTCACGCACAGCACTGGCACACTCCGTCGTGTCCGACGTCTGAAACCAATACTCCTAGGCCCTCGTTTAGTTGGGCTAAAGTTTTGCCAAAAGATCGTTCGACTCTCAGAAGACAATGTAGAAGACGTTTCGTTTGTTAGTGCCAGAAATATTATCCAACCATGGAGTAACCAGCTCAAAAGAATCGCCTCGAATGATACATCTAAAAGTGTAATTAGTTATTTTTTTTTACCTACATTTAATCCCCGAACATACGCCTTTTCATGTATTTAATGTGATGTGATGGAGAGAGAGTGCAAAAACTTTGCAAAACTTTCCAAACTAAACGTGGCCCTAGTCAGGTTACCTCGGTTGCCTGGCAGGCCAGACGGCGAGCGACAAACGGCTAGCGAGTCACCCCCAGTCCGGCAGGCCCCAGCAGCCAACGGACCGCGCGGTGACGTGTCCTCCGTCCGCCTGTCTTGCTCCTGTCCGATCAGTGTCCGATCAGGGACATAAAAATTGCTTTCCGCGCGCCAGGCCCAGGCGTTTGTCCATGTTGAGCATGAATGCTTGATGTAACAGCTGCGTGGCCCACACGATGCGCCTGGTGGAACACGTACCAGCAGAGCGCCGAGCGGCATTCCCGGCTGCCGATCCACAGTCGCCAGATGCCCGATGGGACTATAGCTGGCCTATACATGCGCGCCAGCACATAGGACGAGGGAAGGAGAGGCTTGGGGACCGGAGGGGAGACGATGCTGGATGACGCCGTACTACGCGCGTTATCGGCATGTCCCGTCCGCTCGGTGCTGGCCGCCTAAGCGCCTACTGTGGCAGACAGCAGCCCTGCCCAGTGCGTAGTGGCGGATGCAGGCTGTTGTCCGCAAACCTTGTGTGCGTGCGAAAACGCACAAAACAAATACGAATACTGTCATTATCTTAAAAAAATACGAATACTGTCAAAATAACACTTAGACATGCAGCAAAATGGATACATCAATCATTTGCATATGGACTGTCCATACAATAAACTCATTACAACATAATAAATAAAATTCAAGATCCAAATGTTCAGCACATTCATTCGTAGCATCCATGCTAGTACAAGTAGAGGATGTCCAAATCAGGCATCAATACATTGGACTACTATATATCTCATCTAAACAATTCATGGATTAGACGATAAACCAATGGAAACATCATATGTCTTTCCGTTTCAACCATTTTCACTGCCAGACTCCCAAAATGAATAGTTTGCACGATTAATTGATTCCATAATCTAAATCACCTTTTAATTTTTTTTTCCAATTCGGGTATCTGGATTCGGACGTCGTCGATGGCTACCGGCACCGCCATCCCCATCGGTCTCCATCACGCACACACAATCAGCCAATCAGTTGGGCAGTGGCACATGCATGAGCAGTGACCCGTGAGCAGATCAGGATTGAAGAAACTGAAAACCAATTACCAATCAACGGAGAAAGGAAACCAAATTACCAATCAGGCGATGGCGTTGGAGATCAGTGGATCAGCCGTCAGGCGTCAGCGTGAGCAGCAGAGCAGGGCGCAACAGTTTGATCAGCTGGCGGCGTCGTGAACTGAAGCGTCGTCGACACGTCGCGATGAAAAATTTGTGAAGACAATCATATTCCGTCTCTTACTTTTAGTCAGTCCGTCCATCTGCCCTTTGGGCCAAAGGCCATCATATATTTGTCTAATTGAAGTGTTATGTTCTCTGATGGGCTGGCCCAAAGGCTGAATTGTTTTAAATGGCCCAATGAACGAAACGTTATCTTCTTTCTCCTGGAGACAAGACAATGCTTCAGTTCACCATCGACACTGCATCCTGCTCACCGGCGCTTGCCCACCGGGGCCCGGCCACCGGAGAGGGAGGGGTTCGCCGCCGGCGGAGGCGTGGCGGCCGCCGCACCTCGCCATACCGGTGGCTCCGCCACTGGGCACTACTATGCAGTGCAGATAACCATATCAATGTTGCTATCATTGTAAACAAGCAACTCTTAGCTTTTTCATTGCTGCTCCTATCGAGCACAGTAAGCAAGACGCTAGTGTTAATCAGCCTGTAAACTTGTAAAGCTTACAAAATATACAGGATGATTCTATACCTCTATGGTAGCTGGTTTAAATATTGGTCTCGAGAGTCCCAAATAGGAGTTCTGGAGAAAAAAGATCATCAAATAGAGATTATTATTATTAAAATATAATAGATAACATTGAAATACTGATATGAAATTCTGAGTTCAAATGGCAAAGATATGAACATGTTTATGCAACAAGATCGCTGTGCACGAGCACGATAGGCCACAAATATGTCCAGTATACAATACAACATGCCTCTGATTAAGATATCTCATGCTAGGCCTATGATATCAGCACAAGGAAGACAAAAGCAACTAACTAAGGAATAAAAGCAATGTCTAGGAAAACAGCAATCTTTGTACAGAGCTAGGTAATTTAATTTTATCCTAGCATACTATTCTAAACATGTACCTAAAGGAAACAATGTACATAATGTAACATGTTTGTTAGCATTGGCTCCTACCATACTGTCACATTGTCCTGCGTGTGTATTTTCATCAAAATTCTGTTTCCTTTTTATATTTTTTTGTTGATGTACTGAGGGATGCGTGTCCTATCACTGCTTGCTTATGATATGGAACGAAGAGTTGGGTTTTAGCCAGGCCAGTTGGGTTATCTGCTATTCTATCCTTCAGCACTCTAATCAATTCAGTTGTCATCTCTGAACCATGTCAATTTAGCTCTGCTTTTATGATTGCTGAGTTACAGTGAGTTTGCTCAAGTCGAGATCAGTGTCACCTGTTGCTTGATTAGCAATTAGCATCTTGCCATGGGTGTAGGTTCATTTGCTGCTGTTTGCTACGATCTAAATAGCGCTAATCGTGTTTGCCTGTGTGTTGATCTAAAATTCAAGTTTTAGGGATCTATTCACTCCCAAACTTAGCTTTCTCCTCATAAAGTATTGGCTTCTGCTAGTTTACTTGTTCTTATTCATACATGGGTTTTGTTTACGAGCTTCAATCACGCATGCTTATCGTCATCGATATTATATGTTAAAACCTTTTTCTTTATTTTTATATGCACTAATACACTTGTCGCTGCGGTTAACTCAGATCGAGCTAGATGATGATTTGGAGCAAAGATTTCAACAAGCTGAGAATGGCATTGGGTGAAGAGTTGAGTAGTAGGTCCACGAGCAAGTTTTTAGAAATGAAGACAAAAAGTATACTGAGCAAACAATCTCCACCAGGCGAGCGGGCCCCAGCATCTAGTACAATAGAGATATATCGTTTTGTTATCTTACAAAAACCAATAATACATCAAGCAAACTCTACCAGGGGCACTGACTACTTCAGGAAATATAATTCCCCACCTGCATAGTAATATGGGTTTCCACTGTTAATGATTTCCTGTTCACGTTCCGTAATACCATTCCGATCACCTGGGCAAATCCATTTCGGCCAAGGCACTGGCCACCTGTAATTCAATGGTTTCACCCCCCAAAAAAATGTGTTATTGGATCACATTCATACACAACAGTGTAATTTTTAGTAAGGGGCGATCAGCATACCGATTCATGCGAAGATCGTCATTGTCAAGTTCAGCAGCAGTCCTACCAAACATGCATGCAAAGCAACAGATTCAACATAATATTATGCTTCACACAACCTGGTCCAACAAGATAGCTAAAATGCGCATGCAATTCCAAGTGCAAAATGAAATCCTGAATATAAGCTATCTTAAACAATAAACAATTGGTCACCCTTGCTTAGCGTTACCGTTTAGGACGGTGTTTAATTGGAGTAAAACAGTCTAAACGGTTTTGCACTATATCACTTAAATATACATAATTATTATGCTTATAAACATTATAATAATATTGAAGCAAAGTATACATGTTTATGCACAACAAAATTAAGTACATATTTATACATGTAACTAGTCAAGTAAACATATTTATCCATGTAAGTATACATATTTTTTTGCATGTACAATTTCAAGTGGTTTTACCGGTGTTCGACTAAATGGAAGGCTAAATTGCCATTTACGGCCCATCTAATGCCATTTAACTACATTTTGTGTTCGTTTCATAGACCTTTTACAGCCTAAACAACACACGCACACCTCTGTTAACTGTTTGGTTGCCGTTTAAACGGCCTATCCGAACATTGACGAAAAGGCAAATAAATAGATAAGGGAAATATAGACATACCCTTTCTTAAAACGATCCAGGATATCAACAATATCATCACAAAACAGGACTGGGTGGCCCACTTTTTGTATCATAGAAGTTCATGCCAATATAGTTCCCTTCAGCATCAACAAGGGGCCCTCCAATCCCAACCTAACAAGGTTATATTGAGAAAACGTCATTTGTAATGGCAAATCGAAGTTAAACTTATATTCTGACAGAATTATTCACTTCTGTGGGCATAAATATATCAACAGCAATACCTTTTTTTATTCTACATGTAAAGTACACAAGCCTTTTGAAATCAAAAGGACTAGACCAGCGGGGAGCCAATTTCCCACTTGAAGCCATTAAATCACCTGATTTTGCAACGCCCCACCGCAGCAACTAACTTATTAGAACACAGATTTTCCCTACCAAGTCTAACAATTGGAAGAGAGACAGCATGGGATGTCGCATGGGATGTCTTGATTCTGACTAGAGCCACATTATAATGTAGACTACAATGCATTAAGGTCCCTTTTCTCTGTTTCTTGCCTTGTAAGAACACTTTAATCTGCAAATAATCATATAATGAGATTTGAGCAGTACCTTGGAAGAAACAAGGATAAAACAATATAATTAGAGCACCAACCCTCAATCCATCAACAATCTTGCTTCCCTCATCACGAGGATAATCAGGATTCCTAACTAAGCATGCTGAAGTCAGAATAATCTTATATCCATTATCTTGAAATTTACCATCCCAGTCAATGAAAGTTCCTGAGCATGCAAACAATCTTGCATCTCCTGGACAGCATAATTTGAACATTAGCACATGATGACCAAGTATAAATCAGAAATAAGAAAAGGTAGAATACTGCAAAATCACCCTTAAATGAAGCAAGGGTGACAACACTATCATGTATCTTTTTTACTGACTCCTCTACAGAGTTGCTCCCAGGCACCTTCAGGATATATATCACCAAAAGGCTCTTCAAAAGTATCAACCAAAGTCATGCCACCTGGTCAAAGATATCATGGCAGTCAGTTGCACAGCAGAGCTACAAAAAGGCGCAAGTCAGTACTAGTCAAGTGATGTACAAGCACCGACTCACTTTTGGTTGGCCTGGGGTAACCCAAAACATCAAGAAGCCGATTATGGTCCTTGTTGGGAGCAACTGCATGTATTGGTGCAAAAAAAGAAGAAAGTGATTAGGATTTGGATGTGCTAATACTAAGTTGGGTGAGATTAAGATAAAGATATGCAAATAATAATTAGCACATAAGAGTAAGATCAATAACCCATTAGAACTGACTGCTTGAACATACAGAAGAACATCTCTCGTGTTAAAACCAGGATAGTGGAATACTGAGGGCGTTGGTGTGATCTATGCCTCTATCCACCCTCAAATACAAATCCTTTGTGGATGGATTTATTTAGACATGTATCTCAATATGAAGAAGTATCATGCTTTTTACATTTGTGCACTATGCAACTATCAAGAATATACTAGTATTATATTATGCTTGGTTTAAACTACATCACCACATACGGGCATAACGCCAGTGCAGAAATGCTAACAGATAAGCCCAAACTCTAAGGTAATACCTTAAATGGCTAAAGTAATTAATAGGTACTATTATAACAGTACAAATGTATAATTTAGTGTGCAGAACTCGAGGACCTTACAAATAATAATGAAAAAATGCACACTAAAACAACATTTAGGCCTTGTTTGGATAGAGCCTAACCCACTCCATGCCAACATATTGTGAGGGATTGACAGGTTAACTCATTTTCCACCCCAATCCAGATGGATTGGAAGGGATTAGATTTATCAATACATGACCTTAGTGATCTGAGTGGTTGTTGTGTAGTCACCTTCAGCTTGGGAGTCCAGTATATTCGTGTGTGTTCCTCCAACCCTGTGGAAGAATATCAATGTGAATATACTAATTAACCCTGAAGTAAAATGTATCAAATCAGAATACTATAACATGCAACACCAAGATGAGTGGAATTGTAGGAAGAAACAAGACAGGCATCTCAAGTGTATGGACAAATTGACGTAAAATATTTCAATAGTACCAATGATTGAGTTTGCATATTTTAGACTGAAAGAAAAATCTCCTTACATTAATCTAGGCAAATATACTGCCTTCAATATTTAAACAAAATTTATTGCTAAATCAATAGTATAGACTACCACCTGTGATAAATGCCAATAGCACAGTTTACACCAGTGCAACATTCTTTGGCAGAGGCACAGAAGAATCAAGTTGTTACAATGGAAAAATATTAAAAACTACTGCAAACGACCAAGTTTACAAAACAGCAATTAACAATCAAGACTTGCATACTTAACAGACTACCTAACAAGCTCAAGTACGGATAGGGAACCGGGACAGATGACAGTGGGAAAACCAGCAAGGACAAACGTAAAAATGCAAACTGGAAATACTGTAAGATGTACCTCTCCGGTTTCAATTCATTTACTCGTGCCAGAAATACAGCCCTTAACTCAGATGTCTCAAAATGCTTCAACCGTTCATAAATCAAACGCACAGGCAAGAAAAAGGATTTCTCCATAGTCGAACAAGATTCATGCCAACAAAGGCCCCCAAACGATCAAAAAGTGGTCCCCCTTCCATAAACTGGAACAAAATGTCACAAACAACATGGGTTAAGGGTTAACCAGAACAAAATAAGGCTACATGGAACTTTCCCTTGTCATGATGATTGTCTCATGAAAACTGTAAATATAACTGATTAATAATTTGTAAATCTACTTAGAAATTTATAAGTATTTCCATTACAGATTGGTATGAAATCTACTGGAATATTTTACAAATAATTTGTAAGAATACTTTAAAAATATGTAATGACATTAAAAGTATATGTCCCAACTGGAATCTAAAAACTAATCCATTCATTCTAAACTGCACAAGTCAAAAGTTATTAGCAGTCAAACTGTGTACAGTGCAGTCAATTGCAAGAAACAGAAGTAAGCCAAGATGCAGTAGCTCGGTGCATATTATAACAAAAACAGAAGTTCTCAAATTACAATGCAAGTGTACCTCAGATAATTTACAAGAAGAGAACATAAGATTTTGACGATCTGATCCGCTTGAGATAGGAGTCAGCTTCCCAGTTGTGGCCAACAACTTACCAGAGATATCACGCCCTAGAGATACCACATCGTTATAGGGTAGATAGTGGGACACATTATGAAGAAAGACAGCATTAAGGTCAAGGTATGATGTGGTTTTGACAATAGCGATTTCATGATCTAAATCATATTCCTCCAGAAATCCAACGGCAACATTTTGTTCATGACGTACTTCAATCTACAAAGATAAAGAAAGGAAACAACACAGAATGATCAGGAATATCTTCTTACATTCAAAGGCAAGATTAGCTCTTGTCAAAAAAAAAAAGGCAAGATTAGTAGATGATGATTAACATCACATACCTTCAGGTTACCGTGTTCTTTTAAAGCTCTAACCAAACTTGCTGTAGTCAGAAACCTAGCTCCACATCCCGGTGAACTTTCTACAACTATGCCTGAGAATGAAAATAGCACTGTGTGGCCTGCACAACATCATATCATAATTAAATTGTGCATAACTAAAGATGTTTATATATTTTGACAACTATAAGAGACAAGAGCATAATCACCATCAGATAAAGCAAGCGAGACAACACTTTTTGACAACTTCAAAGCACATTCTTCACCCAGTTCACTCCAGATGCCTTTATTAGCATACCAATGCATGTCGCCTTGTTTAAAGAAACATGAAAGATTACAACTGTGAGTGCTCAATAGAGCTGTAAAAAAATACTGTATGTATGAAAAGGAAGAACTGGCTGGCAGACCGCAGACCTGAAAGAAATGATCTGGTTCTTTTATTCTCATTTGAGCTTCCTGCAAGATCACCTCCGTCCCTTTTATTTGCCAGCATCGTCCCAACACTAAAGCAAAAGTAAAGAAGTGGGTTGTGAACTATGCAGTATAGCAAAACAATGGTATAGGCCCTGTTTGGTTCCGCTTACCTGGATCTCGCTTATAAGCTGAGCACGATTACGAGAATTAGAGCCGCGCGTTTGGCTGGGGCGGCGGTGTCCTGGAGGCCGGACTATGCCCTTCTTCCTCACCAGCCAGCACCACCTGCGAGAGGACGGGGATAGCACAAGTTGGCGGGGTGAGGGAGACCAAGCACCGGCGAGAGGGCGGGGAGATGGTGGAGCGGCAGTTGGCGGGGTGAGGGAGGCCAAGCACCGGCGAGAGGGCGGGGAGATGGTGGAGCGGCGACGACGGAAGGCCAGATCCGTCTGGGCGCCAGCCGCCGCTGGCAGATCTGGGCCAGACGAGGCCGCGGCGGGGCCGGAAGGAAGGGAGCGGCGGGGCCGGAAGGAGGGGAGCGGCGGTTGGGGAGGAAATCCGGCCCGCCGCCGGCGGATCCGGTCAGGGGAGGCTGAACAGCGAGATAGGGAAAAGCGAACGAGTAAACCCTAGGATTGTGATGCTCTGATGATGTGATGCAAAGGACCCGCCTCGAGCTGGGCTGGGCCGGGCCGGGCCGAGAGATCACGGTGTAGGCTGTTCGGTTCGCCTCTTCCGCTGATAATAGGGTGCTAATAGGGTGCGTTTGGTTGGTTGCTCGCGGCCTGACCACGTTCGGCCATGCACCCGACCAGTGTTTGGTTGCCAGCCAAGCTCAGCGCATGTAAAGTGAGGGATGATTGGTTGCTTGCAGCTCTCTCTCGCTCGCACCTGCGCATGCAGGAATTAACCCTCAGCCTGCATGTCGGAAAACGAAACTCGATCTCGTGAACAAAACACGCCCATAATAACTCGGCTGATTTACGTCCAATTTGTCCATCATCAAACTAATGGAAGGGCTCTTGTTAAATGTTGATGCAAGCTATAAACCTGAAGGTGAGCTGCTGTTAAATGTTGATGCAAGCTATAAACCTGAAATAAGTAGTGGGAGCTCAGGAGCAATTATAAGAGATCATACTGGTACGTTTGTCGGTGCAAAGGTCAACTACTTCGAGCATATGGCGGACGCTGCCACAGCAGAGGTTTGTGCTCTCCGGGAAGGACTGTTGCTGGCACAACTAATGGGGTGTAATCGCATCAGGATCCAATCGGATTGTGCAGAGGTAGTTGAGACAATGAGACAAGGTGGTTTTTCAGCAACGATCAGGGCTCCAATACATGATGAATGCAATTTGTTATGGTTAGATTTTGTTTCGATGTCAATTGAACATTGTAATCGTGAAGCAAATGCAGTTGCTCATGAGTTAGCTTGAGAGGTTTTGAAGGAAAAACTTGTTTGTAATTGGGTCGATGAACCCCCTAGATTTAGGAGCTCTGGAGAACGATGTAACTATGTTTCCAAATGAATAAAGTGCGCCGCAGGGCTTTCCCTAAAAACGGAAGGGCGCCAAAAAAAAAACCCTTCCTCATAATGGCGTAGATTGAACCTCAATGGCGGTGGCAAATCGACCCACGAAGCGGGATGGAAAAGGACTTTAACTCTGGCGTCGCCAGAATGGGCCTGGCGGTCGCCGCCCATCTAGGATTTTGGGCTCCAACCTCCGTGGATGCGTAGATCTCGCCGATAGCTTTCCATAGAGGGGTATTTCTTCGAAACAAAATCCGGATGAGGAAGTTATGGCCGTTTTAGTAAACTCTCCTCTACAGCTGATATCTTTTGATTCTGGACTCCGAATATAGCAAATAATATATCTGTTTCGATTGCCTCGACGAGCTCTTTACAATGATGCTATCTTGGAATATGTTTGTAACATGTTTATGCTTCTTATGTCTTGCAAACTCTAGGCTTTTTCTGTTTAGTCCCTCGAAAAATATATAAATCACCAAAACTTGTGGAACTATGTTAGTAAAGCCCCTAGTCTATGTGATTATTCATTTTATACCCTTATTTCATGTTTATTTGACTAGTAATATTATGCTATAACAGGTGTCAACACCTGGCGTGCGCCAGCACCATTCCTGGCGGCCGCCAGGTGGACCCCACCTGCCGCCTCTCACTTTTTTAGGTCGGTTTCTAACCGCCATTGAGGTTGAATCTACACCGTTGTTCAAGGTCGGTTTAATCCAAGGACCCTCGTTCATTGCCCAGGGCTATATAAGGAGACCCTCTGCCCCCTGGCTAGGGTATGAATTCATTATTCATCAAAGCCTCACCGATCAACGCCTAGAACCCTACCTTTCCAATTAGAAGAAGAAGCTCTAGATCGAGTTGAGTGAGATAGTTAGCAAGTTGAGAGATTAGATTTGTAGTTCCCAAGAGTGCAACTAGATCTAGTCTCATTTGAGACAAAAGAGTGGGTGGAGGAAGAAGAAGAGGAAACGCCGGACCTGTCGGTGACACCTCTACGCTTGTACCTCCGGATCAAGGTCCACTGGAGCCTGATCCTGAGACTTCTACGGTGGTTCAACCTTATATTTGAGTAAGTCAACTTGATTTATATTTTCTTTCGGTTTGCGACTCTTTTATTAGAGTACTTTAATTCTTGTTGCTCTTGAGTTAAAGTTGCTACCCCTAGTGCAAATGCGGTGTTTGGACTAGATAGCTCGTAGATGCACCCTACCTTAGGAGTGTGGTAACTAACGTAGGTGACTTATAGCTACGTTAATTCTTTGTCACTACCATCTCCCGTAGGATAGACCTAGCAGGACCACCTGTTGTCAGAGGATTGCACTCTTTGCCAGTGTCTTCCCTCCTGAGTGACGTCCCCATAAGAAATACTCCCTCCATTACGAAATGTAAGGCCCTTAGCAGTTTTGGTATTTTGATTTTTTGTTAGGCGTAGCATTCTAATCGAGGTGGAGATAAATATGTGGGAAGCATTTAATATGTGCGCATTCACATATCTTCCTTGAATCCACCATAGCTGGCACATGCATGCGTTTGCATCCACTCAAACATTGGTTCGCATGCCGGCATGCAAACGTTTGTATGTATTTTACTGCCGCGTGGTCCTCTTTCCTCCTTGTTATCTGCGGTTCCTTGGTATCTCGAATATTGGCCTAGACGCCTTACAAAAAATGATAGAGAGAGTATCTTCAAACCTTATAAGGATATAAACTATACAGCCTTAGACATCTCAAACTTTTATCCATCTCCAATTCTTGTTACTTCTCAGGGATTTAGTTTAGCCTCATCATTCTCACACTATTCTCTGTGTGGATTCGATATTAAAACCCTCTCCCGGGTGAATTACTCACCGGTATCCGTTCGCTTGCGGATTATATAAATCATAAATATTTGTGTGGGTTAACTTGTACCAATAGAGTGAGAGAGAGCAAAGGGTATGTTTCCTTATCGTTGGGAAAGGGGTAGGGAGGGTATTTATACCGCCTCGAGCCCAACGGGTCGGCTAAGTGTGGCACCGCTGCGGGGGCGGGCATCGCCAAGACCAAACGCTTGGCATCGCCGCCGCGCCGCCAAAACAAACAAAGGGTAAAAGAGTGAAAAGCTTGTTGTTTTGACTTGGAGTTGAGTTTGTGGCTTGGTTTGGAGTTTGAGCATTTAGTCCACAGATAGCCAAGAGTCCTAGAATCCCTCTTGATAGTATGACATTTCCTAAACTCAAGATTTAAAGTATAAAAGAATTTAAATGCCTTGGTTAGGAAACACCACCAACTTGCTCATGGGACTTCTTTGGACACAGACGTCAACTCCTTAATTTATTTCCTGCATGTCATCTCCGCAAATCTCATTAGTTCCCTAATTCGGTGGTCATCAATGCCAAAACCCACTTAGAGCTTGATTGCACTTACAATCTTCCCTTTTTGGTGATTGATGACAACCAAATTAGAGCTTACATAAAATGTGAAGTCAAACTTGAGATTTACAAATCCAAGGATGTAGAACCCTCCCCTAAATATGTGAGTGAGTTTTTGAATTCTCATTTTTGACATGAAAGGTCACGTTTGTTGGCGTGGCACAAAATCCTGCCACCCCTATGGACAACCGAAGGCGGTGCGAATAACCGGGACGTGGTCTTTGAATATACGACTTGTATTACTAGTTATCCATCATCCTTACAATGCTTTGCACAAGCGGTCTATTTATACACGCGTCTGTATACACCTACATGCCTAAGTTGCCCTCCAACCACCCCGATTCCCTGGGATATACCTCACCAGCAGGGGTGGTTTAGTCTTTTGGTGCCATAGTCCCACCTACTTCGCAGGACCTCGCTCGCCGCCTTTTCGATCGCGCGCCCACCGAAGTAGGAGGCTCCAGCGCTGGGGTCGTTTATGTCGTCCCTACAAGATGAACCAGCCATCAAACGCGCCGACCTTCCGGAAATCGATCACGAAAGGAGCAACCATAAACTGAATCGCCTTCTCCAAAAGGCCCAGATCCCTCCAACCTCCAGGACGGGCCCTTTCGATGGCCCTGTACTCAGAGCGTGTGAAATCTCATGTTTGGTTTTGGAAATTGATGACACACTTGTTGGACTAATCCTTTGTTCTAAGTGATGACTTGAGATAGGATTAGTTGGATGACGAGGAGCATGATGATCATGAACATGGACGATGATGATGGACATGATGGATCGTCAAACTCGGTGATTGGCTTGAGGGGAACCCGAGAGATCAAGGCAAAGGTATACTTGATAGGGTTTTCCTTTCGGTGATCAAGACACGATAGTGCGTGTGATCACATTATAGGATAGATAGCCGACTATCAAGAGGGGATGCCGTGATAATCCTTCGGTGAAGTGCTTCTAGGTCCAATTGACTTGCATATGCATTTAGGATTGAGAGCACTAACTTCGTTCTTGTCTAACCGATCGTGACATGCTAACACAAGTGCTCATGGGACACATTGGAAGTGTTGGCAACTCAAGACAAGAAGCTTAAACTTGGAAAGATGGAAAGACGACGATGGTTTGACGATGAAGACAAACTTTTACAACTACGCCGACGGCCGGGCGCTGGCGCTGGCAGCGCAAAGGTAAAAGTTTGAATTGGGGCGCGGACGGCCCCGGCGATGGCGCCGACGCGGTCAAAATGGATCCGATGCGCTCGGGCGCCGTGGAAAACTTCGTCTTCGGAAGTTTTGAACTGCGCTCGACGCTGGCGTCCACCGCGGCGTCGTGACGCGGTCGAAGAGAGCATGTCGGGAGGCCCCCGCCGGACTTGGCGCTGGCGCATCCGGCGCGGGCGGCGTCGGGCGATGTGCATTTGCGGGCGCGGGCGCGGCCCCGCAGCGGCGGAGAGAGAGAGGGACTTTTGGCCAACGGCTCTATTTTCGACTTGGGGTCTATATATAGTGGCTTGGCCGGTCATTTGAGGTCTCTCTTGCACATTTGAACCTCCTAACATTCTTGTGAGCTTGTGAGACTCCTCTCCACTCATCTCTCCATCCATACTTCGAATCTTTGGTGAGATTGAGAGAGTTAGAAGTGCATTGCTTGATAGTCTTGCATCTAGAGGCACTTCAACCTTGGAGAAGCCGCGAGATTCTTGTTTTCTTAGGAATTTGCCCGGTTCCCTAGCGGCTTGGAGCAAGAGGCGGTGTTGAACTCGATTGGAGCTTGTTCGAGGCCACACCGGTGGTGATTGTGAGGGGTCGTTCCTTACCCCGCGGGAGATTCGCGAAAGGAGCACTAGTGGATTGCTCGTGGCTTGTTTGGCCCCCTCTTGTGATTGGTGTGCTTGAGCTCCCACCGGGGATTTGGCACCGGCCATTAAGCTTAGCAACCATCAAGTGGGTGTATCACCACAATGGGGACTACCGTGCCGGCAAGCACGTGAACCTCGGTGAAAAATCATCATGTCTTGTGTGCTAGCTCGTTGGAGATTTCTTGTACACGGTGATTGGCTTCAACCTCGACACTACACCGGTGGTATTGTATTCTAGCACCTCTTTGCTTTACTTCATTAGCATATCTTGTTAGGGTGCTAGTTAGTTTTCTTGCTAGGTTGATAAGGTTGCTTAGCTTTGTTAGCGCCTAGAAGTAGAGCTAGTCAGTCTTGCTTGTTCACCTAGGAGTAAAACTAGAGACATAGCCTTTGTGTGGTTTAGAGACAATAGAATTGACTTGTGGCTTGCATAGCTAGTCGAAGCATTGCTTGATTGCTACGCCGTCTTTTTGTCTAACCGGTTTGCTTAGTGTTGTTGAAGGAAATTTTAATAGGCTATTCACCCCCCTCTACCTATTAGGACCTTTCAGCGTGGCTTCCTTCTCCTGAGGGCCGAATGCCTGTTTTCGGTCCTTTTGTAGGATCGCTGGACGCCTAGAGGGGGGTGAATAGGCTTGTTTCAAAAATCAACTCGAAACAAAGTCAGATCACCGAGCGGCACCGCCGCTTGAACCAAGCGGCACCGCCGCTCGAAGCGGCACCACCGCTTCCACTAAGCGGCACCGCCGCTCCCCCCGCATAAGATTAGCTCACAGGTTCAAAAATCTATCCAATGAAAAGTAGATCGAGTAATTTTCCTTGGTTCCTGGACAGATATAAGCTGCAGATCGAGACCTGGAACAAGCAGATCTAGGGTCTAGAGATAGATCGATCTCAAACCCTAAATCCTCTCAACAACAACAATATATATGCAAAAAGAGTAAACCGCGAGCACACGGTGACACAAGGATTTATCCCGTGGTTCAGCTCCACAAAGGCTTGCCTAAGTCCACGTTGTTGAGGTTCCACAAAGGAATGAGCTCACCACAAAGGTTTGCCTCTTTGCCTCGTTCACAAGTCTAGGAAGTGAATCCTAGAGATGTGGGGTGATGTATTAGATGCAAGAGAGTGTTACAAACCTCCCTAGGCTGCCACACAAGTTGGCAAACTCAAGGGCGACGCACTAGCTCGGCTAGGAGCAAGCTCCAAGAGTAAAGAACCAAAACCGCGGCCAAAGTGCGAACCAAGTGCCTCTAGAACGATGAAGATCGGTGGAGCTCCCTTCCACCGAAAGTTTGCAGCCCTCACACTCAAGAATCGATGGTGGAATCGATGGATTTGCTTGAGGGAGTGAGGAGCTTCAATGGAGGAGAGAGAGCTGAGCACTTGGGAGCTTTCTGTCGAAAGTGAGCAGGGAAGCAGAAAAGTTACTGTTGGGAGTAGAAAAGGAAAGTATAAATACTCCCCTCTCAACGGTCAGATTACGAGCGGCACCGCCGCCATAATCAAGCGAGCACCGCCGCAGAGCGGCACCGCCGCTCAGCCTTAGCCAGCAAGCAAATGGAAAGTATTTGAATGGCTGACTAAGTTTGGAGCTGGAGGTTATGTAGTGTGAAAGTGAGCACTTGGTTGCACGCTTCGGCACAGTGATTCTAATCCCTCTTAATAGTACGGCGTGTCCTATACTCAAATTCAAAATATATAAAATGAATGTAAACCTCCATCCTTGAAGTACTAACAGCAAATCGAATCGGGGTACTCCTCCTTTAGGTTTGCAAATGTCCTCTTTGCTTATTGCTCGCTTGTCAACTCGATAAATCTCATTAGTCCTCTATTTAGATTGTCATCAACGCCAAAACCCACATTAGAGGTTGATTGCACTTACACCTTTTCCCCTTCGGGCGTCCCCCGCCCGGCCCCCCAGGGGGCCGAAAGTGACCCTCAAGCCCAAGCACCCTGAGGCTGTCCCCTCGGCTTGGGCCGCACGCTCCTCCCGGCTCTCCAGGGGCGGGACCGGGGAAGCGGCCTTTGTCGGGCCCTTTCCCAACAACGTTCACATATTTAGGTATAGTGAGGCCACCTCCTAAATGTGTGAATGAGTTTTGAATCCTCAACTTGACATTAAAGGTGAAGGTCACACATTTAGATGGTGTGTAGGGCCTCCCCTACATCCATGGCTCTTGTGGTGTCTTGAACAAGTGTCACAAGTATATACGTGATGCAAAGCAAAAATATGACAGTTTGGAGCACACGGGGGCCTATTTGTGTAGGTGAGGTGTGGCTTTGCCGCCTTCCAAAGCCACCTGAACAAGCTAACATTCCATCAAAACCACAGATATGCAAGGAAATGAACTAAGCAGCAGATAATCATAGATTAAGTTCTAGCACACAGTGATCAAAATCAAGAAACAAAGAGTCATAGGTAGCATTATTATATAAAATAGAGTTTTGAGGGACTCTCAACCTCACACCTAACACTACTATCATCGAATCTCATCACTAAAGCTCCATCTCTTCGCATCCACCTTCAAAGCACGGCGTTGAAAAGTTTGACACCTCTACTTTCTTCTAATTTTCTCCCCCTTTGGCATCAAGTACCAAAAAGTTCATAGAAAAGAAGAAGAAAAAGCAAAGAAAGAGTCAATCCTCACTAGAATCCTCGTGCTCCTCTAAAGAAGTAGCCTCACCCTCCTCCTCCTCGATATAGGCGCAGACCGTGGCGGATCGAGAAGGACGACGAGAAGAGCGACCAGCTGGAATCTGTTGTGAGACAAACCCAAGAATATCTGATAGATCCTGCTCGGAGCTGCTGGTGCCTGAAAGCTCTGAAAGCTCATACTGAGGTGGCCTAGGGGTGGTTGGAGGGGTTGGAAGTCCTTGCTTCTCCCCGACACTCTTGAATGCCCGCCTAACCTCCCTACGCATCGCATAAAGTCTCAGCGTGAGGCATAGGCACAATGTCTAAAAATGGCCTTAATCCATGCCTTGACCTTGGACCCGTGGAGCCACTGTGCCTCCTAGGCCTAGAGCTGGAAGGTTCAGGTAGGTCCTCACTACCAGCTGAGGTGCCACCAACTGCCTTCTTGCTTCCCATGTAAGCATGAGTCTTCTCAATGTTATAGACAGTGTGGAATCCATCCTTGGGGAAAATGCGTCCAGTGACCCTCTCAATCATGAAATGTCCTGAATAGAATTCCAAACATAAATAAAGAGACAACACCATATGAGATATGGGTTGGTAGGAAACCATCACTTTCATACTTATGCACGTGGGGATGTTTGGCTAAAGTCAATGTTCCAATTAATAAGAAGCGTAAGCTTGGACCTAAAGACAATGAGATTGTATCTTTCTTGGATATGCTCACAAAGAACATTGCCTATCGATTTTTAGTAGTAAAATCTGAAGTTTCGATATGCATGTTGATACTATCTTTGAATCTCATGATGCTACATTCTTTGAGAATATATTTCCTTTGAAAGATACGCGTAGCAATGTTAGATTTTCTCTTGAATTAGTGTTGGTATTTGTTAAGCCTACAAAAATATTTATAATAATCCGCAGTTTAACGGATCTTTGGTGAGCATTTCACCCAGGAGAGGGTTTTAAATATCGAATCCACGGGGAGGATTGTGTGAGGAATAATCGAAGCATATAACTAATCCCCGAGCATCAATCAAGGATGGGAGAGGATAAAGAGGTAAGAAGATTCCTATGGTTGTCTAGGTCTCATTCTTGTAAGTTATGTTGATATTGATCTTAAAGGGACGTACTCAAGGGAACATAAGGGTGAAACTTACTATTCCCCAAAGCAACATTGTCCTACGTGTCCTATCCTATAGGAAGTGGAATCCAAAGGAATCAATGGTACTGTCACTACCACGATCTACCACGCTCCGGAAGGTAGGGTGCATTCATAAGTAACTTTGATCTAGGCACCACGCCTACACCTAAGTAAACCCCTCTAATGTATAGATTCCCACAGATTAAAGTACTCAAAGAGTTATGAACATTAAGAATAATACTAACACTGAAAATAATATGATACTTACTCAAACAAGAAGTTGATCCACCATAGAAGTCTCAGGATCAAGTGCCATAAAGCGTTTGATCCTAGAGGTACAAGCGTAGAGGAGTCACCGACTTGTCCGGTGCTTCCCCTTCTTCTCCTCCACTCACTCTTTTGCTCTCAAGAATAGATCTAGAACTCTAATTAAGTCTCTTTGATCTAATCTCTCAACTTGATATTCACTCTTGATTAGATCTAATTAGATCTAATCTAATCTAGTTCTAATTACATGTCTAATTCTACTTCACTAATCCCTTAGAGAGAGTTGATCCTTACAAGGGACCCCTCTATAACTAAGAGTTAATGAGATAGAATAAGATAGTTATGAATAAGGGTTTAGCCCTGGGGGTAGGGGGTCTTCTTATATAGGCCTTGGTGCTTGAAGCGTGAACCCTTGGATCAAACCGACCTTGGCAACTTGGTGTAGATACAACCTCAAAGTCGGTTACAAACCGACATAAAAAGATGAACCCTGATTGGGCATAATTGCTGGCGGCCGGCACAAAAATTGCTGGCGGCCGCCGTGTAATTGCCTCCTCTAAGCCTCTCGTCTCTTCGGTGTCCTCGGTATCTTCTAGAATGTTTTAGTCCACTTTTCGGGTTGAGTTACTTCACGGTCAAGTCTTGTCATTGTATGAGATGTATATTAGGAACTTTCTCCATTCTTTCTCGCATTTATCTATTAAGTCCCCCGAAAATATATAAATCACCAAAGCTCGTGGAATTATGTTAGTTAAACCCCTAGACTTAGGTTGATATTCAATTTAAGCCCTTATTTTATGTTAGTTGACTAGTAATTTTATGCTATAACAGGTGTCAACAATTAGCTCCAGGTAATACTATACCTATCGAAGTCTCTGTTAAGTCATTTGAGCAACCACTTGAGAAGGATGACAATGAAGTTCGTGTGAGGAACAAGAAACGAGAGGATTGCAAAATCTTTTGGTGATGACTTCATTGTGTACCTTGTGGATGATACTCCCACCTCTATTATAGAGGCATATATATGCATCTCCCGATGTAGATGATTGGAAAAAAGCCGTTTGTAGTGAGATGGACTCGATTCTTTCTAATAAAACTTGGGAGCTATCGATCTACCATTCGGTTATAAACCAATTGGATGTAAGTGGGTGTTCAAGAAGAAGCTTAGACCCGATGGTACTATTGACAAGTTCAAGGCTCGGCTTGTGGCAAATGGTTATACTCAAAAGGAGGGGAGGATTTCTTTGATACTTACTCACCTGTTGCTAGAATGACTACTATTCGAACACTACTATCCTTGGCTGCCTCATATGGTCTTATCATTCATCAAATGGATGTAAAGACAGCTTTTCTTAATGGAGAGTTGGATGAGGAGATTTACATGGATCAGCCCGATGGATTTATAGTAAAAGGTGAAGAGCAAAAGGTGTGCAAATTATTGAAATCTTTGTATGGCTTGAAACAAGCACCTAAACAATGACATGAGAAGTTTGACACTACGTTAACTAGTGTCGGATATGTTGTCAATGAAGGCGATAGGTGTGTGTATTATCGACATGGCGGGGCAAATCTGTTATATTATGTTTATATGTTGATGATATTCTAATCTTTGGTACAAACATGAATGTTATAAATGAGGTCAAGTCTTTCTTGTCAAAGAATTTTGATACGAAAGATCTAGGAGAAGCTGATGTGATTCTAAACATTAGGCTAATTAAGGAAGAGAGTGAGATTACTTTTATCGCAATCTCACTATGTTGAGAAGGTCTTGAACCGTTTTGGTTTTATGGATAGAAAGCCTTCTCCAACACCTTATGATCCTAGTGTGACATTGCGGTAAAATAAGAAGAGTACCAAAGATTAGTTGAAGTACTCTCGGATTGTAGGTTCACTCATGTATCTAGCTAATGCAACTAGACCCAGATATTTTTTTTTTTCTTTGTGAGCAAGTTGAGTAGGTATATGTCCAACCCGGGTGATGATCATTGGCATGTATTAGAAATGGTCCCGTGCTATCTTAAAGGTACAATGAGTTATGGCATACACTACTCCGGGCACCCAGCTGTGCTAGAGACATATAGTGATGCAAACTGGATATCTTGTATTGCTCAAATCTACACCATTACTAGGTATGTCTTTACCCTTAGAGGTGGCGTAGTGTCATGGAGGTCTTGTAAATAAACTATTTTGACTAAGTCAACCATGGAAGCAGAACTTCTTTGCTTTAGAAATAGCATCTGCAGAGGCAGAGTGGGCTGCGTGAGCTCTTGTTTGACTCTTGGGTAGTTGAAAACCAACGATGCAGGCTATCCTTATGAAGCGTGATAATCAAATAGTGATCACTAAAGTGAATAGTGCTAAGGATAATTCAAAGTCAACAAGACACATTAAAAAGACGTTTGAAGATTATCGAGGGGAAGTTGAGAAACTCTGGAGTAATAATTGTATCTTATATACGTATTGGACAAAAAACCCGGCGAGATCCCTTCAATAAAGGGCTATCACGTAATGTAATAGAAATTGCATCTAGGGAGATGGGTATGAGACCTATATGAGTTTACGATGAGTAGTAACCCCGTGACGGGGATTTGGCCCGGCCCAAGGCACGGCACGATTACGCGATAATCATCGACCCATGGCACGGCGAGTTTGCACCACGACACACGGCAAGACGGCGGCACGGTGATGGCCGGGTGCATCACGCGGGGCGCCCCGCACACCCAATAAGGCATGCTCCCTTCCCGTAACCCTAACTCCCTAACATCCTAATCCCGATCCCCACCCCACCGGCCTGCCGGGACTCTATGCCGCACACTCCCTACGTAGCGCTTCATCACCACGACCGCCGCGACTCGCCCGCTCCGCCTCCTCCCATCCTCACGGCAGCCCGCAAGGGCGAAGGCTCTACTCATGCCGCGACGACGGCGCGAGGTCATGTCGGGCGCGCTCTCCACTAAAGACCGCGGCGCACGAGGCTGCCCGCCAGCATCCGGCCGCGTGCGGCGGCGCACTTCTCCGACCAGCGCGACGGCGGCTCTTCTCCTCCACGGCGGGATGGTAGTGGCGGCATCGGCACGGACGGGCCGCGCGCGGTGGCACGACCGGCATGGCACGGAAATCGCCGCGGCGTCGCCGTGCGGGGTACCGCCGCTCCAGGCATGACCATGGCACGCGACACGGCGGCATGATGGCACGGCGGCTGCAGTCGGCGGCGTGTCGCACGGCACGATGCACATGTATAGCCGCTGCCGACCCGGCTCAAACTCTACTTCCGCTACTCCTCTACCATGTATGCGCGGGTCTTCGGAGCTCTCCTCGCCATCCACGCCCCCGCCGGCCGCGCCAACGTGATCTCCCAGTGCTCCCCTCAAGCCGCCCGAGCCTCGGATCTTCGACATCGGCGGAAGACGGACTGGGCATGATCATCAAGTCCGAAAGAAGGTCGCGGGCCATCGCCTTCTTTGGCATCGTCGCCCCACCGGCCATGTATGCCACCACCGCCGCGGCCGAGGTACGCGTCGGGGCCGTGGAAGGCCAACATGATGCTCCACGAACATAAACTTGCGGTGGTCGCCGTCGGCCTTCATCATCGTGTGCACCACGCCGGGCGACCTCAACCCGTCCTCCAACCCGGGGCCGCCGCCATGTCCGCCGCGCTCATCGACGACTTCGCCAACACCATCTTCGCCGCCGGCATCACCTCCTACCTCGGCGCCCAACCCGTCGGGAGAAGATCCGCAGGATCGCTTCCCGCCTTCGTCACCTCCGCCATCTTCATCGGGAGCGCCCGACCGCCTTGTCGTCGGGGCTCATGCCGCCGCCGTGCCGGCGGCCCGGGCTAGACGTCTACAAGATCGCCGACGCCTCCACGTGCCTCCTCCTCGAGTTCTTCCTCGTCATCGGCGTTGCCGCCACGTGTCCCTACATGCCGCCCTCGCCTCTACTACGGGATGCCGCCTCCGAGAGGCTTCATACTCAGCCTCATGATGAACTTCAAAGGCATCACCGAGGTTGCTACGCCGCGTTCGTGGACTCCGACTTGTTCGACGAAAGGTGTACGTCGAGCTCAACGTGCCTCATGAGTACGCCCGACGGGGCCTCATGAGAAACGCTTCATGCTCAACGTCTTCCGCCTTTGCCGCCGCACGGCGGCGTCTGCTTCTGCGGGTCGCTGCATGTACCACCCGAGGAGAAGCACGTATGCATCGGGCCGCCGCGACGGTGCATGTCACCAAGAAGACCAAGAGCCCTGGCGATCATGCGGCTGAAGAGGGGGTGTTGGCGGAAATGGCAGGGCGCCTTCTACCAAGACGGGCTCGAGAGCGTTGCACGTGAAGAGAAAGCCCAACGTCGATAACGGCCCGAATGGCGAGTGTAGTACCGGTCCCGCGTGGCCCACCCGACGCCACTAGCTGCTCCTTGTAAAGCCGTGGAGGCGAAAGAAAGAACCCGAACCCGATCACGAACTTGAACTGAGCCGGTGGCTCGACGGGCGATCGCGCTCGCTGGCGATCTTTGTTGATCGCCCGCCGCCGTGGCTTGAGGTTACTCAAATTTCGGGTTAATATACATAGTAGCGACCAACGAGCCTCTAGCCCAACCGGCTAGAGCCCCTCGCCGCACTCCACAGGTCCCGGGTTCGACTCAGCGGGGAGCGAATTTTCGTGTATATTTATGCCGTGGTTAAAAAAATCCCCTCGTCCGTCCCCACATGCCAAAGCACAAGGGTTGTCGGGCCCTACCAAAATTTCGGCTGGGTGACGGTACCCCCGTGTCGTGTGGGGACAGGGGGTTCGAGGATTTTCTCGACGCGTAAGAAGGTCTTCTTTTTAATCACAACGGGGCTATCTTACCCCGCGGATTGAGTTTTTTTTTTTTTTTTTTTACATAGTAGCGACTCTATTCGTTGATCTGGTTACAGTGCTAGCGTACGTGCACTCGGAGGCGGACGTGGCGCCCATGCTGGCGCTGCTGGACGTCGCCAGCCCGACGCCGGTGTCGCCCGTCGCCGTCTACCTCGTCCACACGCCGCTCGTGGGGGCTCACCAGCTACGTGCTCCGCGCCTTCAAGCACGGCGACCGGCCTTCAAGCACACGGCGACCGGAACTGCGTGCCGTCGGGCGGCACGACTTGGGGGCGCATCGTCAACGCGTTCCAGTACTTTTCCGCGTCGCTGCTCCTCTACGTCTGCATCGCGCCCACGCCACCATGCACGACGACGCCTGCGCCGTCGCGCTCGAGAAGTGCACCATGCTCATCGTCGTGCCCTTCCACCAGCGCCTCGCCATCGACGGCTCCGTCGAGAACACCACGGTTCAGCGCCGGCGGCGTCCAGACCGCCAACGTCAGCGTGCTCAACTACGTACGCCCCTGCTCCGTCGCCATCCTCGTCGACCGGGGCAGCCTCTCCGTCGTGAACGCCGGGGCCGTCACCGACGGCTTCCCGCACCGCGTCGCGCTCTACTTCCTCGGCGGGCAGGACGACCGGGAGGCGCTCGCGCTCACCATGCACATGGCCGAGAACGCGCCCATCGTTCCGCTTCCTGCCGCCGCTAGAGTTGGCGCAAGGGCGGCTACCCCGAGGACCGGCTTGACAAGGAGGCGCTGCAGGAGTACGTCAGCCGGTGGGTCGACACTACCGCGTCACCTACAGCAAGAACCTGGTCAGCGGCTCCGACGAGATGGTGGCCATCATCCGCAAGTCCAGCCCGGCGTCTGACCTGCAGATCGTCGGCCGGCGGGGACCTGCTCACGTCCATGGACTTCGGATGCCAGGTGTCAGCAGACCACAGGGCAGCCGCCGGTGAAACCAGCCGGTCGCCGGAGAAGAACGCGGAGAAGCCACCAGAATCTAGCGGCCACGTCTGACGCAACTATATATATGCGACTATATTTGTTTAGCTTCTCTCTAGATGTCGTCAACGTACTTTGCGTAGTTTATTGGCAGCTAGGATGCCTTTTTTTTCGGAAGAAAAACTACATACAGACAGACCCCTCTGAGGCAGTGAGGCTCACAGCAACATATATAAGGCTACATCACCAAAAACCTGATGGATAATAAGATCAGGGATGGTTCCTTTTTCTTCAGATTTCACCAAAGTCAGTAAAGTTCCCAAGAAACAATCCTCCCCATCTACATTCAAAAATAAGAAGAAAGAATCCTCCCCATCCAAATCCAAACAGATTTTAATTGCATCTCACGCAGCACTAAACTACAGTGATTGGAGCACTATGGTAGAACTGCTTGAACTAAAGGAAAGCTTTCGACTTTCAATTGTCTCTAGTGTAGCTCTTGATTACTAAAACTGTCACAAGCTACATTTTTTCTGCAAAATAGTGGAAGTCACCGGTGCTGAGCACTGTGATCCTGCATATGCTACAGAGGAACTCATGTGCGGGGTGCACGACCCTGGAAGAGCTATTCTGAAAATTCCAGGAGGAATTCGTGCCACGGGATTGACCAGGAGCTGGAAGTGCAGGCATTTGATTCGCATCTCGGAAGTCAGAGTGAACATTTCCTGCATAATTTGCAACCGAGTAAGATCTCAGAACTCTAGGGATGAAGCTTGAAGCTTGAATATGTAAATCAGGCGAGCACCACAAATTATTAGCAAGTGGCATGCAAGAAAAGTATGACTAACAGATCTTGAAAGCCAACTGAAGGCATACACTCAAATGTGACAATAAAGTGTCAAACAACACATCTTTCTACATTTGTGCTGCTGACTACTGGGGATTTGTGTCATCTTATTAGCATGGTTAACTGTTATGTCACATACTATATATGCTATAGATTTGTTTGTTAAAATGCATGCCTAGGGGTGGGTACATGCAGCCATACATACAAAGTGATCCATTCCCCAATGTTCTGTGGTTCTTCCTAATAACCTTGACATTTATTTTTTTGTCAACAACCCAAAGATCTATCTACCACAGAACTTTTGTATGAGATTATTACAATACATAAAATTACCATTATCGAAGGATATCTAAACCACCATATATGTAAGTCAATATACATAACCCATCTGTAGCTGACATTACGTAGCAGTGGTAACGGAATCCGACGGGTAGCCTGCACATGTTCTGGAAAGCAGCAATAGGCATGGTACAGTATAACAGCCAAAGTATGTAACAGCATCATAAAATCAATTCAACACAGTTTTTTTAGTGCAAAAGGATTGTTAATGTAAATTGTAAATTGATCTTTCTCTGCTAGTGTGAATTGGCAAAAATTTTGACAGCTTCTCCCCATGGCATTGTTCATCGAGGGCATGCCAAACTGAATATATATAACATGAGGCAAAGGTGCAAACATTCATTACATCATCATCCAAGTAGTTTCATAGTGCAAGCATTCAACATCTCAAGTGCCATACAGTGGTTCCATAGTTTGCTGACAATACTTGGTTCATTGTAGCATACAAAAGCATCCAAAACACAAGGTGACATAGAGTGGCAAACAAAAGCAGTCAAAAGACATAGAAGTGCCTTACAGGAGCATCAAAAGCAAGTTTTTAGTTCTGCTGCTTCAACTGTCCCCGCTCCAGGCGTAGGTTCTGCAAAGTGAGTTGAACACTCTACAAATAAAAAAGAAAACAGTGAGCAACATCAACAATTTAATTATCGGGTTATTTATTTCAGCAGCAGGAACCTTACTATGTATCCTCTTCGAAAAGCTGAGATCAATATTTTTGCTATTTCAGCCAAAGTGTGTGCACTAAGATATTCTTCTGAAAACTTAAAACACATTCCAACTAGCTGTCCATGTTCATTAAAAACCGGCGATCCATAGTGTGTATCTGTGTGCGCTGAACAAGAATGATCAAAGCAATTACCATCGAAAGTGACCTGAAATAAGACAAAAAAAAAAAAGACCTTTAGCATCACAAGAGCAATTATATAAGCCAAAATATTAATATTAGTTCAAAGATTTCAACCTACATGATTCTCCCTGGAGTTAACGCGACGGTATTTGGTCTGATGGCTATATGTATAAACTTCTTCAAATTCTTGAAGGGCCCCTCAAACAACTGAACCTCCGCTAATTCACGCCGTTGACCTGGTGTGAGGTCAAGACATAACAGAACTGCAGTGTTTGCATTCCTTGCGAGGAGCCTTACATCGTTCACTTTGCCTTGCCCTCGAATTAACACTTCAACGTTTTCATTACGAATATCAGCACCACTAGTTATAACATATGCGCCAAGCTCTGTAACAGCCATGACAATGCCATCACGAGTAGAAGGCGGAGAAGGTGGATAAATAATTTTGATTCCAACAACTGATTTCCTGACTTTTTTGTAAACCTAGGAAAAAGAAAAACAAGAGGATAATGGAGAGATCAGCAGCACTAACAAATCAAGTAATAAACAATTCTGACAAAAATATTGAAGTGGCAAAGGAAAACCTAAAAGGGAGTATTTTTTTAAATCAAAGGCTTACAACTTTGAAGCACAAATTATTCAATTTCTTATAGCATGAAAATCTTAGAAAGCTAAAGACAAGCACAGTCAAGGCCCATCAATAACAATATTCAGAAGTACTATCGACAAATACAATAACCATGCATCAAAACCAGGATCGATCGATCATCTAACCAACAGTAAGCAACCAACATCAACAGGGACAATCGATCATCTACCCAATGGGAGCAAGATCAAATACTCACCGAATACATAAGTGGCAGACCTTTTTTTTTTTTTCTCGACCGGGCCATTCACCCGTATTTCAATAAGTGGCAGACCTAGGATTTGAAACTTGAGGACGCCTGGCAAAAGACTTCAACAATCTGTCAATTCTGAAACATAAATATAAATTTCAACAAACAATTCGGTATAGATGAATATAAAATAGCCAAAAGTACAAAAACATATGTAAAATGTCTCCTAATAATATCTTAGAGTTAAGAACTAAAAAAGGGTGCTCGGTAGTGCTGCCACGGGTCTGTAGATGAATAATAACAAGTACTGACCTGTCTGTCGGATGGGGGCGCGGGGAGTCAGGGAGATGGGCAGGCTCGGCGGCGACGTAGGGCTGGCGGTGGCCTGCTGCACAACTGTAGGCCTGAAGCGTGCGGGACGAGGGCGGAGGACCGAGGGCCGGAGGGACACGCGCACGCGCTGACGCTGGAGTCGCAGGCCGGGGGCGCAGAGGAGCCGAAGAGGTGGGCGGCGATGAGCCAGCTTCGGTCGGACGATGGGGCGGCGGCGGCGCGGCCTAGGCGGAGGGGGAGGATCGTGGTAGGGCGAGACGTGAGAGGAAGCAGAGATCTGTATGGAAAGGTGGGTCGTGGTCTCGTGGGAGATGGACAGCAGATGGACAGCGTGGGTGGTAATGGGCCCTCTCTCTCCTTTCACAATCCAATTTGATCCTTTTTATTATTATTAGTTCAAAATTATATAGTTTTACACACTGTCCCTATAAACTAGTTTTTTCATATAAAATTATCTACATAAACCTAAAAGAAAGAGCAAAATTCACTGGAGGTCGTGAACTAGTTCTGCTTAACGACAGTTGGATGCCCACGAGACAGAATTCACCGACAGTCTAGACTCCGCCATACTCGGTAGCTGTTAAGGATGACAGCAGTTCAGACCGACGGATACACCGATGCAACGTTAGGAAGCACCATCTGCCAATAACATATCATTACATATTGTTGTGTCTGAATGTGCTGCTGAAATACCATAGTAGTCCATAGCAGTGTTTAATTTTTTTTTAGAATTACGCAAAGACAACGCAGACGCCACAACACGCACGCGACACACTCACCCCTATAAACACACGCACGCAAAACCCTACCCCTATGAGCACCTCCGAAGGACTGGGCGCAAGCAGATCTGGAGATTCTCGAAGTCACCATAGGCGCCGCCGCCGACGGAACGCCGCTACCACTTAATGCATAACGCCCGGTAAATCCTTGGAAAAATCCCGAGGAAAGGTGCGAAAGCACAGGGATTTCAACCCCGGTGAGTAAGCGCCCCATTTGGACCGCCCTACCATTGACTACAAGCCCGGTCGCATAGCAGTGTTTAATTTCTTCTCATATAGCTACTCTACAGTCCATAACAGATGATTTCCTCCTAAACAACCGTGGTTGGACAGTTGAGAGATTGAGGCTTCAGTACCATAACAGATGATTTCCTCCTAAACAACCGTGGTTGGACAGTTGAGAGCTTGAGGCTTCAGTACTTCGGTGCTGGCTTCTGGGTTGGCAGAAGTCCAAATCTCTTCTTCAACAGGTAACGCTGGCGAGAGTACTTGTCATCTGGTGAGAAGCGAGCTGCATCACAAGGGAAACATTTCAGTAATTCATGTTCAGAGAAAGGGAGCTTGAGTTATTGAACAATCAAAACCGCAAATGCCACCATGAAAAAGATCAAATTCAACATGTCTCAGTTCTGCAGGCTAACATCTTTGTCTGGTCATATACATCAACAATACCAGCATTCACATTTAGTCCAATAATAAAACAGAGTGAACCTTTAATCTCACAAACAGTGGTCATGTTAAGGCCATTCACGAATGGTCAGAATTCTAAATCATACACGAAAGTCAGGCAATTTCATTGCTCATATAAAATCAAAGGAATTGTCACTGGAAAAGAAAAAATATATTATCTGCAGTTTGAATAGGTACCATTATTCTTTACTGGGGTCCTCATTTATCTGCTTAAAATACTCAGAATCCAGGCTCAAAAGAAACTTATGATACAACAATCAGATATATAACACAAATCAGGTGGGGCTCCAATTAAACAGCCATGACTGCATCCTTCAACCCAACAAAAGAAAGCTACCCAACTATTACGTGTTGACAGGTAAGCAACATAACAACAGTATCAGAGCCAGAGGAGCAACTCCAGTAAACAAAGGTGAAGGTGGCATACCCGGGTGAGCAGATTGCGTCGGTACCCCAAGAGGCGACTCCTTCTGCAAAGCAAGAACAAAGAACACAAATTAGCACGGGATACCACCCCAAAATCATCTGCTATTAGGTGAAGCACAAGCTCATACAACCTTGGTGGTGTAAACCTTGTCCCCTTCTCGTTGATGTAGTACTGGAGATACGTCTTGAATCCACGTGCAGGAATGAGCCCTGATAATCCACGCTTTCGTTTCCTGTAAATAATAAAGGGTGCAATCTAAAAGGCCAGGCACTATGAAAAATTCTTTGCGTCGTGACACTTTTCTCACTGTTCGAAAGAGCAAATTCATTGTTATGTTTGAGATCTTTGATGTGCCAAAAGAGCAAAATTATAAATATATGTGTGCGTGTATTTATTTATTTTCTTGGAGCGGAGTTATATTTATATGACATGATCTATAGCTTAAAAACAGTCAGCCAAGCTTTTCAGCTAATGGGCTAAATGACAAATATTTGTTGGTTGTTTCAAAATCCTCAAGAACAGGAATACAGGATAAGCAGTGTACAAAGTGTTGGGTTGGTAGAATATTCCTCCAATGCACAAGACTAGTTTGTCTTTCATGCAAAATGTTTCGCACAAAATGAATAAAAATAAAATGAAATTTCTTCAAATTTCCATCATACCTTTGCTCTTTCTTGGTTTATCTTCACTTTGCTCTTTCTTTGATTCATCATCACTTTGCTCTTGCTTTGTTTTATCAGTATCACTGATTCTTGGAAGTGCATCCTGCAAGCATATTTAATGTGTCAGATTCAAAGAACAACAACCATAGTAGACAAATTTATTAGAAAGTCAAATACCTGACAATTCTTTTTCTTTAGTAAGATCTTTCAGAATATCCATGAGACCAGTGTGTGACAAGCATATTTTTTTTGTGGAACCCCATCACGTAAACCCTCTTTTTCACAGTCAGAGATAACAACTCCAGTACCCTTGCCACCCTTGTTGAACACAGGGGTACAAATCATCATTTCAGTTTTGCCATGGTGACATGATGTAATGAAAAAATCTTTTGACCATTCCTTTACGCTGGAAGGAGGAACATTTCCTTCTGCACCCTCACATGACCCTGAGGTAAAGCCTATTACCTTTTGGTAAGATGATGTGGACTTGGGTACAAGGATCAAAACATCAGAGTCAATGACAGGGTCCGTCCACACAACACTCTCACACATTTTATGTTCTTCTCCAATTGCAAGAAGAGTGAACCATGGGTGTGATGCAATGCATTTGGCAGGTTTTGCAGATTTGTCGCTAAAGTGGACCACTAAATCTGGCTCGGGAGTTGCCTGGTAAGCACAAAGGTGTCACTGTCGGTTTTGTGTATCACACAGCCGGAAAAGAGGCGACTGTTCTTTTTGTCTTCCACCACCACAACACTCGGTGCTACACGAACAGCCAGCTTCTGAAACACTTCTCTTTGCTCCTGCATCCAAAATGAAAGTGTAAGAGAGTGTGCATAAGCAATAAATAAATAAATGCAAACTTCTTACTAGCCAAAAGCAATAAATACAAGCACTGTGCAAACACACCATAGGGAAAAAAAAAACTTAAGGTCCACCTAGCCATAGTGAAATAGAAAAAAGCTTGATCCCTCCTGCAGTCCCTCCCCTCCATGAATGACTGCTGAATGGACTTCCAATTATAAGCGTTGTGCACCTCATCACAACAATGACATGCTAGGCTGCTACAACAATTGCCTACTCTGTTCATGGAATCATGGGTCGCAACTTGAGGAGTAATGGAGCAAGAAATTTTCCCTTGCCTAGTAATTTCCTTTGTACTACTTGAATAAGGTAGATGACCACGCAATGTTATAAATTTCGTTTCTGAATTCTGCAAATATGGGCAAACACTATGTCCCGCTTGCCTACAGCCTACTCCTTTGGTTTACCATGGCTGGATCAATTCCATTGTCACAAAGTTAGCCCAGTAGAAAATTGAAGCCCAATCCCACGCTTACCAGCCCATAGTCCATACTAACTAGGACATCCCGCATCCCATGCAATCGAGCTGAAAAGTGGGCGAGCGACAGCAGCTGGATGCAAGTGTAGTACTAATGCATGAAATTGGAATGTTCGGAACAACCGGTTATATATAACTAAACTGATACTCAAAAGGATCAGTCAGCTAGCTAACTACCTTTCAAAAGAAAACATTATTTTACTCCATATAAACCATTCTGTGCAGCACTGCTGTTTATACCAAGTTTTGGCCTGCACACTGCAAGAAAATAAGATATAATAGCTATGTTTGGAAGTCTCAAACATAATATAATATTTAAAGATTCTGGCATTTTCATTACATGACTTTGATAGAGTTTGTAAACAATATTCCAAAATCTTTGAACGCCCGTGACATGTGGGACAGGATGGCATATCTCCAATTTAGCGAAGTTATAATAGCAGTCTCTTTTTCCAGCATGGCAGCATTTATTGAACGCCCATTTAAATGGAAAGTGAGACGCGGAACAGAGATTACCATTGCAGCAGGCAGAGGGAGGTTGCAGTGGATTCCGGCGCCGAGACAGCAACCTTTTCCGCCGTCGTCTTGCACAGCAGTCTTGATGGGGGCTGTGGCTTCGGCGGAGATTCTTCTTCCTCGCTCGACCTTGTCCTACCTCGCTTCCGTTGTCTCCAACCCCCTCTGGTTCTCCACCGGGACCTCCTCTCTACCCAAAAATGGGTAGCTGGAATCGAAGGAGAAGGGTCTAGGGTTAGGGATTTCGAGGTTTGGCTTGGGGCATGCCGGTATCAGATATGGACGGACTTCAAGGGATGGCCTCCAGCGGCGGTGGTGTCGGGTCGTGGGCGGCGAGGTTAGGGCGGTTGGGGGTTCAGCCGCGGGCAGTGGTGGAGGTTGGCGGCGGCGCGGCGCGGTGGTGCGGAAACGAGGTGCAGCGATGGAACGAGGATGGAATGGAAACAGAAGGAAAGAGGAGGGTTTTTAGCCTTTTTAGGAGGGTTTTAGCCTTCATCGTCGGATGCTAATAATCGCTGTGCCCTGCCAACTGCATCGCTCGGCCCAGCTCAGATCGGCCCACGTACGACGAGTCCGGTACGTGCTAACCCCCTCGCTCCCTTCGAGACGACACCGTGTCGGGGACACGTCGCCGGTTCCTCGTCGGACCTCGGACGTCCGCCGCCCGCCCCGTCGCTCCGCTCCTCCGTGCGTGCGTAGCACAAGTCCGTTGGAGCTAGAGTGTGCTCGATAGAGATGGGCCACAATATGCCGACCCCACTCTACTTTGGACCTTGAACTTTCTACAAGATCAATACGGCCGGGAAAGAGTCGATCGACCACACTTTCAAGAGCTGCGTATAGGTTTGACTCAAAAAAGAAAAAAAAGAGCCGCGTATAGACGATGCGTCACCAAATAGGTGTCCCATCGCCTCAAAAAAAAAAAACAAATAGGTGTCTCATGCAGTGGCGACACATATGCGATGAGTTGCTTTCGGCTTCCACTATACTCCTATTTGATACGGTGGTTCAAGAAATATACGGTGCGGCCTTTCCAGTCAGGCAGTGTTGGAGAATGCTCCAGTGCAGCGAAAGGAATCCTTACACATGTGTGAAGAAACTGTTGTGAAACATGTCGCCGTACGGTTAGTACCTTCCCTCTCCGCTCTCACGATCACGCGTAGTAGATGAAAGTAGTAGAACAAGTAGACACAAGATAGAGAGACTATTCTTTATTCATCTGAATATCGATAATTACAACATAGATCTCCCACGTATATATAGTCCTCGCCAAGGCCTAAGAGTTTTGGTAAGAGCCCACATACAAACGGACTAGGATTAGGATTCCTCCTTCTCATTTCCTTCTAGGACGAGTCCGTGTGTTTTACAACACTCCCCTTGGGCGATTACCACGATATGCATATGCCTCATCAAAAACTCCATCCGAAAACCCGATTGGGAAAAAACGGTTCTTGGAGAAAAGAGTACATCGCATTCGTTAATTGCATTGCACATGTTGTCTCATTAAAAACCTTGTGTGAGAAACCTTCAAGTAAAAACTCACGTAGGGAAAAAAGAGTACAACATTTAACCTTCTTGGTCATATATTCTTGGGATATTTTATTCTTCATGAATAGATATTAATCTTCATAATCTATGCATAAACTTGAGTGTTTTAGCAAATATGATCTACTTGATCTTTGTAATTCTAGTGGTTTACCTTAAAGCCGATTCAATAAAATATACTCCCCCCTCATAAAACCAAACTTTGAACTTCATTGTTCAAACCACACTTTTTCATAAACGTATGTAAATAAAAGTTGGCTCATAATTCTTCTATGAATTATATGAGAGCAATATGCTTCATGCATAATGACCACTTATTAGTTGTGCATAACAAATAAATATTATCCTTCAGAGAAATAGATCCTTTCATAGGATTATTGGGGTAAATAAATTAATATTCAATATCTTCTAGATAGTGTATCAAACATATACTAGAGTTTGAATACTTATAATTAATCCTTAGTGGATTTTCAAATTGTATTCTATAAATCTTCGAGATTTTGATTGTACAAATCCAGTCTTCCATTTGGCATTTAGGAGATAATTCAATTGCCAAAACCACCATTATTCTTATACCTTCCATGGTATATAGAGGATATCAATACTACATTGCTAGCTTTTCATACACTTTCTAAGTGTTTTGATGACACCTTCACGGTATTTAAGATTCCTCATTTTCTTTCTCTCGGGTCTATATTCACTTCAAGGATGAATGGTGTTTATTCAAAAATTGACTGGTAAATCCTTCATGGATTAATTCCTTCAAGGATGTACATTCATTCTTAATGAATTAATAATTCTCTTCTATGAGATACATTCTCTACTGGATCAGAGATGAGTGATATACGCAATGACATAGCGTTATTCATCGTAAAATTATTTAATGATTGCAATCCTTCTAGGACATGCTCTTCTTGAGACTTAAATATTCATTCAGGAATATATATACCTTAGACTTTAATACTTAGTATGAGATTTCTACAAGTTACGATTTATATTCTTCAGGAATTATATGGATTTTCATAATCCACTATTAACTGCATATTCGATATTCATTCGTTTCATTTGCCAGAGATATAGCAGAACATTAATTTCTTCTTAACAGGAGATTCAACCTCAATTGCATTCTTCATTGACCCGATATAATCGCTACAGACGATTTTGCCATGGACTTTGTTTCCGGATCCGGGTTCTCATAAGAGAAACATTTGCAATTAAAAAGGTAGTTTGTCGACAATTATTTTCTTTCTCCCAATACTCTCACAACGTGAGAATATTTTATCTCTGTCATTTCTCAAACAAGAGATGGTATATTGTTCTGCATACCCAACACTAGTGAGGTGCGCGCTTATTGTGTTGGATGTCATCTTCGCGATGATCCTCTTCATGAGGTGCTTAACCTTCTTCATGAGGCGTTCTCTTAACGAGAATGGAGGAGTTCCATTTCTTTTCTATTTAACGTGTATACACTAAACTAGAACCCACAGGCCCCCCGTAGATTTTAGATTGATAGCATATAACATTTAGTTTACTACTAGTAAACACAACTTCTGGGTTTATAACTTCAAGTTACTCCTCTCATTTTAAAAAATATCCGGCATATGCTCGGCTTCGGGCTTCACAAGAGTATTAGTCAAACTATTGTATGACATAGTGTGTGATACTATTCCTCGCTTCAAGCTCCATGGAATATTTTCTCTTAAGATCATTTTCCTTCTATGGAAATAATATTTGGCATTCAAAATATAGGCTTTCTCTCCCCTAATGCCAATATTAGATCATTAATAGCATACTTCAAAAATATATCCCCTATCATGGGCTTACTTCAAATTCATATATCTCCAACTACAAGTGGAGGCCCATTTATGTATGCTATGATTAAATTTTATGGGAAATATTCACACACATATTTCAATATGGGGTTATTATTCATTATGCAACGAGCTAGAATACTTAAAGTGCATTTAAGAATGTTCGCATTCATACAAAATCGGGATGTTCTCCCCTAATATGCACAAAACATAGTTTAGAAAACTATTTATCTAGCTTCTTAATTGTATAGCCAAAAAACATTGATCCAAGTACTCAAAAAAATAGATCATACACTTCAAATGTATTAAAGATACGCAACATTCAAATTCTCATAGAATTTTCTTCAAGAAATTTCTAATTGCCATCAATGCAAAAATCCCTTGATGCCTATTCTTCATAAATCCAAAATCATCATAATTATGTCATCCACCATCTTAGTTCCACAATTATTCATCCCATCAAATAGGTTAGTCTCCATTGAGCAAATTTTATAAACTCACTCCCCGATCTTAGGTTGCTCGTCGTAGACCAATCTATTGCTTATGCATACGATGCATTGAAAGCAAATAATTCCTTAGTTCAACGGGAACCATATAGACATAGCATGCTAGCTAGCCCACCGATTATGGGGAAGCGCAAAGGTAGATACTAGCTACAATTATAGTTGTTATGCTAATATTGATGTAAGAGTGGAGATACTTTGCTAGCTCTACTCGAGCACGTTTTTTAGCGAGACACATTCATGTGTAATGTGGAATGTCGTATTCAATCCAAGAAAGTAGATGACAACAAAATACAAAGCTACAAGCTTGCTTGCAATTAGTGTAATGAACTTCAAGTCCAAATACATACACTTAAAGATAGATTAAGGAAGGTTGTGCCTAATAAGTATATATATATTACCCACATTTTCTTATGCCTTTACCCAAAATTCCTCCCCCTTTTCATGCCATAACTACTTCAAGTAGCAATTTGCTTCATGCATCATCTATGAATAGTCACTTCTAATGCTTCATAGAATCTAATCATACTTCTAGTATTCATTGATTATGGCATAAAATTCACATATCCAATGTACTATTTAATGTACAACAATAGACTTAGGGTAGGATACAATTTTGAGTTCTTGGACTAAAATATTAAATACTTAGGATTATACAATTTCTTGGCTAAATCGATTCTTATAAGATCAATTAATATGCCAGTATAGTCCAATTGTTCATGTGCTTAAGAATATTCAGTTTTTCATCTACCTATATGGTAGTGATGCACAAAGAACTATAACCTTCTTGGTTATTCAAGGCTTCTTTATGGATAAAATGAATGCAAAATTTATTTTGATAGGCAACAGGCAATTGTTTATATGTGAAACATATAAATCTAATTTATTCCATGAGAAATTCGCACACATTACTTCAAGTAATAAAAATTACAACTAAGAATATAAAGTATTTTATAGTACGTAGTCTTCAAGCTAACAAATTAATCATTAACCACTTAATTCAACGGGAATTAAAACTTAATGCACCACGAACACTACTATCAACACTTCGGGATATGAATTTCAAAAATACAAGTCTATAAGCACATGATTAAGTTGTTCTTCAAGAAAAATTTTATATGTTCCAAATAATATACATTCTCGCATGTCTTAACTTCTATACTTGACAAGCGGTAGCTTCATGCTTTATATTCAAGAGTTATGATATACCGTCACAAGCCTTCAAGGGGTGTAACATATATGCAAGCCATATATTCAAAAAAATATTACATTCGATAAGATCCTAGTTCATAAAGTCGTCTAAAAATTCTAACTCAATTTTTATTTGAGTAATTCTCGATGGTAAATTCAAATACTTCAAGTATTATATTGCTCTTTAATATTCTTATACACAAGAGACACTTCTTCAAGAATATAGTTTGATAAAATCTTATTTACCATCTTGTCTTCTAGACATTTACAAAGCTTCGAGCTATTGTTTGTACAAAGCTTCGAGCTATTGTTTATAGAGAAGCGTTAAGCATAGAAACTTCAAAATTCGACTTTCAATGCAATATGATATTCTATAATCATAATTTGGGATTTTACTCATGCATTGAGTCCCACAATGTATTTGTTACTTCTATCGGCCATATACTCATTTCAGAGAGTAATTAGGAAATATTTATGCTAAGTTTACTACACTTCAATGGTAGCAAAATATCCTACATGGATTAAAAAAATGACCATAACAAATAATTTACAATTGAGTAACTCCAGGATATTTCTTCTTCTTTTATGGCATGCATATTAATATAATTGGATCATGTGCATATAAGTTTACTACATGTAAACGAGTAGCAAGGTGCAAAAAGATAGTGGATGGTTACTCTAAATATTCTTAGAAGCGCCCTAGCATTTTTTCGGGATTATGGCATATGCAAAACTTTCGAGAATGTATACCAAGCATTTATTCATCCCAAAAAAAATCATATACTAGGAAAAATAAATATGAGACTCTCAAATAATTAGTCTAAGGTCTATTTGGATTTAGAGAGCTCATGCATCTAATAGCCAAAACATCAATTAAACTTCAGATTTAATATATGTATATACACGTTCACCCATGCAGGTATGAGAAATATAGTAAATATATATGCGTAAACATATGGTCTAGGGTTAATTTATTCAGAAATCTGCCGTAAAAAAACTGAAATTTTCAAGGGGATCCATGTAATCCACCCTAATTGCATACTTTCGAGAATGTGTACGAGACCTATTCTCGCAAGATCCATACATCAAAACTGCATGATTTAGGCAATCGTATAATATGTGTCTTTCTATGTTTCGATTATTCTTTTTGAATTTAACCGTAGCTCAATCAAATATCATTGACTTGACTTAGCAACTTCAAGTTAGCTATATGTGTGTTGCACGTAATGTCCGTGGCCCGTGGCATTTGCAGATCAAACGACGACTGGCCGCAAGGCTACGATACATCAAGGACGACACACGAGCCGTGTGAATCAGCAATGAAGCTGCATGCCTCGCGACGGGTAGTCAAACAAGCAGAATTCAATCCGTGCGCGTGCGGCGGCCGGGCGGAGCCGGCTAGTAGCATGCGGGGCTTTTTCGAGGCACGGTGGATTTGCGGGGGGGCCGACCGTGTCGTGCGGGCCACAGACTTTTACAGAGTCCTGCGCGTGCAAAGCGCAATAGCTTATGATGCAATAGCTTAGGATTGGCCTTTGCAACAGCGGCTTCCAATTCGGTGGCCGTATAGTATGCTGCCTGCCCGCATGGCTTCGATCGCGAGCAATTTGAATGTGCATGCATGTATTTCCTTAGTGCTTTGCTGCTGCAGGCAGTTTGCGGCGACTAAACTTGCACTACTCTTTCAGATTCAGATTATTACGACATGCTGGTCGATGAGGACATTCGAGTAGATCGAGCTTCCGTCGGTCTCGCCGAGGAGCCGTAGGGATCCAGGCGCACATGCATGGTGCTGCTGGTCGGCATTTATCAAGTATATTTTTTTCATTAACCCTAAAAGCAATATGTAAAGCATACTTATGGCTATACGTATTCACACATGAACCACTACGTGTATAGCGTAACATGTTCATGGCGGCGGCGTGCAAGCCACACAAAAACGAACCGGTGCTCGAGGCAGTAGCAGATTGGAAAATTTAAATCTAAGTTCACTGCCAGACGTAAACCGATCTACTATTCCAAATCAAATCATACCTTTGATTATTGAATTTGAGAAGAATCGAAGCCTGTCGCGTAGGACAGTTCGGCTAGGCCGTGGGGACCTGCCGGCGTGACGATGAGTCGATGCAGTGCAGATTAGTAGCAGGTAGAGGTAGCAGATCCGTTCCGCTAACAACATCGGGATGTCGACGCCGTCGGAGTAGCTGCAGCGAGGCATCGGCTTCAACGACGATGTCGACGAAGAGCTTGTCGTGCTGATAACGTGTTGTGAAACATGTCGTCAGCGGTTAGGACCTTCCCCTCTCCGTCTCTCATGATCACGTAGTAGATGAAAGTAGTAGAACAAGTAGACACAAGATAGAGAGACTATTCTTTATTCATCTGAATATCGATAATTACAACATAGATCTCCCACGTATATATAGTCCTGCCAAGGCATAAGAGTTTTGGTAAGAGCCCACATACAAACGGACTAGGATTAGGATTCCTCCTTCTCCTTTCCTTCTAGGATAGAGTCCGTGTGTTTTACAACAGAAACAAGCAGAAGGGTGTGGTGTATTGGGTCCAACAGTGCCTTAAGACAGCTACAGAGCTACTGTGTACTACTGCAGAAGGGTGTAGTACGCGAGGGGCGAAACGTCGCATCGCCCGCGACTTCTGCCGTCGGGACGGGATCCGCTCCCATCGATCGATCCATCGCGAGGCGAATCCGCCTGCGACGCCGGTCGCCTGGAGGTGCGACGCCGGTCGCCAGGACGCCGCCCAGCCAGGTACGCCGCCTGACGATGACCGGGAACGATATGATTAGCGTTCTCAGATTCCTGCCATGATAACCAGCGTATATGTAGATGTAGACTCCCGTTTGCAATATCGTTGGATATTAAATTGAAGAAAAAAATTGACCTAGCTTTTCTGTAAGCGTCACAGATTCGATTTGCATGTCCAGTGAAGAAGACTACCCAATGGTGAAGACTTGCAGGGACATAGCCGTTACCTTCAAAGAGTCTGTGGCAGCCAACACTCAGCAACTGCAAAAACGTGTAAATGATAAGGCGGAATTCTCAGTCAAGAGGTGTCAACAACTTGCATTTGAGTGTGGCATTGAGCAATCTGTGGACAACGTGTATGCTATGTCAAAGTTGTTTGCAACGTTCCAAAGGGAGTTCTTCTGTGGCCAATTAACTCCTGAGCTTAGGTTGGGTTACTTCAAGAAATGGTGCAGGGACAACAATTTGGAGTAGTCAATAATTACCTACTATCTATGTGTGTGTAATGAACCATTATCTATTATCTATGTGTTTGTGTGGTGTTGAACTATTATCTGTGTGGTGTAATGAACTATTAGTTGTGTGGTGTAATGAACTATTATATGTGTGGTGAAATGAACTATTATCTACTATGTGAGGTGTTGAATTATTATCTGTGCTTATATAGTTACATGTGTTGAAGCAGGAAGATGATCATGGCCATATAACTGAGGAAGAAGTGGGCGGTGGAGGCAGCTCAAGTGAGGATGAAATCATATCGACGTGCCGTAAAAATTTGGTGCATCACCAAAATTTGATTCTACAATTGGTTCCTATCTTGGGTATGTACTCTGATAACTACTTCCTCAAACTACCTAAGAGGGTCACTGGAGATTCTGGTTTGGATTGGGTGCATGAGACACTAGCCCGAGATGCCCAATGTTACAACATGTTCAGGGTTGAGAGGCCTTTATTTTACAGACTACATAATATTTTGGTCTCTAGATATGGGTTGAAGTCTACTAAAAAATTGACATCTGTGGAGGCTTTTGCTATGTTTTTATGGATTGTTGGCGGCTCACAAGCAGTTAGACAAGCTGACAACCGTTTTAGGAGGTCTATGGAGATAGCGAGCAGGACATTTAACAGAGTTTTGACATGCATCCTTAAGTTAGCACATCACAACATTAGACCAAAGGACCCAACATTTCCAGAGGTGCACGCAAATTTAGAAAATCCAGCATTCTGGCCACACTTCAATGATTGCATAGGAGCTATAGATGGGACACATATCAAGGTTGTGATTGACAAGAGTAAGAGGATTCCATACTTGAACAGGCACAATGAGACCAGTCAGAATGTGCTTGTTGTTTGTGATTTTGACATGAGATTTACCTTTGTCTTGTCTGGATGGCCTGGTTCAGCACATGACATGAGAGTTTTCAAAGATGCCATAACTACTCATCACAACAAATTTCCACATCCTCCACTAGGTTTGCAAATTTTTGTAACCATTTGCACTTGATCATCCAAATCTCATTATTTGCTCTTTAAAATATGTAGGCAAGTATTATGTGGTTGATGCGGGATACCCAAACCGGCCGGGCTACCTTTCACCATATAGATGTACAAGGTACCATGTGGAGCAACGGCAAAACGGCCCGCTGCCCCAAGGTATGAAAGAAGTCTTCAACCATGCACATGCCAAAGTTAGGAATGTCATAGAGCGATGTTTTGGTGTTGAAGATGAAGTTTAGGATTTTATTGATCAGCATGCAAAGATTTCCGGAGGACAAACAAACTAGAATTATTGTTGCTTGTATGGCTCTTCACAATTTTATTCGAGAGAGCAGAATTGTGGACAGAGACTTTGATGCATGTGATGCTGATGAAAATTACAACCCAATGCCTGCTTCTTCGGCATCAACATGGCCAGAAGATGAACCTCTAGTTGAAGATGTCAACATGAATGTCTTTCGTGATGAGTTGGCTCATGCTTTGTTCCAGTGAGTGTAATTTTTTTATCAGCTTGATCGAGGACTTGTAAGTTTGTGTGAGGCATTTTATTTGTATGGGACAAATTAAATTGTATTGTGATTTGGATGCTTGATTTGTAGCGAACAATTTATTTGTATCGTTTGTGAGTAGAAGTAGGCCACACGGAGCCTGCCACACCAAATCCGGATAGAGATATGGTTAAATGAGTTAAATGATTGGATAACCGTATTTATTGTTAAACTAATTTAAACTGGCCCTTGTATCCAAACACGTTTTGGGCTAGAGCTATTTCAGAGCTAGTTTAGAAACTAGCTCTAGAGCTAGAGGGATCCAAACAGGGCCGATTGAGATATTCTCGAAATCAGCCACTTCCTAACAGAATATCGTCATGTCAAGGCCACAAACTACAGATTCATTCACAAGCCCACCCTGAATGTGAGGTATGCTGGGCCGACGGTCCATCTTTAGATGAGACAAGCCACCAGCGTCAGACCGCAGAGGCCACTAGGTCAGACAGCAACGCAATCTTTATGGAAAGATGTTGCCGAAGGGCTGCACTGTGCACCACGGACATTTTATAGAAACATTCTGTTCTCTGTTTAATCCTCCGTTTGTTAATCTCATCTGTAGACGGTGTAACTTAATCCTCTGTTCAATATTTAAACGTCGTTGGAAGGGTGTTCCTTGTTTGAAAGGAACATGATGATAGGCAAACAAGCGCTACAAGCCAATTTACAAAAACATCAAGATGCATCATGGATCTAACAACAAATCCATACACTATATTTTTTTTAAAACACAACAGATAGTACTCAACATCTCATGATACGAAATGCATTAAAGATTTCCGAAAAAAGATCAGATTTCTTCCATACACATCTAGTTCCAATTCCAAACACCAAAACTGCATGCATATTCATCCACGATCCAACTTCCTAAATGTAAAATAAGGATAGCAGAGACAGTCTTCTTAGAACACAGGGTAGTATCAATGAGCTTGATTGTGAACCTAATTCATCCTTTTGATGAGCTCATTGATGTAGTTCTCACGGTTACCAGCATCACCACCCTCCACATAGTGGTTCCTCTTCTTCTTCAGGCCTCCCAGAGGGGCCTTCAGCTTGAATGGCCACAGGAAGTTGTTCGCCTCCTTGAAGTGCGGGCCAACAGTCATGATCTCGTGAACAAGATCCTCAATGCAGATGATGTCGTGCTTGCCCAAGCCCTGATATCAGTGCAAAAGTTGATATCATGTAAATTATCAAATATACAAATATACAAACTAATCACACAAACCAGGTGCCGAGTTCCAAGACACAAACCTCCTCGATGACATTGTTGTTGGACAGAGGGATCCTCTGCTTGTTCAGCTTTCCATAGCCCCTCTTGTAGATCAACTCCCGGACACTCTTCAAGTTTGGGTATCTAAACAAGATTTACCTCCTTCGTAAGCTAACTATTGTAGTGTTGTTTAATGGAAACTAATTGAATATACATGCACCACTGTGCATCTTCTATTTATCATAAGCAATTCCGATAAAAGAACATAATGTAGAATTTTGCAGCCTTGGCTAAACTTGCAAACTAAGTACAAATTTAGTATTGTAACACACTATTCTTTTATAAAATTTCAGTGAAAGACATGTCAAAAATAAGCGGCAAGACAAGAAATAAATCAGCAAAGAAAAATATACCCATATGCAACATAGGGCTCAACCCTGCGAAGCATGTTAATAGTAGCCTTGTTGACCTTCAGGAACACACCGTTGAAGATCTGGAAAAAAAAAAAACATGTTCAGTCTCACAAGATAATAAACAAACAAATTCAAATAGCAGAACTGCAATTGTAACAACAGATACTGGTGAACCCACCTGCCTCAAACGCAGAAGCTGCAAGATCTTCCGCGTCTTAGGGTGCATGGCATTGATACTGTAGTTTCAACATCAAAAGAATTAAGAACAAGCCAGAGCATACAAATTCCTCCATATAATATGGGCACAAGAATTTGTTTCTCACCCACGAATGCGGACCACAAACAGCAGCTTTGCCTCAGGACTGACATAGAAACCACCCTTCAAACGGGCCTCACGCTTAAGCTGCACCAGTTCCTTCTCCTGTTCACCAAGTATAAACATCAGAAACAGATAAGAAATATCAGTTTTTATATCATTTACAGTGCCACACAATGCACAACAATAATACTGATCCATATAATAGATATAAATACTGGTCCACAGTATATACATTATAAAATTTTTGGGCTCGAATATCTCAGAACAAAAGCATTAATCGCATGCGTTACAAATGCACTTAGCAATATAGCACTTTGCTGCACAGTAAGCACAGCAGCTAACCGATCCTACTGCTAATTTAGGCAACACATTTCTTACTACAAACCAAACCAACCAAACTATTGACAGTAGTAACATTCGCATCAACGGAAGGTCAGGGACCAACCGAAACAAACCCAGATTCAACAGGCCATCGCAGGATGAAAATAAAATGACGCAGGCAAAGCCCTACCACCCACCCCGCCCGCACGAATAGTCTACAGACAGATAAGATCGATCGGTAGCGGCGATCTGACCTGGGCATCGTACTGCTCGGCGTACTTCTTGGCGCGGATAAAGATGGTCTTGCGGCTCTCGATGGACTTCTTCTTCTCGGCAAGGGCCTTCTCCTTCTTCTCGGCGGCCCACTGCTCCTCGCGCTTCTGCTTGCGGAGCACTGACTCCGGCACCGCCACCTTCGCCGCCTCGGACGACATCTGCACGGGCACCGCCGACCCAAACCACAGCTCGTCAGCCGCAGATCCAAACGGACAGAGAACGGCGAGGGAGGCAATAGCGGGCGGCGCCGTCGCTTACCTTACCTGGACGAGCTGCGTAGAAGAGGGCGACACGCGGGGAGAGTGGAGGGCGGAGGTAGACTCAGACGGCGGCGGCGGGCGAGGGGAGTGGGGATGGTTTATGTAGGAAGGGTTTGGTTGCTAGGGTTTGTCGAGGCGATCCGACGGCAGAGAATAATTTGGGCCGCGGCGTGTGATGGTAGGCTGCTGGGGAACATGTGAACCTTGTTTAGAGGCTATAGTGGGCCTTCAAATTGTTTGGCCCATCGCTACGTCCTAGCGAACTAAAAAGTCGGCTCGACTCGGCTCAGTGATAAGCTTGTGAGCATTTGATAGAAAATCCCACTCAGCAAAGAAATCAGCTTTCACGTGTCTGATTCAGTATTGCAAATTAGAAAAAATAATCCAGTTTAAGAAGAAATCAATAGCAACAAATGGTTCGTGTATCCTCGGTACAGTATCAAGAGAAAGAAGCAAATTAATCCACTTTGAGAGACTCAAATCACACGGTATAAGTTATGTAGAAGTAGAACGAGTAAAATGCATGACCTCAAACTATTTGTCTCCTCCCATCTAAATCCTCAAACTTTCAAACCAACTATCTAGGTCTCTCATCTTTTCAAACCAACTATTATGGGTCCCTTAAACTGCTGTCATGCCACGTGGTGTCTCTGGTCTCTTTTTAGGGTTTGAAAGTTTGATACAGGGCGCATTTTACTAAGCAGAATCCGAACACCTGGCAGCAAGTCACGCCGACCAGCCCAATATCAAAAAAAAAAAAAAAAAAAAAAAAAGAGCTCTGTGGGAATGTAGGCCCGGAGCTCATCGGCAACTTTGCAGGGCCACGGACGCGCAATACTTGGGCAAGGCGAATGGGCCGTTATCTGTGGGCCTTAGAATCTAGACGCTTGTACTATATATGTGCACACTGATATATTATTAGGTCCCCTGATTTTTATTTTTATTTTTATTTTGACAAGGGGGTCCCCTGATATTATGTCAACTTGTTTGGCTCATGAGTCATGAACTTGCAGGTCACATAACCTTGGCGTTAGACAATCGCAACGAGTCAGTGGAGCCGAGCATGCTAACAGGCTTTGAGTTTTCCGTCCAGTCCCACCTATAGACTATGGCTGCGTCGCCCTAGTAATGAAGTAAGGTCCACGAAGGAGCATTTTCCAGTTTCGTCGGATAAAAAACATCATAAGCAACTAAGCATATTATCACACTTATTATACTAGTATAGTGCCCGTGCTAACACAACGGTTTCATTTAAATATGTGCAACAAAACAACTATAGGACGATATTTCTAAAATTACTTATTTTCAAACAAATACTCTTCCAGTAGGAAATACCGAGGTAGGTAAATAGTGACCGAGCAGGAAATGATTTTCCATTTTCATTTAACTTGATGTTGCACATGGGAACTTACAACATGATTAGCTGAAATCATCTAATCTGAAACAAAAGGCTATCTAACATCAGGCTTAAAACGAAGGGACGTTCTTTAAGCCAAAAAGTTGTGGGGGAGGTCCTCCAAAGCACTTCATTTTCTATTTTATAAAGAGAGTTATAGGGGAACTTACAACATGATTAACTGAAATCATCTAAACTGAAACAAAAAGGTATCTACCATCAGGCTTAAAACGAAGGGACTGAAGGTGAATGTGTCGATCCAACGGTGTTAGTTTCTGGATATTGCGACCCCGTTAAAGTAAAGAGGCCAAGATCCATGAACAAAAATAAACATTATTATATTATATTCTTATACTATTACTATATTCTTATATACCATGAAAGAATATTGAGGACAAGGCACCTGGTTGTTCCGGTGCATTTGAGAGGACACGCATGCTTGCTATTCCTCTCGTCTCTTCCCTCGATTGTTTCTTCAACTCTCTTTCTCGCGCGGTACTGAAGTCACAGCTACTGAATAGATGGCAGGGTGTAAGAGATGATGCAAACTGCAATTTTTATTTTTTTTTTTTTTTTTTTTTTTTGCAAACTAAAAGTTACAGCTACTGAATACTTAGAGATATATTATCTCTACTACATATAATGCACAAAAAAAACTTTCCTAAAGTCACACAACAAACTCTCCACCATTGGTCATTATCTCTCCTAATCTTTCCTAAGTGCATCCAATAAAATTACCCCAAAGAAGAACTAACTTTTCAAATGAAAGGACGAGATTCACTCAGACCTCTTTCTCTCGGTCACCCACCATATCCAACGGACGAGATCGCTGGGATCAAACATCATCACCCACCATCTCCCCACCGCTCGGTCTACCGCATGCGTGACCTTTTCTCTCCCCACGCAAGACCGGCCACCTCTCCCTCCCTGCTGCCTGCCCCCAAACGCATCCCTCCCACATCCTCCTCTCTCACGAGGCTGTCCCTAAACCCTAGATCGAAGCCGGATACGAGGCAGGAGGCGCGCCCGGAGACGAGGCAAGCGGTGGCTGGGGCCCTAGACACGGAGGAGGCGGCGGCGGCACCGTGGCGATGGCTGCTGCTGTGGCGCTCCGGTCAGAAGACGAGACACAGGGGAGCGCCGCCCCTCCACTAGAGAGCGCTGCCGCCTGGTCAGCCCGCTGCGCGTCGTGAGGCCAGCCGCCCGTAGCTGAGGACGCCAGCCGCCGCCGCCGGGGAGTGTGCGGGCCTGGAGGTCCGACCGCCGCCGCCTGGAGGTCCACCCGCGGCCTGCCGCCGTTGAGGACGCCCGCCGCTGTTGAGGACGCCCGCCGCCTAGACGAGAGGACACTGGTCAGGCCACTACGACAGGACGAACATGGTAAGTTGCAGCAATCAACTCCCATGAGAATCATCTATGTGGAATTTGAGGGCGAGTTGCTTTGATTTGGCTGAGATCCAGTCGATTTTGTCTTCTCGGTTCGTGAGACTCCGGTTCTCTGTTCTTGAGTTCGTGTTCAGGCGTAGGGAGAACAAGCAGCAGTGCTGCAGCAAAGACCGCCTACAATCCAAGCCGATTCCATTCAATAAAAAATACGATCCCAAGTTGCAGGCTTTGCTTGAGGACAACAGCGGCCGCCTGGAGGTCCGCCCGCCACCGCTGAGGCCGCGATTTCGTTGGACACCGAACGCGGAACGTGGGACGTCGGGACGTGAAGATGCTGGTCACAACACGCTAGGACGAACGTGGTAAGTTGCAGCAATCAACACTGAAAAAACTGCAAATATTTTGGCATTTGGCATTTGCTTGGCGACAGTCCAGATTCAACATACTTTGTACTGCTATGTCGTATAAGTACATAAATATATATTTTTAACAATGTATTTCCATAATCATGCAGATGTTGGCGAAACAGACGACGACATATAGCAAGGTGACTATGTGAGCAGAGTTGCAGAGACAAGTAAATCTAAAGGGTTTGTGACAGCAAGAGAACTATTGCTTTATGAGGGAGGCTTTTCCAACAATATGGGCTGTCAACATGTATATAAAGATCGAGTCCATGAGGCATGACTGGTATTTTAACCCTGAAAACCAGCAAGGGATGAACTGTACCAGGTGAGTACTTCTAAAGCTCTTGATATTTCAATGAACATGGATAATAGCTATCGCACTCATTATGCAAAATATAATATGTATTCTTATGTGTGTCATAGGGCTTGATTGATGTAGTTTCTTTTGGAGAGACCAGAGCTTCAGAAGTTGGAAAGAGAATTGTGTTGCCCCGTTCTTTCCCGGGTGGTGAACGTGATATGAACAAAAGGCGCACAGTACCTCCATTTGGTCAACCTCTATCCTGTTGTTAGTTTCCTATTTTTTTTATTATGCGCAATGTGGAATGTTGAATTTGGAAGTCTGTAACTCTGTATGCAATGCAAGCGGACTAATTTTTAGAAGTGAATGGACCAATCCTTTTCAGTTTCTTAATCCTAAATAATTGACAATATAATGAACCGAGAAATACCTTGGTCACACGAACCTTATGCAATGCAAGCGTATGATTTGATTGACAAAGTCGAGAAAACATTTGAGGTTTTGAAAACTTGCACAACCACACATGCTCTCACTAGGTCTTCATATGTGCTACCTAGAAATTGTCATTTTGACTCATTAATTTTCGAATCGTATTAGGTTGCTGATGTAAAATCAGGTAAAAAAATTTGGTGTGACTGGTGCTGGAGAGGCACTCCTTTTTCTTGGTCTCCTCATTTCTCCTTTTTATAAGAAATCCCCAATCTTGTGGATGACACTGACTGAAATGTGTTTCATTGCATACGAGTTTTCTTTTCTGAATCTTGTCTTCGATGACTGAATTTTCGTTTCCTTTGCAGTCCTCGAAACAAACCTTGATGTCAGAGCAGTAAAGGTAGGCAGTAAGGTTCCAGTTCTGAATGTCATAAGCTACTGGAACACACATTAGTTAGTCAGATATTTTAACATAGCTCTTCAATATTTGTTAGTTTGATTGAAACATGCCATCCTGAATATGTTTGGGCATTGTGGAAATTGATAAACTCTATATTTTCTTAGGATCCCAGCTGGCGCTCCTGGCGGCGTGTGTGTTGCACCATTCTCTTGATGGTCAAGGATTGGGCTGCCCTGTGCCCAGCCGCCGCCACGAGACGAAGAGCTCGGCGACTCCTAGGTCTCCCGAGAAGATGGTAACTATCCCTCGAGTCCCTTCCTCCTTCTCTGTCAGTACTAGCCCATCAGTTCCTCTCATCCGTATATATTCTACTGTTCTTTAACCGCTTCATGAATTGCTTCTGGGTATCAAGTTGCTTGTCAGGTTGTATAGGCGATGAAAGTTTTCTAGACCACGTTCTTGATGTGATCTTTAATCTTTAATCTTTTGGGCAAACACGTTGAAGCAATCTCTTCCTGTAGGTTAGCACAGCTTTAATTGACATGATATTGCTTCTGTTCTGGTATATGAAAACTCTATTCTGGTAGTAATATTGCCATGACTTGCCCACACTGCTGATGGTCTATTCGGTTATCAATACTTGTTTTGGCTTCAAGCCAGCTGACATGCCTTCTTGATTAGCGGGTGGCTTGTGGCTAAAACCAATTTTGAGAACCATCCATGATGGCCAATAATAGCTATGAGATCCGAGGGACTTGTATCATCATTTCCTTTATCAGCTTTTACTCTGAACAAAGTTCATTGTTCTGTTTTTGTTTCTGTTTTCTATTTGATGAGACGGTGCCCCATTGAAGATTATATAATTTGACCATAGATGAATAATTGATTAGTTTTAGCTTCAAGCCTTTGTTGTCTCTACTCTTTGGCATATAAGTGCAGCATATATAACGTATGTTCTTTCCAGAACTTCTGATTAGTGATTATACAAGTGTAGCATACATATATATGTAATATTAATATGCTGGATCTGATCTGATTAAGTGTAAGTGATTTTTTTTTTTTGGCAAAAAATGGATGCGAGTGTATGAATCTTATAAAATATTTGTTGTGCTGTAGTGTCAGTGCTATGTCGGGATGGACATTGCGCTACTGCTGGTTGGTTTGAAAATACGCCTTGGTGCTGCATATAGAGTATCTTATTGCCTCTGAGTTTCAGCAGGGTACGAGCGGACTCCCGATGGTTTCTTTCATGATGGGAATTGGATCTTTTATTTTTTGTAGAATCTGGAGTGGTGGCGGCCCAGCCGGAGAAACTGCACAAATGACCTATGGTCTCTTTTCTTGTTGTTTTTTTCTTGCTTGGAATATATTGGGTGAATAAATTGTTGCATCTCTTTTTTGCGTCATAAAATTTCTTAGTGTCTAAGATATTCTTATGTTTTTAGGCTCTTGGGAACAAATGCCAAAGTAAGCTGCTTGAAATAATTGTTTAATCTCTTGTATTTGCAGGTTGAAATCCCATTTGTTATGACGGTCTATTCCTGTGTGAAATCACATTTTTAAATGTTTTCACTTTAACATGGATATACTCCAGTATGGTTTATGAAGAATTGGTTTATACCTCAAGATTCAGGTTTGTCTCATAGGCTTTCAAGCTAAGCAGCATGGTAGTGTGCTGATTTTTCTGTTTAGGTTGCTACTGTAATAATTGTGGACTGATACATAATGAAAGAAGATGCTGGAACTAGATACATGTTTTGCAGTATTTCCATAGTATAGTGCTCAATTCACTTTGTCAAATATATATGTTTCCACCCTTCTGACTAGATACATGCTTTGGTTGTATATCAGTAGAACTCAGATTCTCTGGACAAAGAGAGGAGTGTTTGGAAAGTTGTAATATCAGTTGAACGGGTTTTGTTTCAATTAAAAATCACTCGAATCTCCAGTTACTCCTCCCTCTATGACCAGGACTGTATGAGAAGCTTTGTCATGGTCCGCGACAAAAGAATCGAAGAAAGTATGTAATTGCATTTTCTCATTCCTCTGTACCAAATAAAATAATGTTTTTCACTATAATTGTATTTAAGTGTATTTTTTTAATGAAACCGTGGCAACGCACGGGCACTATACCAGTAAACATAAGTTAACACGCATGCACACTTCCATACAAACACCTTAACTTGGCAGGCATCTATTAGCGCTCTTGGATGGATGCACCAGAGCTAATTTGAGCTTAAGTTAGCTAGCTAACAATTAACTCAGGGTATCAAACATACTGTGAATTTTGGAATAAAATTCAGAAGAAAATACGCCGGTGCCGTCGACACAAGAACAAACCAAGTTTGCAAAGAAGACGCTAGTTGCATGGGAAAAAACGGTGTTGACTAATGGAGTGTTTTATCCCCGTCGAAGGAAATGGTAACCGAAATCGATGTGTTAAATTTTTATGGCACGTCTCAGAAGCTTTTTTCCGAACGAATAGTCAGTCGTCACTAACGATGACTAGTCGAGCTCTACGACAACTCCAGTTTCCTGTATATAACGAAATGATTTTGCGAGCACTTGCAAAATCTTTTCCGTGGCGGGCACTTTTTGCCCGTCACGGAAAAATACCCACGCCACGTCTTTTTTTTTTACGTGGCGGGCGTTTTTTGCCCGTTACGGGAAAGATTTTTTTGCGTGGCGGGCATCTTAAAAGGCCCGTCGAGAACACAGAGGCCCAAATGCCCATGGCGCGCCCGATAACCATCCGTGGTATAAATATAGGAAACTAGGTTTCCTTCACTCTATTCCTCTCTTCCCGACACTTCTCTTCTCCTCCCGAACCGAACCAGCGCTCTCGTCTCCACTCCCCTCCATCCCAGCCCGCACTCGCTCCGGCCGAAGCCTTCCTCGGCGGCGCCATCCCCCACCTCCAGCCGGCGTCGCGGCGTCCGGGGGTTCACGCGGCGGGCGAGGCGGCGGCGACCCAGCGCCGCGGCGACCCAGCGACGCGGCGCCCCGGCGGCCCCCACTCTCCTAGATCCGGCGTCCCGCCTCCTCGCCCGGCGCTGTAGCGTGGAGGGCGGCGTGGGAGCGCGTGGGAGGGCGGCGGGCCTCCGGCTATGAGGGATCCCAGCGGCGCTGGCGGGCGATCCATGGGCGGCGCACCTCGGCGGCGCCGGAATAAAACCGGCGGCGGCACTCTTCGGGCGGCGCGAATGCGGTGGATGCGCGGCGCCGGATCCGCGGCGGCGCTCCCCCTCCACTCCGGCCGGCGGCCATGTGCGAGGCGGCCCGGATCTACGGCGGCGCGCCTCCTCCCACCTCCGGCGGCAAATCCGGCGAGGGCGGCCTGGATCCGGCCGCGGCGGCGCCTCCAGCTGGATGGGCTCGGCGGGCCCGTGGGACGGGCTCGGCGGGCCTGTTGAGGTTTATTTATTTATTTTTTTTTTTTGCCGTGGCGGGCATCCTAATTCGCCCGCCCACGCGTAATCGTTAAGCGTGGGGCATCGTAGCCCGTCAAGCTTAATCACGCGATTAACCGTGACCTTTGGTTGGTGACGGCAACGGTTGTGCCGCCACGCAAAACCAAAAACGACCGCCACGGAAAACGTTTTAGGTACTAGTGTCAATCATCACTTTGGAGCATGCAGTACGTGTTGGATAATCATACTGTGGGGATTTCATCCCGTAAGGGTGTGTTTAGTACCCTATAAATTTTATTGTAGTACTGAATTTGACACTGTATCACTTTTCGTTGGTTTGTGGTAAATATTCTTCAAACTGTCCAATTAGATATTTTGTTTATCTACATTTCATTCTCTATGCATGTGTTCAAAGATTCGATGCGATGAAAATTCAAAGGATGTGATGAAAAATTAAGGGAACTAAACATAGCCTAAATCTCTTCTTCTATTATTGCAAATTAAGGAAAACATACCCTTACGTGAAAGCAACAGTGGGTCGCTTGGCATTGGTTCTGCAATTGATCATTCAATGCATAGACGAATTTACAGCTATACGTACGGATTATCTCGCTATTTACTCCTATATACTACTACTAGTTAGAACTGAGTTTGTCGATAGAGAAGTCTCCACTATCCATCTTGCTAGTAGTACCACAGTACTAGTCGTGTACGGAGTACTACTGTACTAGTGTGTACTGTACCGTAGTATGTGTGTCACGCCACGCACGAGTGACACAAGCGGACGTCGACTTCACACGGCAGGGAGCAGGCGGGCGGGCGAGACCACCACATCGCTCCGAGCAAAAGAGTCTGGACAAGAGATTGGACGTGCAGTCCGGTCCTGGCGTCCCACACAACAGCAGGCCATCAGGACGGATGAGGCTGGCAAATGGCATGCAAAACACCCACTATGCAATCCTTTCTCCTTTTCTATAGAACCAGAACCGAATGAAAACATTGAAAAGGTTGGTTAAGAGTCGATATCGTTTATCAAAGCAAAAAAAAAAAAAAATGTCGATATCACAAGCAAATTTGGCGATTTTGTGTATCAGTAGGGATGGTCTGCTCTGAAAGGTTCGACTTTTTGTGTATCCAAACTTAAGCGGTTGGATGGTGTTTTTATTTATTTTGTTCTCAGAACATATATAGGAGTTGTGCTTGTGCTAGCATATGTTCAAGTTGCGGCTGAAATGCTTGCTAATATCTTGTTCCTTGGGGAGTAAAACCTTTTGAATTTGACTTCAAATATCAATATCTGTATCACTAAATAAATTTATTATAAAAGTATATTTCATGTTTAGTCTAATGATAGTGTATTTTTATATTTTTAAAAGTGCCTTCTTTGAAGATGAGGCCGACTTTTTTTTATATCTTAGCCTTTTAAAAAAAAATCACATTTCGACTTATAGGGTTTCCTTTTATTTTTTGAACCTTGAGCTTGTCGCCATATGGTGCCGAGGTTATGAAAGCATTTTATGTGTGGCGTTGATGTTGTTGCTTGTGTGACGCAGATATGGTCGCAATATGTAGGGGTTGTTTGGACGCGGCCACAAATGGCCATGTCAAAGTTTGGCAAGTTGTGGCAGGGGCGGGGTTTACAACCATGTGTCCTAGTTTAGCCTGCGACATTTCCCCATTGAAGGCGGCTTTGACCTTCGACGGCGGCGGGAGCCTCACTCGCCTCCACTTCAACGCCCCACTTCCAAAGCAAGACCGTCTGGGCCTGCAGAGTCGCATTAGCCGCCCTTGGCCGCGATGTGATACGACACTGTGGCGCTCGGAGCGGGAAGAGGCTAGTGTGCGCGACCGACGCAGCGCGGCCGGCATTTTGATAAGTAGCGTGGGCCAAACACACACCAAGTCCTCAATCTCTGCTTGCAGGGACCGGGCCGTGAATCTCAGCTACATAAGATATTGGAGGCGGCTCCGAGAGAGCAGCAGGCTCATCCTGCAAACAGTCTTCAGACTGCGAACAAGAGAAGGCTGGCGCCCCTACGAAGTCTCCCTCAGCGATATCCGCCCATCCGTCACTCTGTCGCATAGCAGAAGGCGTAACCAACGGCTGCAAAGCAAGCTCCACCTCCAACAACATAGGGTCCAAAGCAGACTCCAAGCAAAACGTCCGGTCCAGCACGGCGAGCTCAGCCTCATCAACACCACCGGGAACATGCCCACCACCACCGTCTTGAAACCCACAACGGGGTGAAGATCGACCCTGGAGAGAGTCCTCAGAGACGTGGTACATCAAAGAAAGGTGCGCCCGAACGTGCGCCGGTGAGACGGAACCCCTATAGTAGTCTAGTGTGACGGGGACGAGGGAGGTGTGTGCATCCAAGATGAGCTAAATGAACAAAACACAACGTCAAATTCATGATTGTTCTCTCTCAAAGATCATGAACAAAATAGAATCATCTGCACATTGCAACTAAGTCAAACCCTATTCTACTAAATGAGGAACTAATCTGCGTTTAGACATAGAAGAATATATACTAGTGTCCTTAATAAGAACGTGCAGTTATAGAAAACCACGTAACTTTAGAGCCTTCACCCCCGTTTGTATCCTACAAGACTTTACGAACTTTGATAAAAGGATGTTGTAGTACTCCTAGAATTTCATCCAATTGGACTAGATCGATACTCGTATGCAGTTTTTAAAATCTCACTTTTTTTAAATCCAGATGCTAAACAAACGGGTAAAAAATTTGGCCTGCAAAAGTCAAACTTAGGGCAGGGGAGCAGAGTCGGGTTCAGGAATCTTGTCGCAAACTCGGCGAGCACTGCATCTTTTTGGACCGGCGTGCATCGCACGGTGCCAGAGGCTGTGCGTCTCCCTGGTCGGTCGCCGTCCGTTCTCGGCAGACAGAGAGCAGAGAGCACAGCGTCAGCGAGGGAGAGCCCGCCGGGCCTCCGCAGTCGGCAGTTCCGTGTCCAAGTCCAGCTCCCCACGCTGAGACCACGTGCCTGTGCGCTTCCCTTGCAGCAAGCGGCAGGCGGTCCGTGCGTCGACACGCGGCGCCTGCGACTGCAAGCCAAAGAAAAAGAGCTGGGCGGTGCGACCCATCTGCGCGCCACGTGATCTCTAGCTAGGGCACCAGCGTTAACAGCGGCCGCGGCCTGGCATGTCGACTGCCATCTCCATCGACGGGACAAGACTCCTGTCGCCTCCCGCTCCGCTCGGCGCTCCGTCTCCGTCTCCGTCTCCTTGGACCAGAGCTGTGGCCGTGCAGCAGATCAGTACGGCCGTCGACCGGACGCACTCGTTGAAACCGCGCAACTTTTCAATTCGGGAGCTTCCGGTTCACGCCACGTATGGCCGATCCTTTTCTTCAAGGGAAGAAAAGAATAGCTAGGTTAGGCTTTATACTCCCTCAGTTTCACAATTTTACAATTCTTTAACTTATATAAATCGTATTTTTTCTTTCGTCTTATTTAAATTTTTTATGTAAATTATAAAATAAACATAACGTCATTACAATATCTTTAGTGATGTAATAAGTCATAACAAAAGTGGTAATATTTATTAAAAAAAGTTGAATAAGGCGAGAGGTTAAACACGATTTATATGAGTTAAAAATTGCAAGTATTATGGAGCGAAGGAGTACATTCAAAAAAAAATAGTAGGCTAAAGTTAGATCAGGTCTAAGTAAGAGTTTTATATTCCAATTTTCAATACTCTCGTATGTTAAATACAGTATACTAGAAGATTTTCATCTTTGTAAAAAACAACCTTCACGCAAAACCTTGCACGTATTTGTATTAAGAGAAATTAGATTGTTTTAATACAAACCGGTAGCATAAAGATCTCCATTACATACTCAGCATCTCTAAAGCTACAACGCTGCTAACATACACTCTGGAGGAAACAACCAAGGTGACTAGCGCCCACCACCACCCACGGCTCGCCCTAACATATGCTTTATCCCCACTATGATGGTGCCCACTCTTGTATTGGCCCCGCGGAAGAGCATTCCGCTTCTTCGAAATCTCTTAGGCGACGAGGCGAAAGATCGGTACCTTTTTTTGTCACTGGCCTATTGGCCACTCGGCGATCGCTGTTTGGATGCCCTCAGCTAAAGTTTAGCTAGCTAATAAGAGTTGTAATTCCATCTCTTCCAAATCTCCTAGGCGATGAGGGCTTAAAGAGGGATCGACACCTTTTTTCACTCGCCTATTGGCCACTCGATCGCTGTTTGGATGCCCCTCAACTAAAGTTTAGCTAGCTAATAAGAGTTGTAGCAACTAAGGGCACGGCCAACGCTGGCAGCTAGAGCGTGCTGCCCCATCCGTCCACGAATGCAAGGCCACCAGCAGAGATGCAAGGCACCCATCGCAAGCAGCACGGTGACTTTTTGTGAGAATCTTTTTGGCAGCGCATGCAGCAGCCATGTTACCATTTAGAGTGGTCCAGAGCTGTAAAAGCTGGTGTCATTTGGAGTGGTCCCGAACTGCTCCATTCCCACACCGCACAATGCATTCGCTGCTTGCAGCTTTTTCCTGACCAAGCTGTTACCTTTTCTGCAGGAGACTCTGTGAACCCGCATCCCATATGACATGGTGGGCTGCTGGATGAGGATGTGGCACATGGGGCAGCACGCCACGGTGTCGCGTTGGGGACGGCCTAATGGGGCTAGCCGATTTCTAATGGTTGGAATCTCTTTTAGCTGCTAATTAGCTGAGGTGTTTGATACACAACCAGCTAAATTTTAGTTGGTGCATCAAACAGGGGCTTAATCGTTGACGGTCAAGATCGTTGCAGGAAACAGGCAGCTGACTGCTGGCCGCGAACCAGTAAAAGTCGCTGGCTCCTCGCTGCACGGCCGTCCTCCTCCGTCTCGTCGCTGTCAACACGACGACGATCTTCTCGCCGTGTCTCCGTGGCACCGGTTCTCCGTGTCGTGCACTAGCGTTGAAGTGACCTCGTGTACTTTGAGTGCTTGCGTCTCTCCAACCAAATCCGACACGTACGTACGACATCCATCTTTGGCTTGGATGCCAGATGGCACTGCCGTGCGTCGCTGGCCGGCTGGTCGCTGCCACGTGCATCCGACGCTGTCGGCGTGCGTGATTAGTTTATGCCATCATGCATAGCACTACTACTTGTGTCTGGTTAACGACTCGCAACCTGTCATTAGCAGCCTATAATGCACTAGTTATATATATACATAATGCATGCATGCTTCCAGTTGCAAAATGCTTAGGTGCAAGACATTCTTCGCGTACAGTGGCCGGCCATAATGATTCCGTGAGAAAGCTATAGCAGATAGCGTCATGGCGAAGAGCTTCTAGCCTGGTCTACGCGCAACAAATGAGTGCCCATGACCACCAGGAGCCTCATGTACGGTGGCCTCTAGTCTAGTTTATTCCTTAATCTAAAAGTAGTAGCCTATTAGTAGTAGGTGTTGTGCATGCCAGGGGACGCGACGCGTGTGTGTTGTGTTTGGCAATGCGCGGAATCGATCCACACACACGTCACAAGATATCGGACCGATCGAGTCACAAAGACCAAAGCTTCCAAGAGAGTTCTAGTTGGGAGAACACACAACTAGTACTTCTATCTACAGAAGGAATAAAGTGGATGATGATACAGGGTCTATCACCAGTGTCACATCAGAACGAACGATCTGCATTCTACGTACTACAAGCATCTCCAGTTCATCATCGCTTTGCACTCGGAGCTTTGGTCCAGGCTAATCTTTTTCCTTGAGATCCTTTGCAAAGTCGGACAATTCACTTGTATGGCGCTTTTCTGTATGCTACACGTACTGACAATGCTTTTGAATTTACGCTTTAATTTGGTGTTATGCTTTTACCTCGCTCTGTGTTTTCCTACTGAAAAGCTCTCTGGGTCAGGGTCTGGGTAAGATCGACTTCAGGCAAACCATTTGCTTTCCAAAGCAAAGTTTAACCACTTGGCTCCAGGCTCCTTTTTTTAACCGCCTGGGCAAGCTAGGTAGGAGTACAATTCAGATTAACGTGACGGCCGCCGAAAGGAAAGTGAACATAGAGTTCGATCGATTGACAAAGCATGCATGGATCAAATCGGAGCAAAGGGATCGAACATGGCACCGGACAAAGGAAGGATCAAAATCGAAGGGAAGCATCAGTGCATCACTAGACTGCTCTAGCTACTTCGTTTTACGACTTTTCATGAGCGGACGTTGCGTGCTTCTACTTGTCGGACGATATGATCTATCTACTCCTCCTGTAAGTAAGTCTCAATTATTTTTTATGGCGTGTCGTTGTGCTCACCTAAATCCTTATAAATAAACATAAACATATTGTTTGTCAACCCATGTATGGTGGTGTACCCTTTTCTCCCTGCAATTTTATTTAAGAGATAAAACATGCCAATATTTTCTCCTCCATTCCAAACTGATTCCAAAAGTTTAGAGAGTCAAAACATTATCAAAAGTATAGTTATAGTAATAGCTACAAATATTTGTGTTATGGAATAGATATATTGTGAAAATATAATTAATAAAGAATCTAATGATACTTACAATTTGAGATAGAGAAACTATGTGTGAAGGTTCAGTGGCATAAGGAGTGATCTTTCTTAATTGTCACTTCTATAATCATTGAACGATTTGTCTACACATACCACACGCCTTATAATTTAGAACATACGCGTACTCATACTCATGTTCGATACTTCAATTATTAATTATTAATGTTTTTAAGTTATTCATGATCAAAAAAAATGCAAAACAATAGTACGTTTGACGAAACAGAGAATTAAGCTAGGACACAATAGACTAGATTAAGATTGAGTGACCAACACACCAAAAAAACCAGCTATACGGAGCTACCTTTTCTCTCTCTTTTTTTTTTTTTTTTTTTTTTTGTGGTGTGGGGAGCTGTGGAGCACATGGATTTCGCGTGAGGGCCTCGCTCGTCACCCTTTCCCCGTCAAGTACAAAGCCCATCCACATCCACCACCCACGCAAAAGAAAGGCAATGCAAGCGGTTTCGGTTTCTTGCAAGCGGTTTCGGTTTCGTGGGGGGGGGGAAGGGAACAAGGCAAGACAGCAAACAGGTCCCCCGCGGCTTCGGTTTCAAGTTACCAAAAGTTGAATCGAACGGGCGCTCTAGGCAGCTGTGCGCGCTTTCGATCGATCGTGTAAAGTTGAGAGGCTTCCATAATTCGGATCAGCCGTACGTGGCTGCGATGCGATCGACCCCAACGCCAGCTCCCATTTGCCGTGCAACAAAAGACCCCGTACGTCGTCGTCGTCCCAGCTCGATCGATCGGAGCACCACCCACCAAATCCTCGCTGGAAACAATAATCGTCTGCAAAAACACGGCACTCTTTCCAAATTCGAAATTGGACCTACTCCATGCCTGCATGTAGAGAGTAGAGACAACGTACTCAGACAAGGCATGTTCATGCGAGCGAGGATGCGTTGTGCGGCGGCGAGGTACTTGAGCTCATGCGTTCACGCCGGGCCAGGTGGTGAGGTGGATGCTGGACGGCAAATCAGCGAGCCGGCCGAGCTCACGAGGGGCCACATGGACGCTTTAACTCCGTTTACGGACCATGATTAATTCTTAGGACACAAGACTTTTATTGGCTTGGTCGGTTATAGCTTATTGTAGTACCAGCTCAGACGAGGGACGGCAAATCAGCTACTGATTATTCGATTGATTGATTTTATGACACATTAGTACGTAGAGGGCCGGGCGCATAAAACGGATTTACTAGTACTAGCTATTTGCTCCACTAATCCCGTACTCGTGACTGCGGGCATTGTTGTTGTTGTTGTTCATCGGATCGGCAGTTCCTACTGCTGCCGGCTGCCTAGCACTGCGTTCGTGCGCTCCACGGGCATACTGCACACTCAGGGGTCGCTGTACTCCAAAGCATCGTACCTAAACAGTCCAAGATCTGTGATTCTGTCCCCGGGTGACCAGGGGCGTACGTGTTTTGACACGACCTGAGTCCGCGTTCCCCGGAGAAATCTTATCAAATGTTTTGGAAGTACTCGCTCTGTCCCTATCAAAATGCTATTTTAGCTTTTTGTAGATTTTTGTGATTGACCATTCATTTTATTTAAAATTTTAAGTAAATAATATTAAATAAATCATCATCAAAGTATCTTTAACAATAAAATAATTTATAACAAAACAAATAATATTTATATATTTTTTGGTATAAGACGAATAGTTAAATAAGAAATCTGAAAAATCTAAAACGACACTTCTAAAGGGACCGGGATGGAGCGAGTAGGGCGTCATTATTTCCTGATTAGTGATTACAGAAGACGGAGCCGCTTTTAGACAACGTGTGAGAGCCATAAAAATGTTTCTTTTCGCAAATGTCGTGCACCTAAAAAAAAAAAGATCATTGCCAAACATACCCCCGATATAGTAACTACTAATCCACTTTGCTTAAAAAGAAATCAAACCGCACGCTTTTGCATGTCGATAGGGAGCACCATTTACTAATTGCAAAAGGCAACACTACCCGTGTGCATATCAAAAGTAAAGATAAGAGTAACAATATGTCGGAGGGAGAATTGTTAGGCAAAAATGCAGCTGGTGTTCTCGAAATATCTAAACACACACACACACGTCGACATATTGGTCCGCAGCTCCACCACCTCCCCATGTTCATACAGATTTCTCACTCTGAGTTATCTGCTCTCTGATAGTGCACGAGCCCCATTCGACGTTGATCCGTTCAGCCAAAATAACAGTCTCCAGCTCTCCTTTGGGCCACCTCCCGGTGGCCGGAGTCCTGGTGGCACCTGAACAGCACACCCGGAGTACTCCGTAGCCTGCTGGAGAGTGGACACGTACCCTACCTAGGTTCAACAACAAAAAAAAAACCTGGGAGGTTTGAACTGTAAAATATCCACTCCGAACGGAACGGCAGCTCTCGGCTGGGATCGGCTCAGGGTGGTTCACGGTGCTAGTGCTAGCACTCGCACTTTTTATGGCCGGAGCAAGCAGCTCCTTCCAAAAAAACCTGCAGGCCTCTCCAAAATCCAAAACACAACTCGCCAGGGGAACCTTCCCGACCGGCAGCCGTCCGTCCCATAAATCTGCCGCGGTGCCCTCTGAGTTCGCGTCTCCTGGTCCTGGGTTCAGGGTTTTGGTGTGCGGCGCCTCTACTCGCCAGCGAGCGTGGGTTGAGCCGGGATGGAGTCCTCGTCGTCGGGAGGCGGGCTGGCACGGCGGCGGAGCAGCGGCGGCGGCAGCAGCGGCCGGGTCAGCTTCAGCGGCGACGCCGACCCGTTCGACATCCTGCCAAGGGCGCACACCTCTCGAGCGGCTCAGGAAGTGGAGGGTAAGCTAAGCGCGCTCCTCGTCATTTGTTGTCGCGAGTTGCCTTCCGGCGGCGGAGATGTGTAGCTGTGCACAGTGTGGTTTGTCTGCACGCGGAGATTTGTAGCTGTGTATAGTGTGGTTTGTCTGCACTGGTTTGGGCTCATCTCATTGTGGTTCAACTTCGAAGCAGTCAGTGTGTTAGCTTATTTTTACTGCTTTATTAGATATGTGTTTGTGACGGAGTTCTCGATTGTTTGGGGGAACAACAGCCCTTCGCGCTGGCGTGCTCGCCTTTGGATTTTGTTTTGGAAGGGACTTTTGTGGAGTGCGGTATGTCTGAATTGGTTTGGGTTCCATCGTTGTTAGGTTTGAAGTAGCGTGTTGCTGCTAGCAAGGGACTTCTGCTTGCGCTTTCACTTGCGGTTTGGGTTTCTGAATTCGAATTATTTCTTCACCCTTTCCCCATTGAATTCGGACCTTTTTTTTTTCCGGAGAGAAGTTGGTGAATTAGATTAGATATCACATCATGTGTTGACTGTTCAGATTTCTAGCCCTTTCGTTCATCAACCCTTTTTAGAGCTGCGTTGCATCTGTAGATGGTTCAACCGTTTCATCCCATTTGATTCTCTGATGGACTCCACTGGGGATTACTTCCGAACGCCTAGCGTTCGGCATTGCTTTCGCATTCCAAGCTTGCTTTCAGATTCGCTTTTACGTTTTTTTTTAAAAATTCTTTCCAGGAGTTCATGCATCTTCTTACCTTTTTTCCACTGTCGCATTGAGTGGTCCGGCGCGTCCTTTCGTTGTCGCGTCAGTTCGATTTGGCCTGTAACCAATGCGCGTCTAGTACTAAGTCCTTTAATTCAGAAGATTTGATTCTGGACGGGTACTTTTTCAGCGAGAACTCGCTGCTCGGATTTGTTCGAGCTTTCAACCTTTATTTAACCGTGGATACTTTAGAATTGTTCGGTCCATTTGATCTTCCAGCACTTGCGTTAGATTTGGGCGACTGTACCCTTTTCCTGATGCATTCCAATTTTCTAAAACGGATATTGCTTGGAACTCTGGGTGTAGAATCTTCTACTTGGCCACGCGGCGAATGGTTAGCTGTGTGCTGTGTCGACGTGTGATGCATTCCTGCCACGCATAATTTTTATATTAGTTCTATGCTGGCTTGCGACTTTTCTGAGCTGGATAGGAAATTACTTCATTGGAGTAGGAATAATTTTGTTTTGAGTTCCCTCATCTCTGACTAAACTGAAGGGCCGCAACTGCATAGGATGCGAGAGATGTACTAGTTGTTTCGGTTTCCCAGCGGGCTAGTGGATTTACTACGTTTGGGCCCCTGATCCTCCAAATGCCAAACCTGATTAGGATTCTAGGCTATCCCCAAATAATTGTTGCAACATGCCTGATTGAATGGTTCACAGTGCCTAGCAAAAGGAGAGAGACATTTAACCACAATTGATTGTATTTACATCGTTCAGCTATTCTGTAACTCTCAATGCTGCAGAAACCAAAAAGATGTGTTCTGTTGTTATTGTCTGCTTGTTGAGGATATTCTGAATACGCCCTTCCTATAATACCTGGAACCAAATTGCATCTTGTTCATGTTTTTCTTTACTAAATAATTGTACAAAATTTCTGGATAACATGTGATTATGGTTCAGATGGTACTACAGCTTTTGGGATCATTACTTCATCACTAAACCATGAATGTTGGCATTGTGTAGTGTACTTTGTATCACGTTTCTGTATATGATGACGTCCCCATGTGTCAAAATACCCCACTAAGTACTTAAGTGCTTTCTTTGTCACTTGTTGCTCATACTTCAAAAATCTTCATGCATTTATAGTTCACTATACAGGATGCTCTCTTATTGTCAACTTGGCACTGCTAGTTGTACCCTTTCCAAGCTGCAGAAGTGTAATAGCAATACAAACTTTCCATATGCCTTGCTATAGTAGTCTATGAGATATCGTGATGTGTGTCAAACTGTAAAGACGACATTATCTGGATTGTTACACCTTCAGACATGTCTAAACCGTTGTCTAAGATAGTGGGGGTACTGTAGTGTTATATACTTGAGGTTTTCTTTCCTAAAATATCTAAATGTTTTTTTCGTCTGCTTGAGTGATTAGCTCGGTATTGTTCTTTTGATATGTTTTGTTTCTAATACCTTTTGTTATTGCAGCAAGCAGCCCTTGTGCTGAATGCATCAAGGCGCTTTTTTAGGTACACTCTTGATTTGAAAAAGGAGGAACAAAAAGGAGGAAATGAGGAGAAAAATCCGTGCACAGGCACATGTTATAAGGGTATCTTACTCGAAACAATGTCTCATCAGTCATCATTCCTTAAGTTTACCTTTTGGTATTAGCTTATGTCTATATTTTCTTGTGCAGGCCGCTTTTTTCGTTTCAAAGAGGCTGGCCGAATCCATGTTCAGTCTGAAGAAAACAAGGTTTGATTTCTATGTTTAATCACTCTTCTTTCTTAGGGGATTGAACTTTGTTTGTACTGGTCTTGCATAATACCTGTAAGCTGTTTTTCCAACTGCTACATATATTGGTCCTTGTGGTTTGATGTGACAATGCATTCTAGGATGATCATTTATCTTGGACATGATAGTATTAGACATGTAAATGTATAATCCTGTATACGTTGTATGTGGACATGTACCCCAAGCCCCATTGGGCTATATATATGAAAGGTCACAGGACTAAACATTACATGTCTGATAGATAGGAGCACACTTTGCTTCTTTGCAGCGTACTATGCATTGTGCACCAGTGATCCTTATTCATTGCGTAGTAAAACGAAAGATATCCTGTTGTTGCAATTCTTTTAATATGTTTTCAACCCCGACTTCTGCAGTACCAAGTGCTGATGGTGCACTTGGCTTCGGAATCAAAGAAGACCAGCTTACAGTACTGACAAGGGATCACAATTACTCTGGTCTGCAGCAATACGGAGGGGTGAGCATCCTCGTGTCATAATCATTTACCTTACTTCTTGCCTGTGAAAGTTTCAACCTTATAATTTCCTCCGCAGGTTTCTGGTGTAGCACATATGCTAAAAACCAATACAGAGAAGGGGATTAGTGGAGATGAGTCAGATTTGATGGCAAGGAAGAATGCGTTTGGGTCAAACACTTATCCTCGTAAGAAAGGAAGAAGCTTTTTGGTATGCTAAGGTTTACTTTTTATGATATAGTACATTTCCTTTGTCTGGCTAGTCACTCCTGCTGACTAACATCGTATTTAGGCTTTTGTGTGGGACGCTTGTAAAGACCTGACACTAGTCATCCTCATGGTTGCTGCTGCCGTTTCACTGGCCTTGGGCATAACAACAGAGGTGAGCATCACATCTGTAGTTCTTTGACTCCCTTAACTGTACAAAATTGCCAACTTTGTCTTGTCTAGCTGAATGAGGCGTTTTGGTCTTTTTCCCTCTTTTTGCTATTTGAGTATACTATTTCAAATATATCCAGCTTCATCTAGTTTCTGGTGCATGCATTTTTGTGTGTGTGCAGAACTGCAGATTTCATCATATTTCTTATCTGTCCATGTGCTTAGCATTGGTTACATTGCTCATCTTTGCTCCTTTATTTTTGACATTAGGGCATAAAAGAAGGCTGGTATGATGGAGCGAGCATTGCCTTTGCTGTTCTTCTCGTTGTATTTGTTACAGGTGTGTCATTATGTCTTTTCTCGAACTTTCTGTGTTCTTTGTCATATACTCCCTCCTTCCTAAATCAACTCCTAATATATAAGGCACAATCACTGTTTATTCAAGTCATATAATACAAGGCATGCTCTCTCTAGACGCACATATAACCATGCAGCAGTACTAGTGTTGAGAGAGAATTAAATATGTTCTTTGGTCTTTGAAACAAAGGTGGTTATGCCTTGTATCTAGGACACATGGAGTGAAAAGCAGTGTATTTCTATTCACATCAAGTCATCAAGTAGTAGATGATAAAACCACTGACAAATAGTTACATATAATGATGCAAAAGTAGTATTGGTCTAAACTCTAAACGAATAAAGTTAAAAAGTCCAGTACGTATGCCTGAAACTTCAATAAAACCACTCTTACTCCTTAGTGCCATTACGACCTTTTTACGGTTTGTGTACAGTTTCTCAAAATCTAGTGGCTGTTATTTTTCCATGTTACAGCTATCAGCGACTATAAGCAATCACTGCAATTTCAAAATCTGAATGAAGAAAAACAGAACATTCGTTTGGAGGTGAGGATTAGAGGTGCATCAATTGCTATCGGTTTCTTTGTTGATCCCAAATAACGTTACAAATCATTCAGGTTGTTAGAGGTGGAAGGCGAATCATGGTATCAATATATGATTTGGTTGTTGGAGATGTTGTTCCACTCAAAATTGGTGACCAGGTAAGCATGAGCCTCATTTTCGAGTCATGTGTCTACTTTCAATTTCTAAGGATGCCCAATAATTTCTTTGCCAGGTCCCCGCAGATGGTATCCTTGTCAGTGGCCACTCCCTTTCCATTGATGAATCAAGCATGACGGAGAAAGTAAAATTGTAAGTTACTCCAATACGCCTTTGAAGTAACATGCGATACATCTGAACCTAACTTGGCCACATGGGGAAATTTGAAGGTACACAAAGATCAGAAGTCACCATTTCTAATGTCAGGTTGCAAAGTTGCCGATGGCTATGGCACAATGCTGGTGAGTTTTCAGATCCACATACTCCCCACCCATAATTACTTTCTGGACAGGGATCCAGTCAAACATCTGAAATTGCAACTTCCAGTTTTAAGATTTAGATTATGATGGAAATTGTATATTTAGATTTGTCTTGATAAATACTTCAATAAACTTATGGATTATTCGATTTAATAGATGTGTAGAAGAAAATAGTGGATAAAGGTACATGAAAATAATAGATTACTTCTTGTTGCCCAAGTTTGAGCTAAAGCTTTAGTGTCGTTACTTTTCCAGTATCATACTTTTCACAATCCCTATTACCTCTTTAATCACTAGTAGTGATTGGAACAGTGTAGAGCATATATCAACTGAACCCTACTGTTGTAATGTCCAGGTAACTGCTGTTGGAATCAACACTGAATGGGGATTGCTAATGGCAAGCATATCTGAAGATTCGGGTGAAGAGACACCACTTCAGGTTTGATTTTGTTGTTGTTGCTAGCTTTTGCGCGAGTTTACTGACTTTACATGCCTTTGTTGAAGAGACACCACTTTAGGTTTGATTTTGTTACCAGCTTATGTGCGAGTTTACTGACTTTACACGCCTTTGTTGTTCTGGTGCAGGTTCGTTTGAATGGTGTCGCTACTTTCATTGGAATGGTTGGGCTTTCTGTTGCCCTTGCAGTTCTGGTCGTACTTTTGGCCAGGTAAAAATTACCTTTATAATTTAGTGTGCTAACTGCCTGCTTTGTTTATCTACACCGATCTGTATCACCCTGTTTTCTTGTAGGTACTTCACTGGACATACTTATAATCCTGATGGATCTGTGCAATATGTGAAAGGGAAGATGGGCGTTGGCCAGACAATACGTGGAGTAGTTAGAATATTTACAGTAGCTGTAGGTATTCTGTTCTCTGTTTATGCATCATGCTTTAGTGTTTACAGTTTTCGTCTCACCATCTTGAGTTGTAAATAGGTCACCATTGTGGTCGTGGCAGTTCCAGAAGGACTACCATTAGCTGTGACACTGACGTAAGTATGGCTTGCATGTTATTTTCTGCTAGCGCCGTCACCTGGCACTCAACATGCTTCATTTCTGTCAGGCTTGCTTTCTCAATGCGCAAAATGATGAAGGACAAGGCTCTGGTATGTTTCCAACTTTCTATACCTTGGTTATGCTACTTGATCCGACATCGAAATGCTATGCACACTCACTTCCTATGGAATATAGGTGAGGAGGCTTTCTGCATGTGAAACGATGGGTTCTGCCACAACAATCTGCAGTGACAAGAGACTGGCACCTTGACTTTAAATCAGGTGCAATGATGTTTATTCACTTTATACATACTGACATACATGTTTCAGACAATTCTGTTTGTTGAATCCACTTGGCCCTGATTTTTAAATTTTCTTCTTCCTTGTTTGATTTTAAGATGACTGTTGTTGAGGCATATTTTGGTGGGAAGAAGATGGACTCACCTGATAATGCTCAGATGTTATCTGCTGATGTGACATCGCTGATTCTTGAAGGAATTGCACAGAACACATCTGGAAGCATATTTGAGCCTGAGGTTAGCAGTCATCTCCATTCATGGGGAAAGAAAAGCATATGCGGTTGCATGTGAAATTTCATGTTTTAGTAAAGATATAGCTTAGTAGTGATCCCTATGCGCCATCACCATTAGTAATTAGATAAAAGGTGCATCTTGCCAATTTTTGTTGCATTTACTGCACATGCATGCCTTTGTAGTGATCTTTTCAAGAGGAAATTTTGTGTCCAGTTCTCAAGTTCAATTTATTGTTTCTCAGCAGGGTGGTCAAGAACCGGAAGTGACTGGTTCACCTACAGAAAAGGCTATACTGTCTTGGGGGCTAAAGGTGCAAAAAGTCACTTTATAGTAGTCTCAGCCTAGATCCTTCTACATGTTTCTCTTGCTATTGCTAATCATGGTCGGCACATTTCCACAGCTGGGCATGAAATTCAATGAAACAAGATCGAAGTCATCTATTCTTCATGTATTTCCTTTCAACTCAGAGAAAAGCGAGGCGGGGTTGCGGTGCACCTGGTAATTTGAATTATCTGCAACACTGAAGATCTTGTGTGATGTCTTTTGAAGACCTAAGTTGGTTGTGATTTGAGTCATAATGTTGTGCTAGATCCTCTCTTTTTTTAAACAGATAATTATGTTAGTACCTACATTACACCTGATCGTTCAAATCTTGTATTCAGCAATCATGGAAACTCTCCTTATGGTTCTAGAAAAAAAAAACCTCGACCTGCTGGTTCTAGACAAAAAATGAAAACAAAAGAATGATATGAACAGATATTTTGTTCCTTGACCAGTGTCTCCTTTGGTTAAAGTGTCAATTTGTATTTTGAATATTTCAATGTCTAATCACTTCGTTTTTTGAAGGGTGGCTCTGAGGTCCATATACACTGGAAAGGAGCAGCTGAAATTATTTTGGATTCGTGCACGAGCTGGGTTGACAATGATGGTTCGAAGCATTCCATGACTCCAGAAAAAGTATAATTATTTTTCAAAATTTTATGAGAACTTCATGTTTGTTCTTTTCATTTGCACAGTATGGTCTTAGTTTATTAATATTTAATATTTCAGGTTGCTGAGTTCAAGAAATTCATTGAAGATATGGCTGCTGCTAGCCTCCGCTGTGTTGCATTTGCCTATAGAACTCATGAGATGGATGATGTTCCAGACGAAGATCATAGGGAAGAGTGGAAACTGCCTGAAGATAACTTGATTATGCTTGGAATTGTGGGAATAAAGGTACACGACATTTGGGAGTTCTGATCGCTGCTAATTTTTGGAATATTCTGATAGATGCACTCTCCATCTCTCCCTTTTTAATGCTAATGCTACCTTTCAATAGTATTTGTTCCATATTTTGAGCGAAGTATTTGTTATTATTTTGTCTTATTTTCAGCTTCTTTCCTGTAAATGAATTAAACCTGTTATTATGTCCTTTAGAGCTCAATGTGACCGTACATCTGAATTGATCTATGTATCAGTTTTTTTTTCCACTGAATTTGTCAGTTTGTCTGTATAAACTGTTTGGTCAGAAAGGACAACTTTAACCAATCAACAACACTAGAAATTGAATGATTACAAAAGTACTATAGCAGTTGTTTGCTGCCAATTCAGGCAGTATCTTGTATCCTATATTTTTTTTTACCACAACCTTTGATTTCTAAATTATGATGTCTGTCTTTAGATGGTCTCGTTGAAGAATGTGCTAATAATAACCACATGATATGAGACTGTTTCCTTTTGCTGTTCCCTTCTTTCTGATACAGCAACATATTGTGCAGTGTTTTCTAACAGTGTGCTGGCTCTGTTAGCCATCATCCACAATATACCAGTAATATACATCTGTTAACTGATGCAGGATCCCTGCCGTCCAGGAGTTCGAGATTCTGTTCGTTTATGTCAGGCAGCTGGCATTAAGGTACTATCATGTTTCTGTGTTGCTTTATACTAGATGCATCCAGAAGAGACAGGTCGCCATTTATGTTATCTTCCATAATCCATTCCTTTGCTTCTCCTGGAGATGTTTACTTGAATGTTATTCTCAGTCATCACTTTATTTATTTGAATTGTTAGGTGCGCATGGTTACTGGTGATAATCTTCAAACTGCAAGAGCCATTGCCCTGGAGTGCGGGATACTTGATGATCCCAATGTGTCGGAGCCTGTCATCATTGAAGGAAAATCATTCCGGGCGCTGTCAGACTTAGAAAGGGAGGAAGCTGCTGAAAAAATCTCTGTATGGTTATTATCCTTGCATTTTCCCTAACATTGCATTGTTATGATACAATTGTAACATTTTTTGTGGTTAGCATATGTCATTGTATCTCTTCCTCCCCCCCCTGGCTCCCTCTCCCCAGCACCAGTATCCATGTCAGGTAACAGAAATAATATACACTGGTGCGAACCAGCTGACCTGATGTGAAATATTGTGGCAACAAGCAAGTTTTTTGTTGCTCACGTTTTGTGACATTGCTTATGCCCAGATTATTGACTTGAGAAATAAAATATTTGATGAATTGATGAAAAACTTTGAAAATGGATTTAGCACTATGAAACTCGCTGTGATTTATTAGTTATTAGTAGTATTGCATAAGCTCTCTAGGCCCTAACAGAAGGGCAATCCCTTGATTTACCTGCACTGACTCAATACTTATTTTGTGTCATGATTTGGGGGTTTGCGTCATGTCAAGATATGGGGCAGCAATCCCTTAATCTGTCTGTACCCGGCTACCTGCTAATGACAAAAAAAGTGAATACAGCCGTGCAAACATGAGAAAATTTATATTTTGTGCCAATCTATTTTGCTCTGCCCCTTGAGCTCTTATATAAATTCAAACAAGACTTCCTACCAATTTTGCTTTATGCATTGCATATGCAGATATACTATCTACTTGTGTCTTTGGGTTAAAGTACAATAATGGCTGCAGGTGATGGGGAGGTCTTCACCAAATGATAAACTTTTACTTGTTAAGGCACTGAGGGCAAGAGGTCACGTTGTTGCTGTTACTGGAGATGGCACAAATGATGCCCCAGCACTTCATGAGGTTTGTGGACTACTAGTCCCTATGAAAATTTCTAATATTTTACTTTGAAACCAGCCTCATTTTGAACATGAACTTTCAAGTTCCTAATATGTAATTTAAACAGGCATATTTCTGTAGATGTTCAAGAAACATTTTTGTGTAATACTTAACAAACTCTGAAACTTGCAGGCAGATATTGGTTTATCAATGGGCATTCAGGGAACTGAAGTTGCCAAGGAGAGTTCTGATATTATTATCTTGGATGACAATTTCGCATCAGTTGTGAGGGTACGTTAACTGTATTTATCTTTCTTCTTGGTCTTCTGCTAAGTTCATGGTGTTTGTTTCTGGCTTCAGTTTCGCATCAGTTGTGAGAATACGTTAACTGTATTTATCTTTCTTCTTGGTCTTCTGCTAAGTTCATGGTGTTTGTTTCTGACTTCAGGTTGTCAGATGGGGTCGTTCAGTGTATGCAAACATACAGAAGTTTATACAGTTCCAACTAACGGTCAATGTCGCAGCTCTCATCATCAATGTAGTAGCTGCCGTCAGTTCGGGAACGTGCCGCTTAATGCCGTTCAGGTTTGAGTTCAGATTGTTTTCTATTTTTGTTTTTGCGTCCAGATTGTTTTCTATTACGGTATATGTATTTACACTGAGATATATTGGAAGTTGCATTATATCATCATCTAATTTGTAGAACTGCAACATACTTAAGAGTTTTCTTCAGTTCTGTGCATGTCCAGATAGTATTTGTAAAAAACTCTGAATTACTAGTTGTAGTCTCTCTAGTGCTGGGTAAAATTCTAATTTTTGCTCCCTTGGCTGACAGTTGTTGTGGGTTAACCTAATTATGGACACTTTGGGTGCTCTTGCATTGGCGACAGAACCACCTACAAACCATCTTATGGAGAGACCCCAGTAGGGAGAAGGTTTGTTCTCGATCGCCATCTGTCTTGCATTGTTTAAACTGAATATGTTCAGTAATTGTGCATACTACTTTCTCTCATCACAAATCCGTTAGGGCATTGATATTGACATGGTGCCTGATACAATAATCTGCAATATCTATAAAAAATACAAATTCCAAATAGAAAATGAAAGTATTTTTCATGATGAATCTTCTAGCATCAATCTTGTGTTGCCAATCTTTATGTTGCTATTTCAGTGCTAAATGGTTTCTTACCATCTTTTCAGGGAGCCATTGATAACAAATATCATGTGGAGAAACTTGATTATTATGGTATGCTACATATGCCGCTTCATTTTGTGTTTCTTAATAAAGATCTTCCTATTAAACTAAACACTTGGTTCTTTGTTCAGGCTTTGTTTCAAGTTTCTGTCCTCCTTACTCTCAACTTCAAGGGAGTAAGCCTCTTGCAGTTGAAAAATGATGATAAAGCACATGCAGATAAAGTGAAAAATACCTTCATATTCAACACATTTGTTCTCTGCCAGGTTCTGCGTTTTACCTTTCACTTAGAAAATATGTTTCTTCCTTTTTGTCTAATGTGACTCCGGGTTTGATTTTATACAAGTATACAACAAACAAGTAGTGTCCTGACATCAGATTTTTGTCTTCTTATCAGGTGTTCAACGAATTCAATTCACGTAAAACCAGATGAGCTCAATATATTCAAGGGCATTTCAGGCAATCACCTCTTCATTGGCATTATAGTACTAACAGTTATACTCCAGGTAGAATCTCTAGAAGGGATTTCCTTTCCTAAGATAAATTGATTTAGGTGTACTGTTCTCACATATTTTGTTCCTGTTTATGTTTAGGCGCTTATCGTTGAGTTCCTTGGCAAGTTTGCCTCAACAGTAAAAGTTAAGCTGGCAGCTGTGGTTAGTATCGATAGGCATTGCTTTCTTCAGGTAGGATTCTCTTATTCTTGCTCATTGTAGAATCATGACATGTTTCTTCTGTTTTCATGTATTACTACTGGTGCGATCCTTTGTAGTAATAACATTCTAGATGTTCCTTCCCCCACCCCTCAATTGTACCTGATCATTGTCTTTATGCTCTGCAGCTGGCCGCTGGCGCTTGTGGGGAAGCTTATTCCTGTTCCTAAACGTCCATTTGGAGAATTCTTTGCATGCTGCTACTGTTGTAAGGGTAACAAACAAGGTAGCCATTGCACTGCAAAACTCAATCCTTTATTGCTTGCCGATTCATGTAGCCCACAGGGGAGTGAGCAAATACACCAAAGCATATTTCCTGTTCCACAATTTTTCTTGCATATCCCTGACACTGTTCCGTTTGTGCAGCCTCCGATGACGCAACCTCTAATGACAAGGAAAGCAACAAACCTGAGCCTTGAGATGCCTTAGGATTGATGGTCGGCAAAGATGGCCTTTTGCAGTTTCTTACGGGGATTGGACTTGTAATTACCACTGATTGCGATTGTATATACACTCAGGGGTAGTGCTCGGCTTTTGGAAGTTTGCAGCAGCATCTAACCATCCCTGCGTCTTTTGGAAGTTTTCAGCAGCATCTAACCATCGATCCATGCGTCTTGATACGACGTGACCCTAGCTTTCGTATGACAAATTTTCGAACCGGATTGGCTGGAAATGCAACTCGGCTTCTCTTGATACTCCTGTCATTTGCTTTAGTCCGTTGGCAACTGTATATTGTAGCTGGTAAGACTAGTGCGTGTGTTTTAGAAATTTCTATGCAGAGTGACTTTGTGTCGAGCTGCCTGTGTTCGTGCCGTAACATTTGACAAGTAGGAGTCCACTGTCGGCTTGTAACTTGAATGAAGCCTCTCGATGCAGCGTCGTGAGTTGGACTGCACTATAGGGTGAGCTGCTGGTCGTATGCGTGACATGTGTGACAAGCATGGCGTGTAGAAAAGTTTAGTTTATCCCAGCTAAATTTCCCGTGCTCGTACATCAAGCCGTGCACTTGTGCGTCCCTGTCCGTACGTACCGTTACGTGTAGCCGTTGCCTTCTCTACACTAGTAGCACTGTGGCACCGATAGTTACGCCTTGTATTTCTTGTCAGCTTTCCAGTGTATTACACGCATGCGCGTTGCGTTTCTTTATCCTGTCCTGCCCACGGGGCCGAGTCGAAAGTTGACAGCAGCGGCAGCAGACATCGCCATGAATTCGCAGGACCCTCCCTCGGTTGGCACCGGTTGACGAACTCCCCTTTGTTGACACGATAGAAAAGTGAAGTGCCTGCGTCAGAGGAAACTAGTAGTACAAAGTGGCGTGGGTCACGTTGAGTATCCAGCGGGAGAAAGGAAAAGGAAAGCCGAGTCGGGGGCAGGCAGGGCCGCGTATCGTATCCATGGATGGATCGATTGATATCAGGCCATTGTTGACGTTTTAACCGCTCGGCTCGGCGTCTGTAGATCCGCGAGAAAGGTCAGTATGATTGATTGTATGAAGACGCACGCCCCGCACCTGTTGCCGTCGCGTTTTACGAACAACGTCGCCTCCGTCTCTTTCTCGTAAATGCATCGCTCATCCTTATCTGGTGACTGGTGGGAGGAGCTTGTTTTCCCAGTTCCAAACCTTTCTGTGCTCCGCCGAGTCGTGCGTGCGTCGCACGCAGTAGTCGTCCGTTGTGTCAGTTCAGTGCTGAGTAGTTAGGTTGGGTTTGAAGCGCGCGAAGCCAGCAGCACCAGGTGTGAATCGTAGTCACGACGCACGAGCCGCGACTTGTTTTGGTTGGCAATCAGGCGCTCTCTGTTATTATGATGTATATGTACTCGAGGTACCACATATGGCCCTTGGTGCATGCACACAGACGGGAAGATGTACGGAAGCGCAGCGCAGTCACCATCTCAGAAACTGTGTATATAGGTCACCTGGACTTTGCCACGACCACTTTGACACAGTAGATAGGACGAACGTTGCTTCTGGTAATCGGGTGGTGGTTCCCACGACCTCGATGACGCGGACGCGGCGCTAGCTACACAATTACATGAATGGTCGATGGATAGCTCGTTCGGTCACTCACTGCCAGGTCGGTCCCACCGCTTTGTACGCTGGAAACTTCGTGAACGCAGACGCTGTTGTGCCTGCCTGGTAGGAAGGAAGGCCCACGGCCCCGCGCAGAGCCTCTTGGGCTGTTGTTGGGTGCGGATCGACTGTTTGAAAGAAAGCAAACAAGCGTTCACATTCCCGTGGCCCCGGCCCGCCCTGATCTGAGTTTCATTGAGAGCACTTGTTGACGTCCGGAACTCTGTATCACACGGCTGTTTGTGCTTCGCTTCTGCATGCGCCGCGCCTCCACCGGGCATCACCTACCTACAGTACTCCTCCTGTCCTGCAGACACGCACGTACAGTGCGACGTGACGGCGTCCCCCGCGCGCAGAAAATTCCACGGGCATTGAAGGCGCGGTGTTCACACCACTACCGACGACGACGGCTCCGCCGCGCGCGCGCGCGGGGGGCGACGGCGACGTCGTACTGGCGACATACAGCGCCGCTAGCTAGCTCTCTAGCTGGTGCGTCCCCTCGCGAGCGAGGCCACCCCCCCCCCCGCGCGCTTTGCTTTTCTGCCGTTCACACGGCGCGACTTGGCCTGTTGCCGCCGCCCCCATTCCCGGATCAGAGCAGCGCGCTGAAGAAAGGATAATCCCGTGATTTTGTTACCACAAAACAACAAACCCCCGTGCGTGCTGGTGGTTCGTCCGCGTTATGCGATCGCGCGCCAACTGATGATGGTCGTCTCGTCGCGTGCTGCGGCGCGGTCGGTCGTTTTCGGCCCGTTCGTTCCTGTTTGCTTTCGCCGATTCGCGCGCGCGCGGGGCGGGCGGGCGGCCCAAGTCATCATCATCGATCGATTGAGAGAGGTGGCAGTGGCAGCGCTCATCAGATCCGCATCGCATCGCATCCAACAGATCCAACAGGACCGATGGATCTTGACGTGACGAGACTGGATCGATACGGCCGGATCCGCTCGCGCCAGTGACTGATCCGACTCGCGTGCTGCGTGCGCGTAGTACGTGTTAGTTCGCCGTGTCAAAGTGTGTGGAGGACGTGTGCGTGCGCTGACGATTACAGTACTCCTCCGTTATAAAAAACGGATACAAGAGATGGTACGAGCTAGAGAGATGGTGCAGCCTTTTCTTTGAGCCAGTAAAAATGGATGGGCTATTAGCGAGCGCATGTGGGAATTGTGGATGCGATCGATTCGTGTGCGGCTCAAACTCTCGGTAAAAATGTAACCTACCTAGTCTGACCGGTCCGTGCGCTGCGAGCCACGTCCGGACTTAACCGGCTCGGCTAGCTAGCCTTGGCCAATACCAGCCTCCAGCCCACCGAATCATCTCTCTTTCCGGCGGTTCACATGCAAGTATGCCTGCCACGGAGCATGTTTTTGACATGATCCCAGTCGCCACATGCAAGCTTCTCCGGTGGACGGAGGGCCAGCAACGGCAAGTCCGGAACCTCGCCTTTGCACACGGCTGCACGCAATGCAGCGGATCAACTTGGCCACGAGGCGCCCCCGGGGCAGCCCGCTTGACCTTGACCAGCGCTGCGCGCGGCTGACCATGCATGTCTAGTCTAGGAGTATCTAGCTTCATAAACGTAACGAGAAGAGAACTTGCTTGCTTGCTTTGACTTTACTTTCTATTCTTACAACAGCAGGAGGCCGGTGCTCGTACAGCTCATGTACGGCACGTATGTACTACTTGCTTGCTCTTCTTTGACATCATAGCCACAAACACATATATATAGAACACGTCATATGGATAGATGGAGCAGCTTGGTCCGGGCAGCAAGTAAACGGAACAGTTTCGGTTCTATGCGTTCTATAGGTTCTACTATATGCACACGCAGTACAAAACTCTCCCCTTTTTATTTGTTTATTTCAAAGGTCTCCTTTGATTTATTTATTTGGGCGATCGAGTTCTAGTGATCGCATTTTTGTAAACGTGTGAAGTCAGAACTCACCGGCCAATGACGCATGCATGGTTCTCGTCTTTTTAGCTTGCGCTGCTCACCGGCAGCGACCAGATTGTTTACTCTAAAAATGACGTACGACTCTCTATATCCGACTAGGATATCCGGTACAACCGTACAAGTAACTAGAATGACATATATACAGCCAGTTAATTATTTTCGTGACGAACCATTGTTATCATCATCGATCTCAATCTGAGATGGTTTAGATTTTGTCATATCCGTGAACAACACACAGCAGGGATGGACATATGCTTGACGAGAATGCAATTACAGACGCCCACGCGCGCACAGTCACCGGTGCCAACTGATCGATAGATTGCAAGTGTAGGGTTTTTTTGGAGTTGTTGGCGCGAATCGGTGACCGCACCAACACAATTTGTGGGTCTTGACGCCTTAGAGGCCGCACGCGACCTACAAAAATAGCAAGAACCAAAGCGTGCAATCGATCAAACCGATCTAAATATCAATGCGACCGATGTGGAGCTCGTTCTCGCTTGAAAAGCTTCGAACGCTTCTTCAGTAAAGATCCGCCGGGAGGACACACACGAAGGATCTCTTAGAGCCAGCAAGACCACCTAAGATCTCCGTAAACTCGTCGAGGGATTGACCGAACAACAAGTAGATGGGTTGAGAAGAGAAAGTTTAGGCAAAAAGAGAGAGATATTGTGTTTTTGACGGTTTGTGGTAGATGGGATTAAATCGGTTGTGAACCTCTCAATATATAGAGGGTGGTCTCGGTGGGCGAGCCAGGAATTATTTATAAGGGGGCCGAACAAATCTAACTTGTAAAAAAATGAGCATAATAAGTTACATTAGATTTTTCATGATGACTATTAATTTATCGACTTGACACGAATACTCGAATTTTTATATATACTCTTGAGCAAAGACACTATTTTTAGTAGACAATAACCCCCTTAATAGTAAGACATCCGATATGATTTCGTAAACTTTGATATCTATGTTTCAAGTACTTTTAATGGGATTTATAATATTATCTAATCATGTTTTGTATGATTTAATTATCTAAAAATATATTAAAAGGTATACAAGATGTGATAAGAATTTTGTTATATTCTTTATCTTAATATAAATAAAAATTATGGACTTATACTAGTAAAAAATTTGCTTGGAAATCTTAGTGTGTGTGTGTGTGTGGGGGGGGCATGGCCTCCCCGACCTCCTCCACCACCAGCAGGTGGTCTTATCTCCTTAGGAAACAAGTCCAATACGTTTGCAACTCCAAAACTTACCCAAAACATGATTTAGAATAAAATCTTTCCCTCCTTTTCCAGCTAGGACCGAAATCCTGTATTTTCCATATCCATACGATCGAGTCCTTAGGTTTCGAAATAGTGTAATGGAAAAAGAAGTGCTTGAATCATTGCTATTTGACTCGGACCTGTTTCGAAAAAGTCGAGGTATTTCAATTGTTTGTTGACACGGACAAAGTAAGGGAAAACCTCTCGAAAGAATTTCCATATTGACCTTGGACATATAAGAGTTCGAATCGAATCTCTTTAGAAAGAAGATCTTTTGTCTCATGGTAGCCTCGCTCCAGTCCCCTTACGAAACTTTCGTTATTGGGTTAGCCATACACTTCACATGTTTCTAGCGATTCACATGGCATCATCAAATGATACAAGTCTTGGATAAGAATCTACAACACACTAGAACGCCCTTGTTGACGATTCTTTCTTTGCGACAACATCTAGGGTTCCTCGAATAATGCGATATCTCACACCGGGGTAAATCCTTAACCCTTCCTCCTCTTACTAATACTACTACAGAATGTTCTTGTAAATTATGGCCAATACCAGGTATATAAGCAGTGATTTCAAATCCAGGAGGTTAATCGTACTACGGCAACTTTACGTAAGGCAGAGTTGGGTTTTTGGGGTTGATAGTGGAAAAGTCGACAGATAAGTCATCCTTACTATCCCTCTACAGAACCGTACATGAGATTTTCACCTCATACGGCTCCTCGTTCAATTCTTTCGAAGGGATCAGAATTAGAATACAACAGTAGTCTTGGTGAAGAGTACCGATGACCACCCCTTGTCCCGTTAGGCCAAATCTTCGCACATACTGGTGACCACCTCTGGTATCGATAGAAGACCGGTAGTCCCGGTAGGCCAAATCTCCGCATAATGATGGAGCATCTTCTGGGTCACCTGTGGTACCGGTGAAGCCATGGGTAGTACTGATAGACTAACGATGAAGCATTTTTGAGGTATAACTCTTTCATCCAGACTCTAAATTAGACGTTCCATATATGTTTCTTGACCGTCTCGACGAGAGGAACACAACGGTGCAGTCCATTTCTTATTTGGACAACCTCACAAAATGGACAATTTTAGTTGTCAACAGGTGTGTAGTTGAAACTTGAAACCAAGATTTATGCCTATGCATGACGCAGCCGTGTACGGCATGTGCACTTTGATTTGATTCCTCGAGATTTTCTGTCGTTATTTGTACCGAACAAATCATGCATTGCCTGATTGCGTTATCACCCGCTAACCGATTAGTGAAGGACGGATGCTGCATGGCATGGACCGGCATATCATAGCTTGTGGTACTTACCGACGGGTCGAAAGCAACCTTTTTAAAATGCTCTTAATTATATGACGTTTCTGTATTGTTAGACACTTGACTTAGACTATGATCCAAGTACGCGACTTTCAAACTAGGGTGACTTCGCGAGGCGTTTTACATCGGAGGACGACATTGTCACTTGTGTGTGTGTGAATTACTTATTTTCACGCGACGGAATAAATTCATTTGATGATGAGTTCAAATATCGCAAGCATTATTGTATACAGTATGGTGAAGACATATTTGGAGCGTCTGTATATACTCTCCATGCTAAAATAAATCGCAGATCTGCTAGAAGTCAAACTTTTTAAAATCTAGTCAAACATAAAGAAAATATTATCAATATTTATATATCTTTTAGTTTTATTATAAAAGTGCATTCATAATGAATATAAAATGATATCTATTATGCATAATATTTTGTATATGTTTTGGTTAACTTTTTAAAGATTAGACTTTTCAAGAAGCCAGTGCAGTGGCAATACATTGGAAGATGCTACTAGCAATATATATTAGCCAAAAAAAAAAAGTACTTCCTCCATCCCAAATTATAAGTCGTTTGATTTTTTTTTGGCTCCAAGTTTGACCATTCGTCTTATTCAAAAATTTACATAAATATAGTCAAATTTAAGTCATTCTTTAAGAATCTTTATTAATAAAGAAAGTCACAGCAAAAGAATTAATATTTTCCACAAATTTTGAATAAAACGAGTGGTCAAACTTGTTGTCAAAAAAAGTCAAACGACTTTATAATTTGGGATGGAGGGAATATCTTTTTAAGGAAAACCAGGATTGATGCATGGCACACAGCCGTACGTTTTGTCGTTCAACAGTTTGGTCTCTTGAGATTCGCCGGCGCGGCGTAATGAACAGTCTAGACACTGATAGACAAAATAATCATTCATGATTGCACGTATCACGATCTGCTAAGTTTAAATTGTGCTTGTAGCTCTAGTACGTCTCCGTTATGTGACGATCATTATAACCAACAGATATGCGGACAGCAGCGCCCTTTTCTGGGTTCGAGGATTGGACCAGAGAATGCGACAAGGGCAGCTGGCACCTGTTTGCTCTGCAAAGGTCAACTGTCCTCTGCCCGTACAAAAACGTCAGGCTGTCATGCGGCCGTAAGCAACGTAACATGGTGTACCGGACAGCATGAACAGATCAAAAGGTCAACTTTCATTGTGTGGCATGGCTTATCCTCTACTAAACAACAACTTGCATTGGCCCTGAATTTTCTATCTCAAAACGTTTACTTACTTTGCTATAGGATATGTATAGCCCATAGTAGTTCGTGAGGATCGATGCTACTAGCGTTTTAGTTATATTTAGTTAGTACTAAGAGACATTGCTTGAACGTTTTCAATATAACACAAGATCGATCAGCAGGTGGCAACAACTATATGATGACAATTAGCGTGCATGACACAAACTGGCAAATTGCATGCTAATCTACCAGTGATTTGTTCAGAAGGTAGAGCGGCGGTAGTTGTTTGTTCAGGAGAGAATCTATTACAAAGTGCATGCTGCTCTGAACATTAGCAGTTTGGACCAGGCAGATTAATAGTATATAATTGAGAGTTCGCTGTACCTGTACCACATATCATTGTCGATCGAAGGTAGACACATCAGTGATATGGACGTTGAGATTTCTTATCTTTGTCTAAGAGCTGCTCCTTTTTGTCAGTTTGTAAGTTCTCTCTCTCTCGTTACTAGGTTCATTTGCAACTTGCTAATGAGTAGTGGCTCTTTTTTAGGCAAGAAAGGAGTAGTAGACTTACTAGTCTAGATTGAAAAATTATGCAAATTTGCGCGGAGTGTACAATATAGCAAGTTCAAAGTTATAAATAGGACGCGTGCTAGTAGCTTTTTAGATATTTTCTTTTACAAGTAGTACTTGGAAACAGCATAGAAGAACAGCTTTCTTCATATATTAATATCAGCACTAAATCCTTTCCCCTTTAATCATGAGAATAATGTGCACCAATGAATCTTGAGAGAAGACCCAAATAAAACTTAGCTGGATCGATTTAGTCAAATCGCAAGTGGCACAATATAGTTGCAAGCAAAACACGTACCAGACGAAGAGAAACTACTGATAAAATTCAGGTATATTTCAATTGCTTACGGATTGGAGCAATTACGTGAGCAGCGCTGTCTTGGGCCGAGTCGGCAATACTAACTTGTATCCTTGTAGCACCATATATGATCTTATCATGTTCAGATATATACTTATCGTACGTTCCGACGTTCGTTTATAATCGGCTGGCCCGATCGATCACAAATATCCACACACACACGGGCGGCTGGTGGAATTGAAGCAGCCAAGATAATACGAACAAAACAATGTCGCAGCATTTGGTCAAACAGCTAAATTTTAAATGAATTATTGTCGTAGCAGCATGCTGCTCAGGTTTTCCTATGTCAACTGGCGGCTTTGATAATGGCAGTTGCTAGACTTCCTCGTGGTTTACAGCTGACCATATATGCAAGCTTGCTGTTGCTGGCAAAGTGGCTAGTGGCTAGTGGCTGAATAGTTTGCTACTCTTTGGATCTGTCCTTGTGCTTTCTAGAAGTAGTAATACTTTGCAGCAGGTTCGACGAACATGATGGCCGAACCATATTTTATAGTATATAATAACTGCTACGTACACAGTTTATCGTGTCGTAGTGCAACCTTTTCTACGTACGGATGCGCATCTTTTCCTCCAAGTTGGATTACAGATAAATATGCATGCATGCCATGTTGTCATAGTAGTACAAGAAGTCAAGAAGTGATGCTAGCTGTGGATTGGGCAGCGTTGGACACATTGTAGAACGAAGGCACATTGTTCTTTACGGTTGCATGCCGTCAATGGTTAGCCGGCGGGAGTATATGGTACTAGTCGGCACAACCGGAAATAACAAATAAACGATCACCATCTTTCTGCGTACTTACGTCCTGCATACCTATTCCCGTGACACGTTTTAGTCATTCTCGTTTTGCTACTCTTAATAATAATAGTAGTAATCTATGGATGTGTTCAAATAAAAAACTGCGATGATTTTTATTTTCAGGTTATGTTAATTTATATTCTCCTTTCTGTACGGATTGAACCACGCACGCATATGCAAATCATGGGGCTATTATTATATATTCTTCTGGTAAACTAAAAACGTTGCTCCAAAATGCACGCCTGCTGCAAGGACTGCGTGCACAGTGGCTACTGAATTTTTTTCTGCGTCATCAGTACCACGGGCAGAGGACTACTCGTGGTCGTGGTGTCAGTGTCACACCTCGCGATTGCTCGCCGTCTGTTTAAACTGAAACGTCCATAATTAATTTCCTCCACTGTCGGGTGGATAACCCAAAATGTGACCGGCCAACAATATCCTCTGCATATGCATCTAGCTATTAAGGCATTGCCATGGGGATGCCTACTCTTAGACTTATTTGTTGAGAAAAACCTTGTGCTGGATCTTCGGTCGGCATTGGTGGTATTTATGGTTGTTTTTTCTATTTTTTTTTCGAACGTGCATTGCACGGTATTCATTAAGGAGAAGAGAATTTTTTTTTGTTATAACACATCACGCACACAAGTGTCAGTAACCCAATGACACAAACACGACATACAACAAGAAAACACGGGAGGGAGGGGGTGAAAACCCTCCTCAACACACCAACCGACTATGCCCGCAAAAAGAAAAATACATCCGCGTAATGATCGCCAGGTGGAGGGTCAAGCCGTGGTGGTAAACCACTAGAACATTCGCAAGTGACCAGGTAGACACTGCGAAGACGACCGAACCGCAAGCGACCAAGTAGCCGCTGCGCAAAGAGAACCACTACCCCCAACAACCAGGTAGCCGTTGCGGGGTAGGAACGACCAAATCCGCCAACGACCAGGTAGCCGTTGCGAAGCGCCAGCAACCAGGTAGCCACTGCGCGAGAACCACAATCCCCCAATGACCAGGTAGCCGTTGTAGGGCAGGAGCGACCAAATCCGCCCGTGACCGTGTAGCCTTGCGGGAAAGAAGCGACGACAATGACACCAAAGAAAGGCAGATCATTACGAAGACGAGCGAGAGGCACACACGGGCATAGAGAAGGAGCCACTTTGACGAGGCGGTGAAAGATAGGCGGCGCCGCGCGCGAAGTGGTGGCCACTGGAGGCACGACGGCGAGGCCTCCGAAGCACGAGCGACGAGGACGGATCGGCACCGGGCGGCCTAGATCTGACCGGCCATGGTGACGACGCGCCCGGCTCCATAGTGGTGGCCACCGGAGGCAATGCACGACGCGAGGGGAGGGTGGATCCGCACCGTGTGGTGGCCAAGATCCGCCCGCCGGCCGCCATCTCGTCGGACAGCTCCCGAGGTGGCGAGGAGAGGGAGGGGGGGGACGGGGAGGAGAACGCGACAGGGCCCCTTTTTTTGGGGGGGGGGGCGCGCGGGCGGCGCCGGAGGGCAGCGGCGACGGCCGGGAGGAGCCGGAAGGGTGGGTTTAGTGGCGGCGCCGGGCGCTTTCGATTCGCCTGGCCGGGGCGACGCGGGGGGGGGGGTGGGGGGGGGGAGCGGGGCTGGATAACCTACTGCAAAGTTTTGTTATCGTTGTTTTTCTCTCTCACTGATGAGATCCCCTTGTACTTAACGACGTACTACATGGTTAAGTTTGGCCTTTGATCTGTTGGTTTTGTAGCTGTTCATTACGGAATGACTTACCACCAGCTCCACTCGGATCACTTTGATTACGGATAGGTCCAGTCCATCTCCTAATTAACACGAAGCAAACGCTGTGATCAGATCACTCGATCAGAGCCCGCCCTCTGTGTGTACGCAAGGCAAGGTTCAAAACACCGAAGCTGAGCTGCCACGTCGCCAGCTTGTCTGCCGCAGTTGCTGCTTTACACGTACTACTATGTACGCAAATGACTTAAAGAAAACGAAGCAAATCAGGAAAGTCTACTCGCGGCTTTACTAGTGTACGAAGAGATCTGCATTCCTGCAGATTGCATACACACCTGCTGCTGCGTGTGTGCGTGTGGTGCAGAAACTGTTCAAGCACACAGGCAGACCCAGCCAAAAGCAACGCCATCGCGCATCACCATCATGTGATGCGAAACGATCGGTTCATTCTTAGCTTGTAAACAGAGACCCCAGGAAATGTGTAAAAATGTCTTCTCTATCTACTGGGCAGAGAACCTCCGTTGCGCGATCGATCACTGTCGCCGTATCGTGTGTTTATGTGGTCCATCGAAGAGGCTTATGCGTGCGTCGATTCCTTTGAAAATTTTAGTTAGAAAACCAATGAGCGACCACAAGTTTCTCCAGGACTCGTAAAGTAATCAAACTCGCCTAATGCAAACTCAACACGTAGGTATACACCGCGTAGCGTCAATCCATTAATGTTTCACCTTGAATTATTACCCCGGCCCCGGCCCGAACGGTTCCAAATCACGTCCCCTTCATCCATCTCGTTAATTCACGCTTGGTGTACTTTTCCATCAATTCTGATATCCATTATTATGCTGCCGTGCCATTTTCCAATAATTATTAATTAATTACTGCAAGCATCGTTTTTGTCTCTAGCATGACCACTTTAGAAAATGTGGAGGAAAGTTGGGGAAATGGCCGATAGGTTTGGAATCACGTCTACATCCTTCCATCCCGTTGATTTGCGCTTGATCTCCTCCGTCATTTCTAACCCATTGTGCTGTCGTGTAGATATAAGTGTCCAAATCTAGAAATTAGCCATGTTTACCTATTTTTCAATCATTTCGAAAACAACCTTCGGTGCTAGTAATATCCCAAGACTTCTCTTATTGTCCATAAAACGGTAGCACACAAACAAAATTTATTACTGGACTAATACCATATTCAGATTTGCTAGAATAAGTCGTTAGCTACTCTTACTCTAAAAAAATTCTGGCTAAGGTTAAATATACATATATGTTTCTCAGTAAATGACTTTTCAGGTACAATCTTTGGGTTACACTTTATAAGGCGCACACACACATGTTGATTTACAACTTCAAAATCTTTAAGCAATAATTTAGCTAACATTTTTTAGTTATAATAATTAACAACAAATCAGCGAGCAAAAGTTTATGGACTCGTCAAATCCAACTTCACAAATGCAAATTCTACACGAAGGTAGTTAGTGTCAATTCATTAATTGCTCACCTTGAATTGTTCCAACAAATCACAGTCACTCCATCCATCTGGTTACTTCACGCTCAGCTCTTATCCATCATCTGTGATACTCCTATCCATTATGCCGCCGTGCCATTTCCAATAATTACGGCAAGGTTAGTTTCAAATCACGTCTTTCTCATTCATCCTGTTGATTTAATTTGCGCTTGAATTTCTTCTGTCATTTCTAGCCCATTGTGCTGTCGTGCAGATATAAGTGCTCAAATGTAGAAATTAACTACTTTTACCTATTTAATTAACTACCTTTACCTGTTTATTTTTGTTTTTCGGATCATTTGAAAACAACCTTCGACACGTGCAGGTAATATCCTAATACTTCCCTTAATCCATCAATAAAAATGGTAGAAGATATTCTTATTAACTACTCTCTATGTCCTAGAATACAATGTGTTATTACTTCCAAAATGTATACTAAAATATACATGCTCAGATTTGGCAAAGTTTGTTAAATATGAAACCATAATTTGAGAAGAAGAAACTTGTTCAATCTGCTTTATTTGAGTCGACATCAATACCAAATTTGTCCCTTTATCAACTATGGTATAATGGTCACAACAAAACAACATCAATCAGCGATAAGAGCAACTCCAACAGTTTGCCATTTGTGTTTAACATTCTCAAATTTTGCCAAAAAGCTTTAAAAACTCTCTCCAACAATTTGGCATTTGGAGTTGGCAATTTAGTAAGTGTTGGCAAATCGGGCGTTTTGCCGCGCATTTATGCGCCGCAATACGACGCTTGGTATTCACGGCACACCCGTGCGTATTAGAAGAAGTGGAAGGGCATAAACATAATTTTGTTTACGCCTCGGGGTTCCTGAGGTAAGTTTTCAACAAGTGGAAGGACATATAAACATAATTTTGTTTCTCTTCTAGGGTTCTTGATGTAAATTGGATCCGAGTTTGGCAAGTGAATTATGCCAAACTGTTGGAGATGAACTCTTTTTTTTGACTTGGCATTTGCATTTGACATTTGGTAAATAGGAAAATTGTCAAACTATTTTTGCCAAAGCTCTTGGAGATGCTAAACCATCAACCGAATAGCCTCTTGTCACAAACCAGATCGATTTGGGCCGGAAGTGACACGCCGACGACGATCTTAACGGCGGTAGCGACAATCAAGATTGCCGGAGGGGGTCAGCGCAGCGGCAATCAGGATTGCCGGGGCCCCAGCGGCAATCGGGTTGCCGGGCGCTGGGGCGGCTATCGGGGTTGCCCGGCCGCGGGCGGCAATCGTGGTTCCTAGCGCAGGGGGCGCAATCAGGATTGCCGGACTGTTGGAGAAGAGGAAGAAGAGGAGGACGCCGCGTATGCCGGCGGCGGCGCCGCCTGGGCGGCGTGGGCGAGCAGGTGGCGGCGTAAGTGCGGTGCACTTAACGCAAGGGAGGGAGAGAGGCCTAGGGCTAGAGAGTGAAGCTGTTAGGTGTTACCCTTTTAATTTTCTTCTTGATCCAACTGATTACATCTCCCTTTATTTATAGTCCTGGAAAGGCTTGCATGAGAAGTAGATCTCTCTTTATTTCCTAATCTATTTCTATCTTATCTCTAAATACTATTACTTAATGAGGAAGCAAGACGCGATGACGGCGGGTGGCGGCGGTCGGGCGGCGGCGGGGGCCTTGGCGCGTGGTCTCCCCTCCTGGGCTGCTGGGCCGGACTTTTAGGGATGCGACTACCCCTTTGGCCCCCCTTCCACGGCACATGACACCTCTTGTCATGTATTTATGTTTCGACGTCAATACCAAATTTGCACGGAACTGCGCTGAACTAAAACTAGCCGCACCTGTGATTTGATTATCTCCAAATAAAATCTTATCTGCTGACTCTGTTTTTCCCGTAACTAGCGGGACTAGCGTTGAATTTCATACGCCTACTATCCAATCCCCCTATTTGGCTAGGAGTATTTCATTCTAGACTAGACCCCCAGATTCTCCCATCCCAATGAACACGGCTGGCTTCTGCTGATGCCGTCGCCGCAACCATACTGGTCCGCCGTCCGCCGTCTGCTGCTCTCACATTTTCCCCGTTCTCCCAATCCCGTGCGTTGTTTGACCTTCCGAAATCAACCAAGCCAGCCGCCCAGACGTAGCAAGTGGGAATTCCAGCAGAGAGAGAGTGTGTGTGTCTACGGGCTCGTACGTACGGAAGTACCGTCGGGTGTCCGGCTGCACTGCATATGCTCTTTTAAAATCACCCTGCTGCAGCCTGCAGCTAGGATACCGTGTGGAAAGGCCAAAGCGTCGCTGGGTCAGCAGCTTGCTGTCCTTCCGTTCCGTTCCGTCCGACGGTTGCCTCTCCTCTGTCCTCTCCTCTTGTCGTTCGTTCGTTCGTTCGTTCGTGTCTCTTCTCTCGGCTCCCTCCTGCTATATATCAGGGCTCTTTTGGCTTGGCTCAAGGCTCAGCTTCCTTCTCATTCCTGGCCTGCCTAGCGCTCTTCCGTTGGATCATCTACGACCACCACTGGCAGACCGGTTGCCTCCTTCGGCTGCTACGTATCATCAGCCACCGGCCATAGCTGCTGCCATCCAGGTCGTTCAATTCCTGGATCGAAAGGGCAGTTCAACTTCAATTCAGAGAGAGGTAAAGTCTATTTGGAGACTTTGGGTTTTGGATTTGTTGGATATCTGATAGAAGAGGGTTTCAGCTTCAGCTGCATGCATGCAACCATGGGCGTTCTTGTGTTTGAACTTTTCTTTCTTTTTTCCCCCCTTTTCGGCCTTTTCTTGTTGATCTCCTCGATCTTTGGCTGTTCTTGGCTTCTTGCATGCGGCACCAAGAGCGAGAGGGGTGCGTGCATGGGTTCCTTCCTTCGCTATGGTTTCTCTTGTTGCAAATTTGTCATCGCGGTTACACCTTGGGAATCCAGCAGCAGCTTATAAATCACAAATATTTTTTCGATTTATTTTTCTGTATCTCTTCTTGTTTTGTTGACGGCTACCATGTGCATGCATTCAGGTCTCTTGACCGCTAGCTAGGCTCTGAATATATCCTTGGTGGGATCGTTATTACTAAACTGCCGCTGGTGTGTTTCTTTTAATTTTCCTATGGGATGTTGTGTCCTTGTTTAATTAGTGATTACTGATTAGGTAGTTGTTCTCTACTCTCCATTTCAACGCTCTCTCTTCAATCGGTGATGCATTATTTATCAACTATCGATCGAGTGCTTCTCCGTTTTTCTTGTTCTTGGACATCCTCGCCTCTCTCTCTCAAGAATATTTTTGTTTTGCGAGCTTGATATTTTCTTTGGAGCGCTATGAAGTTGATATTGAAAGCTTTCGTTTTATTTCAAGTTTCCTAGACCCTAGAGCAAGAAATATATACTACAGTTAAAAAAGCATCCTTTTCTGGAGAGGACCTTTTCGACAGTGCTCTCATTTGTCATTTGTTCCACTTGTGCCCCGGCAGCTTCTCTCACCAAACCATCCTTTCATATATGCCCATAGCATTCCTGACTGTAACATCCACAATCAATACCAGTGCCCACCCTAGTGTTGTTTCTTGTTAGCAAGGGTGTCACACATGTCCCAATCTTATTTAGTTGCATACATCTTATAGGCGAACGTACATCCATGGCGGTGTCAATTATGTCTCTTGTCTCTTCTCCTCTGATGATCTCTGCAATCGTCATTACTGATGGCATCGTCTTCTTCCTCCTTTTTCATTGGTTACTATATATATTATCAGGAGTTGAGAGAAGCTTCAAGACATGAGGGAAATGGGAGAGAAGAGGAGACATGGGCATGGCCATCTTGTTGGGTTTGGAGTTGGAGGGGTTGGACATGCAGAGCATGAGGAGAAGCGCATGGAGCCGAAGAAGCTGGACATGAGCGGAATGTCCATGGACACCCTGCCACATCTCACCACGCCCCTCGGCAACATCACTACCTTGGATCTCTCCAACAACAACCTAGAGGTATATATTTTTAGTCTGTACCTGTGGTAGTAGGTTTCTACTTTTGATCAGCAATTCTTTGCTTCTTGTGTTGCTACCTTTTGCATGTGTTCCTTGTCGTTCTGCTTTTGTTGGTTTCCTCGTCTAGCTAGGTAGCTAGATTGATCACCCTCGTCTCCCATTTGTTCTATTCGAAATTTCGAATAGATAACACGCAGAACACTTATCTTGAGGTGGTCTTGCATATTATAGATCACAGTGTGATAAGTTAACTGCAAACCTATAGCTAGGATGAGATAAGCATGAATTGTTTTGTTTTAAATATATGAAGGTTGATCTTTCAAAAAATATATATATATATGAAGGATTGCTCATCAGCTATCTAGTGTCATCTTCTCAATATATATCCTATTATTGCTTTGCCGCTTGGCCTGATCTCTTGTATGTCATACATGGGGATGGGGACCAAAAATATCAGATATATGCATGCCTTGTGAGTTGTGACTCAATCTCTGGGTGCTACGAATATTCTAGCAATAAAAAACCTGTCATAGAGAGAGAGAGAGAGAGAGAGAGAGGGTATTAGAGCCTAACTAATTAAAAGTTACAGGACTGAAGAACCAGAACATAGCTTATTCAGTTTATTTTTGGTTGGACCTGATGTGAATTAAAAGGGCGAGATGAATACGTCCTATAGATCTGTGAAAGTGGACTATGGACCGGGGCCCTGAAAACGGCAACGAAAAAACTAACTGTACGTCGATCTGTACCTCCAACCATGCCATATGGCGGATCGAGCCACTGCGTATAAATAAGTCAAAACCTTGACGGCAAGCCAAAGTCTTATCAGTCACCAGTTGTACGATAGAGATTGTCCACCCCATGTCCATGCCCTTATTAGTGTGTTCTACATAGTGTCTAGACGCCTGTCGCCTGATAGTGTTTGAGCAGAGAAAAAAAATGATCGATATATGCCTGCTCTACTGTTCATGATTTGGTGGGTGGAAGAATACAGTAAAAACATCTAATAGCTAACGTTTTCTCGTTGAAAATTGAATCCGCAGAGCATTCCAGAGTCCATAATCGCGAGGCTCCTGAACGTGGTGGTGCTGGACGTGCGGTCCAACCAGCTCAAGTCGCTGCCCAACTCCATCGGCTGCCTCTCCAAGCTCAAGGTCCTCAACGTCTCCGGCAACCTGCTCCAAGAACTGCCGGCCACCATCGAGGAATGTCGGTAAGTAACCATCGTCCATGGCTACCTACTCCGTTGTAAATTAATATGAGCGGCACTGATTCACTCACTGGCTGCCTATATATGTGACATGTACCAGTGTGCTGGAGGAGCTGAACGCCAACTTCAACCAGCTGACGAGGCTGCCGGACACACTGGGCTTCGAGCTCCACGGCCTCCGGCGGCTGTCCGTCAACTCCAACAAGCTGGCGTACCTGCCGTCGTCCACCTCCCCACATGACGGCGCTGCGGTCGCTGGACGCGCGCCTCAACTGCCCCCGCGCGCTGCCGGACGGGCTGGAGAATCTCGGCGGCCTGGAGACGCTCAACGTGAGCCAGAACTTCCAGTACCTGCGGGAGCTGCCCTACGGCATCGGCCTCCTCGTCTCGCTCCGGGAGCTGGACGTCAGCTACAACTCCATCGCCGCGCTGCCGGACTCCATGGGCTGCCTCACCAAGCTCGTCAGGTTCAGCGCCGTGGGGAACCCGCTGGTGTCCCCGCCCATGGACGTCGTCGAGCAGAGCCTCGACGCCATGCGCGCCTACCTCAGCGCGCGGATGAACGGCACCGCTAAGGCTAAGAAGAAGAGCTGGGTCCCCAAGCTCGTCAAGTACAGCACCTTCTCGGCGGGTATGATGACGCCCGGCCGCACCAAGGTGCACGGGAGCAGCACCGACGGCCTCCACATGTCGGATTACCGGTCGCTCCACGGCGGCGGCATCGCGTCACCGGGCTTCTTCAGCATGCTGTCGCCCCGGCGTCTCTTCTCGCCGAGGAGAAATTCAGCCAAGTACTAGTGGCTTAGTAGTGATCAGTGGTCACTGTCCGGCGAGCTATACATTATGCATGTGTGCTCCCTCCTTTGATGCTGCTAGTTTGTTTGCTGCATGCTTCGAGTGTTTCATCAGATGCCATGCTCGTTGTGTAGGCTGTAGCACAAGCTAAAGCTATTGATCATCTTGTTACTGCAGGTGTATATGCTTTGAATAGAGGTATATCTCAAGTGTGCATAGTAGTATGTATTAGTGCAATAGGCCACTGCATTGATGTACATAGGAGTTAAGGGTGTCTTTTTTTTCATTGTTTACATGTGCACTGATGCTTAGTCCGGAGTAGTCTTTTTTTAAGGAAATTGTGTCATCTGCATTATATGTTCAGTGTCCCTAAGATTTGCCAAAGAACAGACAGTTTTGTACACGATGTACTATGGTTTACCAACCTACTGATTTGTATACTGAGTTCAAGGGAGAACCCCGGACCTTGTTATAATAATAATAATAATAAAAAAAAAGGAGAACCCTGGCCCATTAGCATTGTTATCAGGACCGAGACCAGGTTCAGAACGTTTACATCACCAAACATATGGCATCCAAATAGAGAGCCCTTCAGTTCAGATACATGGAAAAGAAAATTACCACCAATGACAACAAGCACACATGAACTACAACAAACACCAGATGCCACCAAAACATTGCCCAATCATGAACAGTATCATCACAATTAGCCAAAAGGGATCTCTAAGCATGCCCTCCCTCATGTACTAGTCACCGAGATCATTTCTGGGCCTGCGGCCAGCTTCTCCAGGTGACAGGGTAAGTTCCCAGTTTTTGACCTTAATTCAGATGCATCGCCAAATATTTGACACATACCTCGGCACCTGCCATTCTGAAAACATAAAGAGTTTTTAAACTCCACAAGCTCCACATTGCAGCGACACTGCGCATATTCAACACAACATGTTTCATCTCACTCACCCAAAATTCAGCAACACCTTAAAGTTATTGAGTTTGTTCAGAATGGATTAGCTGTAACCACATTGTTTTGCCACCACGCAATCAAAGAAGAGGTGATGTACTGACTCAAAATCTGATCAGAAAAGAAATGTTGTATCAGCAAGAGCTTGCTGTTTAGCTACGTTATCTGTTGTCAAGGTCTTGCTCTTTGATTGGAACCATAAAAGTTATGTGCCCTGGACGGCGTAGGCAACACTTGCTGGCGCATGCACTAGTTTTACACCCCTAAAACTGACCAAATGATAAAGGGATTCATAGTGTTGCCCAGTGGTAGGAGGTGATGCCAGCTGCACCACCACCTCCCACTTCCTTCCTGTCTCACTACTCACTATCTACACACCTCCTAAACGATGCATCTGAGATGTTCTCCATCCCAGAGATCAGCAACGGTAGCAGTTTGTTCATTCACCAGAATGTAGAGGCCTACTGATTTGTATATGCCTGAACGTGTAGTGCCTTCATTAGCTGAAATAGAACCTCAAGGGCATGCTAATTGGGTAATGAGCTGAGATAATCAATCTAAGGCAGAGATGATAATTTCTCTCCAATCCAAAATACTTCAGCACTTATCAGGATGGTGTTTGCTTTCTTAAATGCAGAAGGAAACTTCGTTAAAAAAAAAAAAAAAAAAAATACTTCAGCACTTTATCCTCCTTAATGAACTGCTGAGACAGGTATACAGTAGGGCAAATAATGACACAAATATCTTCATTACATCACTGAAATATCTATGGCTTTGATGCTAGCAGAAACATGTCATGCACAGACATTGGCAGTTCTGAAAGTTTTGATGATCGTAATGACAGTAGCAGACAGAGGGATGAACAATACAGGTTCTTTGCTCATTTGCAAAGCTTGAGCTTCTTGAAGAATGAAGAAACCTGCGACTTTTGGCAGGGTGCTGTGGCTATGCATGTTGGGATATTCTCAGGCTGCTCTATCCACAGCTTGTGCCGGACACCAGCTGCTTGCAGCTTCTCAGCCAGGTTCTTTAGCTGTGTCTCTCCTTTCACATCCAGTGTTACCTGCATTTAGATAAAAGATGACCAAATTATTTGTTTTGAAAAGCAAAGTGCTTCAGATGAAAACGACAATCAATCAAACCGAGCATATACAATTAACACCCTTACAACCACGGTTGTTACCAATGCTAGTTAAGTCAAAATTCTTAGTAGGATATTTCATTGTGCAGAGTCTCTGCCTGAAGATTTTTGTGTCAAACAAATGTTACCCAAGCATGAAGGAGAATCATCCAGTCCAGCTAGGTGTACAAGACCTTGCAAGTTGAGTTGTAATACATTCTTGTCCTTGATAACGTTACTGAACGTTAGCAATTCACAGGAGCGACCTCCTAAGGCAGTGCATCATGAAACTACTGACATACTAGGTAATGATGCTCATGCCTACCATCAGTCCATGGCCATGGCTCTGTAAGGCAATGATCCTGGTTCCATGTGCTAATCAATCAATACTACGCCAGAACTCTGTGGCGGACAGGGCAGTGCGAACGGCAGACACTTGGCACAAGCAAGATGCTACAGATCGTGTGAGGCAAAACGTCGAACATGCCTTGTGCATTCGGTCGAGGTTGTCAGGCGCACAGTAAGCGGCGGTGTCCGGGTGATCCCGGTGCGCCCACACGGCGGCCACGGCAGCGTGGCAGCCCTGCGCCACGACGCTCCCCAGAGGCCACGCGTCCGCTAGGTCGCGTCGCAGCACCACGTACTGCACCAGGACGTCCACCGCCTCCTTTGCGCCCTCCTCGCCAGTGGCGGCGGCGTCCGGAACGGAGGCAGAGGCGGATGCGGGGGCGGCGTTCATGCTGGCTCGCGGCGGGATCCGGCAGAGAGAGGCCCTGCCGATCGCCGGGAGGAGGAAGGCGGCGTTCGGGAGAGTGGCGGCTACCGGTACCGGGAATGGCAAGCGAAGGGGAGGAGTTTCAGCATAGCTGTGAGCCTGTGAAGTTGGGTTTCGTAAGCCGTTCCTTTGCGGAAGCTGCTCGGCCCGTCTTTCGCGGTCGTGCCGCGTAGCCTGTGGCGTGCGCCCAAGCCCGGAACGGCCCAACGGCCCAATACGAGTTTAGTCCAGTAAGTGTTCCCAGTGCAGATTGACTCTTGTTCAACTTTCAAAGGTGGTCTGCAGTTTCAGATATTCAGTCTAGTGTTCTCAGGAAACTGAGTCTTTATTGAAGACTTATAAGTTGTAGACGTCTCGGTAGCAAACTATTCAACAAAGTAGTATATAATTATATCGATACCGATCTGTATTTCATCTCCACGTCTGCCAGCGCTGCCAGACCACAAGTCGCTGACACGGGCGACACGGCTAATCCATTAGGAGCTCAGCTACTCCAAATATCAAACCCCAGCGACGTATAAATGCTTCAAAACTTAGGCCTGGGAAAGAATGCACAAAATAATAAACACTACAAACTGTTTGTGGTCAATGTACATCGTAAAATATTAGACCACTAAACGTCCACACTCAACTGAATAAACCAGTGCAACAATTCAAGTAAGATTTCACAAACGTATTTATAATCTAATAGATAGTTTGAAATATGAATGATTCACAAAGGGATAGGATGTAAAACTACCTTTTTTCGAATTCTAGGGTCAGGCCTCCTCTGTTAACATTACCAAAAGACCATGTCAGTTTACAGCATGCCAGATGATGAGCCCCATGAGAGCACTTACATCCAACCTAGTTAATAAGAGTTTTAATGACAAAGGAGTCATCACCTAAAAGCAGACAATAAAGAACAAAGTATTGAACAATTTTAACAGCCAAAAAATGACTCTGAACCACCGCCTTCAAGCAGACATCACCAACTGGAACTTCTTAACATCACGTCTGGGTATTGTCTTTTTTTTCTAAAACACGACTTCATTAAGAAGAGAGTTCAAGTATAATAAACAAAAACAAACAACACAGCCAAACGAAAGGCACACCTGGTCAGGCGCCAGGGAGCCAAAACAGGTGGACGCAACTGCCAACGCAAAAGAAAAACTAGAGAAATGACCGAGAAGGTCAAGACAAACAGAGACTACGAGAAACAAAGCAACCCGCCACAAGCCAAAGAGACTGCCGAAAGGGAGCCCAAGAGATCAGTCCCCGCGAAGGACACGCGCCGACATCTCCCCGCATGCCAACATCCCTCAGGGAACAACTCCTTTATGGTTGAACGAATGATCTGGCGCTTGGTGCGGGTAAGTGGCTCTGAACTCCTTGTTAAAAGAGTTGTCGAGCAGCTCTGGCGACGGGGATCGCCGCCGGCCTCCACTTCCCTGAGGAGCACCTTCTTAGCATGAAGCTCCGGCTTTGGATCACGACAGTGGGACAGCACAGCAATACAAACGCTCTGTCGTGGCACCAAAGCGTAACTGGGCCTGCGGGAGACGCGGAGTATTGGCGTGGGACGGCAATAGCGCCCAGAGAGTCAGTAGACTGTCCCAAACACTCTAAGCTTCAGCATTTCAAACCTGGCAGTCAAAGACATTGTAAAACTATTAAAATATTGTTTAGTGTCATCAACCACCTATCACAATTTCGTAAAAGATTAAACATGCGGGCAAAACTAACTCTAGCATATTTACCACATTTTCATCGAAGAACTCAATTTTTTCGCCAATGAATCTTCGAGGACATCAGTGTTTCGATACTAGTGGAATTAATTGAAATACCTTTTGAATTGGTTATTTTTGTTTGTTAAACTCTAGCTTCGATAGGCTTACCCGTATCCTTTTCCATTTTCTTCTCTTTTGGTTTTCATTTGCCTACACCGATCATATAGAGTTACAATCATATATAGTTATAAAGTGGCCCCACTTTGCTATTTATATCATTAAAGATACATGGTAACGAATTATGTCTTCAACATCTACAGGTTCATTACATTTTAGGAAATCCAACAACTATTCTAAACATTTTGAAGCGGTTTTCTTACAATGCGGAGGATCGGGAGGATCTGTGTTGGAGTAGCTCTAAGTCGAGCCACCCCCGATAAAACCGAATCCAAAGACAAAATTGAAAGGCATACGCTAAACCAAATGAATTAAAAAAGATCCTCCCATTAAAATTCCATTCGTCCTTACATTGCCCGTCTAGGCTCCATTTATAGTCGTTTCGTAGGCTTTTACTTGACTAAAATGCCCTCATACCAGCCACGATTCTCGAAATATCCTCCCACCGGTCGTGGGCCTTCGATCATTTGCTCCTCTTTCTCCAACCACTCCATCGGGGAACACTATGCTCGCCCCCAAACACGAGGGAAGAGGACTGGATTCGAACTTGCACCTTTGGAGCGTGTAATCAGGATACAAAGATGAACCAAGCTCGCCTGAAAATGAGCTATTCAGCGCTGGTTAACGGGACGCTACCAGACTTCGCCATCTACCGACGGAACAATCCTCATGATCTTCCCTCCTGCGAACCGAAAACCGTCACTTTCGGTGGCTTTGGGACCCAAAGTGACCCCTTCGGCTCAGCGATCCTTCTTCGAAGGCCTATGACGGATCACTCCGCGAATCGCCCTCTTAGTGCTCGTCGTCGTAAATCTTTGCCGGTTTTTGTCGGCTCCCTAAACCGAAAGCTTCGCCGTCGGCCTTCCTTCGCGTCGGTCCGACTTCTTTTGGGACAACCGAAAGTTGGGGTGATCAAAGTCTATCTTCCCTCAACAATTTGCATTATGATCTCATGGTTTATGTGATGGTCATTGATCGGACAAGACTTCCTTCCCTCATCTGATCCTACACCACTGCACTTGTTGTTTCTAGACTCTTCTAAACTCAACTTGGTCCTATTGTAGCCAAGTTGGCACTACTGCCAGGCTGCAAGTTGCTACTATCTCTCCTTTACAACTTTCTAGACCCTTTTGTCAAACTATTACAATAGAGCAAGAGCTACCTAATTATCTAACAGACCAGTCACGGAAGGAAGAGCACATAATGCAATTGATGAATACATATAAAAACATCTCCACAAAACAAAAAGCATAAATAAGCATACTCCCTCTATATCACTATTAGAAGTAACAAGGTCGTTGTTTCCAGCTCTACTTGCAAGGAGAGGGGCCCCGCCTCCGCTTTTCCGTGGTAGTAGATAGTAGTTGCCCGTATGGCTTCCGGCGCCGTTGCCGCGGTTTTCCTCGGCATACTCGTCCCCGTCCGCCTCCCCCTCGCTCTCGAGGTTAGTATAAATCAAAAAAATCCGCTCCCTCATGCAGCTCCATCTCCGCCCGCTCCCATCCATGGCTTGAGCATTGGCTGCGTCGTCCCGATTCGTCCGGGGATTTATGCTGATTTGAGGGTTGCGCCTACGGATCGACTTCCCCTTCGGGTGGATTTGGTCTGTGGTGCTACGCCCCCGCCCTCCCCGCCCCGATCATGTCGACCACGCTCTCCACCTCCACCCGACCGCACACTTCCTTCTCTCCCAGCAGCCTCCTTTTTACGGTGTGTTCTTTGGCAACAAGGTGGCCAGGTGTTTGTCTGTCCATGCCACCTCCCCCTAGGATCCCGGTTCAGGTCTCTCCTTCTTCAACCTCTAGCGACAACAACTTCAATTGTATCATTTGGTCACCGGTGTGCTTTCGTTACTCGATGGCTCGACCAGCCCGCTTTTGAACCGCCGCTATATGCGCGGTCAATCCACCCGGGTGTATGCATCCTCGATGCCCCTATGACCATTCGCCAGCGGCTTCTATCTTCTGCCTCCTGCCTCCCTAGATCCAGGACTACATTGTGATATGATCTTCTTTTGAGAACCTCCTTGTAATTTAGGCGCTACGATAATCTATTGTATGTGTTTCTTGTCAAAAAAAGAAAAAGTTTGTTGCTTCCTGTCTGAATTTCGAACATGGAGTGGGACTCTTCTGTACAAATTGATAATATTCACACTTCGATCTTAAGTTCGAACTCTGAATCAGGTGCGCGTGTTTAGTTCGTGCAACGACTTGGGCATCTGAACCTTGATTTTTTTTCCCGAACAAGAAAAGAAACAGCTATGGCCCTACGGGTACTATTCAGTTTGTCTTAGAGGCCTAAATTTCTCTCCAAAATTTTCTCAAGACTTCCATCACATCCTATCACATCGTAAAACAATAAATTCATCAAAAGACGCATGCCTAGAGATGATATGTAGGTAAAAAAAAAATAAACTAATTACACGTTTAGATGTACATTACGAGACGATTCTTTTGAGCGATTACCCCATGGTAACATAATATTACCACAAACAAACTTAAACATGCTATTACAATTGCCAAATTTTGGGCAGAATTACCAAAATTTGTCCAAACGTTTTTGGACTCTAAACACACCTCGAGTAGAAACGGAGGGCAGTGTGACTGTACTACCACGTTTGTCAAAATCGCACATGTAGCCTAGCAATGGTTTCCCTTTCTAGGCTCTGGCAGGCCTGTCCACCATGTTCTTCTAAAAAAAAAAAAAAACTACCGTTTCCTAAAAAAAAAAAAACGGTAATACTGACTCTACCTCTTAATGCCAATATATCACCATCACTCCAAAAATGTTTCCCCAAAAAATCACTCCAAAAATCTAATAATCAATCTATTGACTAGTATAGGCGGTTAATTGCCATTCATTCAACCCACGGACACGCCTTTTTCTCTGTCCTAGTATGATTGTATCCCACTAAGGGCATGTACAACGCGGCGATTAAGTCCGTCTGTAAGCCGTACTTTTTGCACAAAACACCCTCATGACCGTAACGACGGGCGAGGCCGTCTTCTCGCAAGACAACGAGGCCGGCTCGTGCTCCCAGGTGTAGTCGTCGTCCCAAACGATGCGCTGTACAGGGACCTCGTCTACAAGCCCCCAGACATGGGATCCGGCTGCGGCACGCCGGAGAAGCAATGATGCGCGCCAAAATTGCGGGAGGCGCCGGCTGCAGCTTGGAGCTACTGCGCGTGAAGGAGGGAGATGCGGCGGCGCTAGCTCCGGCGCTGTATCTGCGGGAGCGATGCGTGCGGCGCTGGCTTCGGCGCTGCATCTGTGGGAGCCATGGGTGCGGCGGCTGCTCTGCTCTGCTCTGCTTCCGTGAGACGAGAGAGAGATGACCAAAGGAACGAGCAACACACTCGTGGGCTGCCTGTTGGGCTGACCAATTATTCTACATTTCCCTTTTCTGTATTTAATAATTATATTCATCTCGTTTCAAGTTTGATTTATTTTCTATCAAACGGCAACACATTGATATACAAACTACAGTATTCACGATTGATCTTAACTTCAATCACAACATTAAATAGCTATGGACGGGAAAACAGACAGCCCATTGTACAATATGCCTTTTTTACCGCCCCAGTATATCAAATTCGGATACACTTATATCTAACCTCCTCGCCTCGCGGCCAATACGCCCTAACCAACCAAATCAAGGCGCAGCAAGTCAACAACAAAAACTCGCTCCCTCGTTGGCTTGGATATCCACCGTCCAATTGTCAACTCAAACAGTTGAGCCCCACATTAGGATGGGTGCCATTTGACCCGAACTGAATCATCAAACACGGAGGATCCGAATCAACGAGAAGAACATGGGCATATTAGTCAGCAAGCCCAGCAACCAGCAAGAGCTACACAAAGATGCAACTTGCCGCCGGGCCGGGCACCACTCTCTCCGAGTTGTCCCTAATCCTGGCTGCGATCTGCTCCCTCCTCATGATCCGAATCAATCAAGACTACTAGTAGTATAAAAGGTGGTGCTGCATTTGGACATCTGGTCCACTTGGTCGCGCTCTATTCCAGCATTTTTCTTCGATTTAGTAATAAATATTTATATATTTAATATACGTTGAAGTTACGGAAACACATTTTAAAAAAGGAGTTATTCCGGTGTGGAAACCAACGAACAGGTTCCTTGCAGGTCTTGGCTTCATCACTAGCCACCAAACAAATAGCGATTAGTCAAATCATGCGGCTCCAGTCAGTTAGTAGTGCTAGGGTTAAACTACTAGAGTGCTAATCAAGCCTCACACTCGTAGTGAGAACTGGGGAAGGGGATATATGTAAACTCAGTCGAGACAAAAGACGACCACAGCAAAAGGGATTTATTACTGTTCTTCTTCTTGCTACCCTTGTTTATTTATTCTTACTAATCTATACTCTGAACTCTGAAGTCGTGCGGTGTCTGGTGCGGCCATGAGCACATACTAAACCACAAAACGTTGATGCGACCAAGGACCAGAAGATGAATAGGGTGCCACTCACACATCAGTTGTCAGCTCTTGCTTTGCCGCTGCAGCTCACCGTCATTCCCAGTGACGCTCTTTGTACTGCCACAGTGAGACAGGCCAAAACAATCGGAAACAAACAAGAACATGAGAGGGCGTCCGTCGCACCAGTGCTAGTAGCAGCACAGTACTCGGTCGACGTGGCACAAACCTAACAGCCCAATTATTTAAAGATATAAGCAATCGCAGTCTAGTGAGTAGCTTTAGGTCACACCAAGCCAAGCCAAGCCCCATGATGGAATGCAGTGGGAGTCCACTTGGACAGCTCAGCTCGCCCGGCCAAGGGACGCCGGAGGAAAATCTCGCATCGGTTGATCCGATCAGGGCGGATTGGCCTTGTCTCACCGGGAGGATTTGCTTGTCAATAAACAAATCCGGGGATCAGGCTCAGGCTCAGCAGTGGGTTAGGCTGAAAGTCGATCATGGGGCAGTCAGATGCAAAGAATGTTGAGTTGGAGGTGTCCAGCTCTCACAAGTCTCGCTTCAAACAAAAGTAACGGCTGTGGTTTTACTTTTTACAGCCTAGTTAAGCTAAGCTAAACTAGCCACTAGCCAGGCAGGCAAAGTTGGCAGCTCTCTTTTGTGATTACTTTACTCTGCCTCCATTGACCTGTGTGTATGTGTGTGTGATGAGTATCATTTGATATCAAGGTCAGGTCTATCGACACCGTTAAGAAAAAGGATTAGAAAAGTGTCAGGAGGACAAGGGGACGTAGTATACTAAATTATTAGTGTGTGGAGCACCAATGGGGCATGAGTGGATTAGATAAAATGCAACTGGAAGAAGGCTGCCCAAAACGACTTGCGAGCTTATTGGCAGTGCCACCATCGATACTAGCGGGCGGAGCACCCGTAGTGCTAGTTTAGGATTAAACAAGAGGTGGAAACGGGACGACGGACCGTGACAAGTACGCGTTATTTTTTGTGTGGGGATAAAAAAAGAAACAACCACGCGTCCACGGATCATATATTCATTCACACACACACAGCACCAACTTGGGTTGGCATAAAATGTTGCGCCTGGTTGGGCTGCTTTTCACGCTACAAACAAAACAAAACAAAACAAGGTGGTGCTACACTAGCAACAATACTTGCCTTGCAACCACCATCATTTCCTTCACCGATTGTTCTACTAGTCACCGTATGCAGAGCCGGTTGACTAATGTTGAATGACTACTTGTACTAGTAGATTAGGGTTTTTAGGAGGTGTTGCTTGAGCTCACAGTCACAGAAATCACTGGTGAAGTGATTAAGGAAAGCGGGGGACAGATTAGACAGACGTGGGTGGTAAGCAAAGACTTTAGTGCTTTGCACGGCACATTAGGTCAACGGATGGGGCGGAGTAAGGACCGGCCCGGCCCGGCCCAGGCCCACCTCCGGAAACAACAAAAGACGCAGACAAGCGAGCGAGCAGCCCGAGGCGTTGAAAATCCGCTGCCTCTCCCATCCTCCCTCCCCGTCTCTCAGTCACTCTCTCACCACCGGGTCCCACCACCGGGTCCTCGAGGCCAGGCCAAAGGCAAACTGGGAAAAGAACTCGAAAGAAAACACTCCTGCTCCGATGATGAGAGAGAGAAGAAGAGAGGAGAGGGTGGTGTGGTCAACTAGAGGTGGTGCAGTGCACAGGCAGCCCCGCCGGGAAAGCGACCCCTCACCCGTCACCTTTGACCATGGCGCCCCATCCCGTCCCCGACCCATGCCGTGGGCCCCGCGTGGATCGATGGGAGAGGATAGAAAAGTAGTAAAGGCACCCCACACAGGCACAGGCTGGTGGCGCCCCACCACTCACCACTAGCCTTGACCTCTGCACAGAAGGCAGGCGGGCAGGGACAAGCCCCCGCCATTTGCGCTTGTTTAAGCGGCGCCTACGACTTCTTGGCGCTTCCGACCTTTTTCTAATATAATTTAATGAGACAATAATAAAGAACAAAATAAGAAAAAACATCTATATAGTGGCAGTGATGAGCTGTCCTGCGGACAAGAGCGCCGCTGCGCTGTATTTAATCCCTGGTCAATGGTTTCGTCCTGCGTAGTTGTTAAACTGTTCCTAACCACGGATTATAATTTTACAGCCGCAGATACTACAGTTGCGCCAGCCAGATGACCCAGATCTGCAGGTCAGCGGGCGGCGTGATTTTCGTCTGATTTTGAGGTCGTCCAAGTATTTTATCACAAGAACAGCAGAAAACGGAAGCGTGAGCGAGCACCAATCGGAGATACGATTTCAAGTTCTTCAGTTTTTTCGGCATCGATGGAGTCCTCTCCCTCTTTCTACAACCTTGTTTCTTTTTTTACACGGACATCAGATCGATCAGGGGAAGGGGGAAGCAGCTCAAAAAAGAAGAAGAGAAGCTAGTCCTAGTAGCTCTTTAGACTAGACATGGCCGTTGCCGGCGGAGACGGCCACGGCGGCGGCCAGCGGCGACGCGGTGGCCAGGGACTGGGCCCGGCCGCGCTGGGGGTGTGGCGGTGCTCGCCCTCGTACGTTACCACCAGCATGGCCGGGTCGTCGGTGGCGCGCTCCACGTGCTTTCTCGCCGGGCATCCACGCACAGTGCTGCACTTGTAGTAGCCCCTGTGGACCACATGACCAGAGAACAGTTAGATTCGTTGCCCGACAGCGGACGAGACGAGACGAGACGAGCGGTTCCAGCTCCGGTGGGGGAGGAAATGGAATTTACCGTGGGTAAGGGGAGCCCTTGATTGGCTTCTGGCCGTACTTCCTCCACGAGTACTCGTCCGGCGGGATGTCGGCGATCTTCGAGCTGATCGCCGTCACTCTGATGGTCCTCTTGACGCGGTTTTTCCTGTGAATCAGTAATAGAATTAGAAGGCAAGCTACAGAAACGAGTGGTGGTGTTTTTTTAGGAAGCCTTTAATTAAATTTAATTTTGGAAAATCGGCGGGCGTTACCTTCTCTTGGAGCAGTGGCAGCGGCTGCCGTTCGTGGTGGCCACAGAGTGCGCGCCGGCGCAGGGCTTCCGCTTGTGGCCGGACAGCGGCGGCTTGCCGGAGGACATCAGGCTCCGGCCCTTGGAGACGCTGCCCTCGCCTGCCGTGACGGAGGAGAAGAAGGACGTGGACGTGACGGACGTGGCGCCCGACATGGTCAGGTTCGGCTTCGTGAAGTCCAGCGTCAGGCTCTGCGGGTGCGCGACCGGCGCCGGCTGCGCCACACCGACGGGCGCTACTACGTGCGCCAGCGGCGCCAGGGTTAGAGCGGGAGCGGGTGCAGGAGCGGCGACGACCGGAGGCACCGGCGTCGACTCGACGGGCCCACGGCGGAAGCGGGCGTGGCCGGTGCGGTCGAGGATGGAGATGCGACCTTGCGGAACTTGGAGACGGCCTGGTCGGCGATCTCACCGAACGGCGGCTGCTGCTGCTGCTGCAGCAGGTGGTGAGCGGCCTTGTGCGGCGCGGCGGTCTGCGTTGATAGGGACGACACCAGGAGCTCCAGGCTGCGGAGACTCTCCGCCGCCGCCTCCTGGATGGCGAGCTGGTCGTTGGCGCGGCGCGGGGCGTAGCAACCCATCAGGTCCACGGCCATGGGAGCCGGTGCTTCGCCGGTGTGACTTGCCCGCGCAGATCTTCTAGCTTGGGGCTCTGTCTGTCTGAGGAGATTGGTTGGGTTGGGAGGTGGAGGTCGGAGAAGAGAGGCTGCGGTCCGCTTTATAGGTGGAAATGGTGAGAGCAGGGGAGGGAAGATGAGATGCGAGTCAATGGATGCTGCCGCTTTTTTGTGGAGGAGCCCGTTGGATTCCTCCAAATATCGATGTGGTCATCCCCACTGCCTCAGCTTTGCCAACTTTTTTGTTTTAAAAAAATAGCTTTGCCGCTTTGGCCAGGCAGCCAGGCAAGCAGGCGTCTCTCTGTCTCTGCACTGTTAGATCTCGGAAGCCGGAGCAGAGTCACAAGTGGCGGCAGTATTTATTTGTGGCTCACAATTGCTGAAAAAAAACAAATTTGATTAAATATATGTAGTAGTATCTCATTTTTAAGCATAATCCATTAAATATATGTGGGCAACGTATCCTATGCTAACTAGATTCAGATGCTAACTATGCTAACTCGATCCGGACCTCTCGATGAAGATCTGGATGGATGGAGACGTAGGTGGGTTTAAGTGCCGTAAAAAATTTGATTAGAAAAGCTAATGGTGGGAGGGTTTAAGTGCTAAATTAACCCACCTATATCATCCATCGGATGCTCATGGAGAGGTTCAGATCGGGTTAAAAGATAGTTAAGATACCTAATCTGGCTAGAAGATGTGATACGTTGCCATATATGTATAAGATATAGTATCGATCTATGATACTACATAATTACCTTTAGATAGGTATAAATATTGCTAATATTTTTTACAAATCTAACCAAACTTAAGAAAAAATTGACATGGATATAATAGCATAGATAAAAAAAGGATAAACGGTATACAAACAAAATATCTTTTGTGAATGTAACAATGCACCACAGAAATAGATTTATAAAGCGAAACCACATTAATAATTAGAACCACATCTATGATGTGTCGTATGCATAATCTCTTAGTAATGAGTAACTAAGTTAACAACATTTAGATGATTGAACAATGAATTATTGTTAATCTCTTAAGTCTCCCGCGATAATTGAGAGAAAGATGGGGGTGTTGTGCGTAAAATGCAGAAATATGGGTGTGAATGATGGTGACGTTTTGGCCATGAGATAGTGGACTTTGAAGATAAGAAGAAATCAGTTTTCTATGGCTTTATTCCCAGCACCGCAGAGATGGAAAGAAAGAAAAAGAGGAAATACTACAATAGTCCTATGTGTCTTGGCTTCGAAGTCAACTATGGCGAGGGGAATAATGATGGCGCACAAGTATTTTCAGCATTAAATAAGTTAGTTAAATAATGGGCATGATAAAAAGGAGCACTATTTCTCGCTTTAGCGGTATCCCTTCGAGATGTTGTCCCCTGAATTTTGTAATCATCTGGGGTAGAGGTATTTGCACGCCTACTTTGAGAATTTTCGCGCTTCTACTGAATTTTTTGTGCGTTTTTTAAGCCCGTTGACGAACTGTGTTAGAGCTGGCATATCTGGCGTGATCAGGAGTTGAATCATTTTTGTGACAAAATTATGTGCGCTTACATTAATTATTGTGATCAAGTCTTCCCTTTATTTTTTATATATAAATTAAATAAATCGAAGGACGCTCTGCGGGCTTGATTAATTGAATAATATAGAATTGTTTTGACAACTATCCTAGGCAATGCTTTCACACGTATCAATCACTAAAAAAAGAAGCAAGTAGTAGCTTGTAGCCGGATCAACAGGATAGGATAGCTACGATGTATATTATTGGAATTAAAACCAAATCGAGCTACGACGACGGCCGATCAACGAGATCGCCGACAAACGCAGCCGCCGCCGCAGAGCCACCGGCTCGGTTCAGGTTCGTGGTTCGAGTTCAAGGAGGAAACGCTGTCGCCACGGCTTTACAAGGAGCAAAGACACGCTGTCCGAATGGGCCACGCAGACCGGATTCACTTAGCCCATTCAGGCCCAGCCATTCTCACATTGGGCTTCCGCTTCCTTGGACCCAGTTCAATAAATGAAGACTTGCTTTGGTTCCCGCCAAAGCCTCTTGTTCATCAACTCATTCGCCGTGCCGTGCTTAGCCTTGCCGGGTGACATACTCCCCCTTGAGAACCGCCTTGTCCCCAAGCCGGAGCCATCGGGAACCGTTGGGCGCCAGGGTGCTTCATCTTCCCATGTTGCCGCCGGCGGGCATGTCGCATCGGGCCGGATGAGGACTTGAGGAATGGCTCGTTCACGATCACGCCGAAGACGACGATCGAGAATAGCTTCAGGAACCCGCATTTCATGATCAACAACCGGTAGGTCATGTATAACAATATCGGCCGGGATTGCCTTCTTGAGCATGGAGACATGAAAGACCGGGTGGATCCGACGGTGATCCGGGAGCTTCAAACGATATCTTTGTCAAACCAATCTTAGCCAAGATTTCAAAAGGTCCAAAGAACTTGAAAGACAACTTGTTGGATGAGCGAGGAGCTAATGATGTTTGCACGTAAGGTTGAGCTTTGAGGTAAACAAAATCTCCAATTTTGAATTCCCTGTCAGTTCTATGCTTATCTGACTGATGTTTCATTTTTGCTTGAGCCCTGATCAAGTTCTGTCGAACCACTTGCTGGATCAACTGTCTTTTCGATAACCATTCTTCCAAGTCCTTAGATTGAACTCGCTTTTTAGTGATGTCTATACCAAAATGGCGAGGTTCATGTCCATAGATAACAAAGAAAGGATCAGAGCCCAAAGATGTATGAAATGAAGTGTTATACCAATATTCAGCTACAGTCAACCACTTGGACCACTTAGCTGGACAAGCATGTGCAAAACATCTCAAATAGGTTTCTAAACATTGATTGACCCTTTCAGTTTGGCCATCTGTTTGAGGATGATATGCAAGACTCATTTTGAGATCAACTTTGAGAAGCTGAAACAATTCTTGCCAAACATTGCTAGAGAAAATTCTATCTCTATCAGAAACCATTAATTCAGGTAGACCATGAAGTTTGAAAACATTGTGGAGAAACAGTTGGGCTACTTGCAGAGCAAAGATAAGGATGGGACAGAGGAAAGAAATGTGCATACTTGGAGTATTTGTCCACCACCACTAGGATAGAATCATATGTTGCAGATCTGAGTAGACCTTCAATAAAGTCCATAGTAACCATTTGCCAAGGACCATCTGGGATAGGTAATGGTGCTAACAAACCCGGATAGGCAACTCTTTTCGCTTTTGGCTTGTTGACAGACAACACATTGTTCTACCCATTGTTGCACAGTTTTCTTCAACTGGGGCCAAGCAAACAACTGCTTTACTTTCTTATAGGTGACTTCAATGCCTGAATGACCTCCCACAGGGCTGTTATGTAATGCTTGAAGCAGCTTTTGTTGGATAGCTGGACTGTCTCCTATCCAGTCCGCCCTTTGTATCCGATCAAACCATCTTGTAGTGAATAATGGCCACTAGGAGATGAGATGGATAAAGTAACAAGGAGTTGTTTATCGACCGGGTCCTTAGAATAAGCTTCTTGAACTTCATTTAACCAAACCTGGTTTGATAGAGGTCATAGCCGCAATATCAAACACCGGGATCCCGAACCCTTGATAATGCATCCGCTACTCTATTTTCAGTCCCCTTTTTATAAACAATTTTGTAATTCATGCCCACAAGCTTGGTCAAGGCCTTGTGTTGCCAAGGTGTAGTCAATCTCGATCATCTAGATGTATCAAACTCTTTTGATCCGCGGAGTATAACAAATGGAGATGTTTGGAGATAATGCCTCCAATGATCTACTCGCCATGAGTATAGCCAAGTACTCCTTCTCATAGGTAGACAGGTCCTTGAGATTTAACTCCCGAGCTTTGCTAACATAAGCAATTGGGTGACCTTCTTTGTTGAAGTACAGCTCCAATACCATGAGATGATGCATCGGTTTCAATGGTAAATGGAAGTTTGAAATTGGGCATTGCTAGAACAGAGCAAAGAATCAATGCCTGTTTAAGTGCTTGAAAGGAACTGTCAATTTCAGATGTCCAGATAAATAAAGTGCCTTTCTTGAGGAGATTAGTGAGGGTCCGCTAATCATACCAAATTGAGCAACAAATCTTCGTATTATCCCCGCCATACCAAGGAAGCTCCCGAGTTCTTTCACATTGGTAGGTTGAGGCCAATCCTTGATAATGGAGATCTTGGCCGGATCGGTGGAAACACCTTGTTCACTCACTATATGTCCCAGGTAGCTCAATTGTCTCTTTGCAAAGGAACATTTAGACAACTTGACATGAAACTCATCTTTGAAGTAAACCGAAGTAATCGACTTGATGTGAGATAAATGCTCTTCCCATGTCTTCTTTGTATATCAAAATGTCATCTATGAAAACCACTACACCTTGTCTCAAGAATGGACTAAGAATTGCATTCATTACTGTTTGAAATGTTGGTGGTCCACCGGTGACTCCATAAGGCATCACTCTGTATTCATAGTGTCCATTATGTGTTTGAAATGCGCTTTGAATTCCTCTCCAGAGCCATTTGTAACACCCCGTGTGTTACTTACCGTTAAGCCATGGTTTGGACAAAAATAAGTTTAGTTATAGTTGGTTGAGTTGTTGGATGATGGTTTGATAGTATAGGTTGGGAATCTGAAATTTGAATCAAATTCAAGTTTGAATTGAACTTCGAAAAACCCTATTTTCTATTCCCTCTTTTATCCCTTTTTCGTTATTTCAAAATCTAGGCAAATTTTGACAAAACTTCTAAAAGCTAGTTTGTCCATCTTGTCTTGATGTACAAAGTTGGTGTTTTGAGTTTTTCAAGTTTTTGTATGATTTTAAAAGTAATTTTGAATTCAAATTTCAAAAATTTTGAACCGCATTTCAAAAAGTCATATTTAGAGGCCGAATTTGAAAATCTTCCAATTATAAAAATTGTAGATCTTGAAAAATTAGGCTAAGTCACTTTTTGGAGTTTTTCGCTTAGTTCAAATTTGAGGAGAATTTGATGAAATTCAGAAAAGATAGGGTTTTAGGGTTACAAGCTGAACGTGGGGAAACCCTCGTTCTTCCTCCCTCTAGGCGTGTCGCCGGCGTCGCCGCGGGCCGTTCTCGTCTTCGCCACCCGCACGTCACCTGAAGCTGTCCGGCCGCGAACGCCGCCCCCACCTGGCCCATGTATCCCTTGCCCTATAAAAGCCACCGCCGACGCCGTTGACTTTTCTTTCTTCTCCATCGCCGCCGAAACCGCCCGCCCCTTTCCTTTGCCATCGCCCTCAAGCTCCAATCCATCCATTAGCTTTGCCATCGTGTTCGCAACTTTGTTGCGCGCCGTTTGAGCCAACTTCGCATACCGTGGTTCGCCGACCGGTTCGCCAGCGCCCGTCGTCTTCTCTCCGGGCCGGCGGGAGCGCCGCCCGCGAAGTTGCCCCGCCGTCGTCGGCCCGATTTGGTGAGTTTCGTGCCAAACCATCTTGCCATCTAGCCGCCTTGATGATGTGGTCATGATGCACTCGTCCGTTTCGGCTTGACCCACGCACGCACACGCCGGAACGTCATCGTTGCCAGGGGAGCACGCCGCCGCCGCCGCCACCGTCGCCGACCACCTCCGCCTCGTCTCCATCCAAACCATCGCGGCGCATCGTCGTCGGGGGTGAGCTTGTGGTCATGCTCGTGTCGACCGTTTTCCATTCTTCGCACCGTAGTCGCCGAACGGACGCCGACGAGCTCCGCTGCCGCTCGCCGCCCGCGCGCATAGCTGCATCCATGTAGGAATCGTTTAAGTTCGTTTTAGTGAGGACTCGGGTTCGCCCGATGGTGCCGACTCGGTGTCCTCGTTTCGCCGGAGAAGGCTCCGACGAGCCTTGCCGCCCTGACGCCGGCGCCGCCGTGCCACCATGCCCGTCGATGATGGTGCCCCGATGCCTTAGGTGTAGGGTTTCGGGCATCATCGCGTAGCGATGGCGTCGTGGGGATCACGTAGGGTTAAGTCGCGTTGTCGGAGACCTCACCGCCGGCGAAATCCCGGTCAACTCCGGTGACCACCGCCGGTCGGCCGGGGCTGGCCCGTTGGATTGGGCTGCCTCAGTAGCAGCAGGTGGGTCGTACGATCTTTGGGCAGCGTGGGATCTTTGGGCGGTTCGGTCCGTGATTGGTTTTGTTTTAAAATTTGATTTATCAATTTCCTTTATCATGAATAGTCTTTGATTCTTTCAAAATTCATAGAAATTTGAAAATAGCTCCTTAAATTCTGAAAATTTTTGTAGAACCTTCCTAGGAGTATATCTACCCATGAAAAATTTGAAACTTTGATTTTGAGTAGTTCTTGCATGATTTAAAAATACAATCTTTAATTGAAAATGCATCTTCTATGATTTTTAGAAAATAAAATATTTATTCAAAAATCATGAAAATTTATTTGGTGCTGTTTTATGCTATGCCCTACTTGTATAAAAAAAGTTTGGAGTCATTTTGAAATGTTTAAATTATTTTCTATATTATGTTTTATTTTATTTAATAGAAAAAGCTAGTGTTTAGTGTATAAGTAGTTAGTTTTTGTGTGTGATTTGGGATTGCTTTGTGAATCTTGGATCATACCACAATCAAATGGTTCTCAAGAACTCCTTAGGCAATGGTGATGATATCTTGTAGAGTAGTTTAACAAATTGGTTTTGTTGGGTTGCAACTTTATCGCGGAAGGAAAGTTGTACTCAAGTGTTTATTATTTCATGCATCCATCAAGCATCATGTTTACCATTCCATCATGTTAAGCAATGCATCATTATTACGTGTAGTGAACGAGAGTGATGTGGTTTACGTGACCAAGCTTTGGAGAAGGTGTATCCACCGATGTGTTGGTGTCAAAGGTGACATGGGTGGTCCAACTTTGGAATCTAACTTTTCCTCGCAGAACACAGGCAAGCCCCGGAGCATAAACCCTTCTCTCTTTTTATAAATGTTTTATTCACCTTAAGTCTAGTGCAATGTGCATTAAGTTAGTAGGAGTTGATTGATACCGTTCTTCGCAAGATTACCTTGATCTACATTTATTCCGGAGGTTATCCCACTAGTAAGTGTAGGTCGATCTCTTATGCTTAGTAATGCCTAGACTTCGGTAGAAGTCGAATGATGGCTTCATCGTTGAGATATAGGTTTTATCTTTGTTCCTCCCGGCTATGGAAAAAGAGAACACCCCCGATGGTGGTTCATGAGAATAAATATGGTAGTATTGAATTTGAGATCGGACGGGACGTAGGTTGAAAGCCGGGGGATACCTAGTTGTGCTTGTCCGTGTTGGTCGTATAAGGACCGGGCCCGTTGTTTGGATTGTTAAGTTCGGGACTTTTGAACGCAAGTTGCGCTCGAGGCCGTTTGGTCAATGGCACGGCCGTTGCGGGTTGTCACCCCAGTCGGGCCGACCCTAACTAGCCACATGCCCCGTAAGCCTCGATCTCGGGGTGTGCCAAATCGAACGGACAACCCAAGACCGGGAGTGAAGAGATGGCGGGGGTAGTGTGTACCCACCCCATCGGGTAAACCGTCATTGTCATTAGGACCGGCGGGGTAGGGGGAGGTGGAGTACTGTGCTCGGTGGCGATGGACCCAGTCCCGTTTTGGACGAATCGAGTGAGGGTTGATATATGCAAGCTTAAGTGCTACATATGTCGGTGGTTAGGGATCCCCACTGGGTTTGAATCGATTCGCCGGATCGCCGTTGCTTCTCGGTTATGGAGACCTGTTCTTACGCCCATTCATCGTAGTAATTGAAGAAACAAGGTTACTCATGGTTATGAAAGGAAAAAGAGATGCAGAGATAAGTTAAGATGTGTTGCTTAAAAAGTATTTGAAATAGAACAGGTGCAAATCTAGCTTATTTATGTTTCAACAAAATTGATGCTAAAAATATTGAAAGTAAGGATGCACTTGTAGTAAGCTTTTCTCGCAAACTTTTCTTTTCTAGCTCTACTTCCCTTAAGCCAAGATATCCTTGGAGTCTTTTCTTTTTTGTCGGGTAAGTCTTATGGAGTACATTGTGTACTCGGGGTTTGTTAACCCTTGTTGCAAAAGCCGACTCGTGCAGTTAACCAAGGTTATGTCGGTGGGCTCAAGCATGATCCGGGTTGTCTTCTAGTTCTACTCATCTTCCCGCAAATTAAGTTAAGTTTGCTCAAAAGTAACTTACTCATACTTTTGTAAAATTAATATTAGTATTCTTCCGCACTCGATCTATATTTTTTGTAACAAATGTGGTAATGTTGTAGCTACTCCTTTGTTGATCCTGGTATGAGAGTGGTGTAATCGGGGTTTCCGATGACACCCGACAAGCTTCTTAAGTTATTGGGTGCATCTGCACAAATTGCCGAGGTCTTTGGGACAAAGACAAAAAGTGTGTGGGCCCAGCCATTAGGAGGTTCTCAGTACACCATTCTTGTCCGATGAAAACCTCGAGCAAAGGTCCAAGGATGTAAACCAGGTGGAGCCATGTAATTCCTCTAACAATTCTTCAACCACTGGAAGTGGGTATTTGTTCATGACTGTTAAAGCATTTAATCTTCTGTAGTCAACACATAATCTCCAATCACTTGTCTTATTTCTTACTAACAGAACAGGTGAAGAGTAAGGACAGTACTCTCCTGAATCCAGCCTTTCTCTAACATATCCCTGATCTGAGACTCTATTTCTGTCTTTTGTGCATGGTTATATCTGTAAGGCCTAAGACAGAAAGGCTGAGCACCATCTAGCAATGGTATCTTGTGATCTCCAGTTCTTGCAGGAGGTAGTGACTTAGGAGGCTGAAATACTTCAGAGAATTCCTGCAATAATATTTGAAGATCGCCAGTAAGGTGTGTCTCTGCACAAAGGCTGGTGTATGATGTATAACCGCGTGAGCTCCACCATGTACAAAGATAGAGTCGGGCTTCAAAAAGCCTCAGAATTGCAAGGAGGATATAGGGGGACCAACAGAAAGTTCAGGTTTAACCCCTTATAGTGATGTCAGTTTATCTTGGTGTTTGAACTGAAAGCACCTTGTGTCCCAATCCACATTCATAGGATTATGGGCCTTAAGCCAATCCATGCCCAAAATTGCATCATATCCAGCCAATGGTATGATTTTGAAAGTTGTAGTGAAAGTATGACCTTGAATTGCCCATTGCTGATTGGGTAGCTCATGGGTACAGCTTGATAATGCCACCATTAGCAAATAAGCTACTTTGACTGCATTAGAGAGTGGAGACCAATGTTTCACACAAACAGCTACTTGTTCATCAATGAAACTATGGGAGCTACCAGAATCTATCAGCATAAATATTTCTCTGCCATTTAGATGTCCTCTCAACCTGATAATAGAAAACTGTTCAGTGCCATTAGCTGCCTGGCAAGATAAGGACATGAGGTCTTCTCCAGAATCAGAAGAAGTTTCTTCAGGCTGAGTTTGGTCTTCAACATTATCACCACACAACCCCAGACTTCTTCCATAGCTTGAAGAGATACTTGATTGGGACGGTATGTTGAGGATTCCACTTTTCTCCACATTTAAAACATAGACCCTGAGCTCTTCTGAACTTCTTGAGAGCAGCCAGTTTGTCATCAGACTTAGCTCTGAAAGATTCATTGGGCTTCTTGTCATCATCATGTTTGGGACTTGAATTCCCTCGAAAAACCGTAATACTTGAAGGAATCGAGAGTGAGGCTTCTTGTTATATGATTGATCAAATTCAAATCTCTTGGTTGGCTTGTCTGCCAGAGCTTCTTCCTGTACAAAAGCCAGAGAAACAGCAGTATCCAAATCGGGTGGACGGTGTAACATAAAAGCTGCTAGAATATCTTTTTTAAGAGCATCCACAAAACGATTGACTATTGTGGTGGGAGAAAAAGATGGCTCATGAGCTAGAATCTGGTGTACTATGTCACTGAACTGTTCTACAAATTCTGTACCAGTACCAGTGTGCTTGATGTGGAAAAAATGTCTAAGAAGGTGATTATGCTCATCCCTATCAAACCTAGTACAAACAGCTTTGACAAAGGATTCCCAAGGCATAGCTAGGATTTTTGCTTGCATGGTCTGAAACCAAAGAGCTGCTGAACCTGTCATGCGCATGGTTAAAGATCTCTAGATTGGTTTTGGCTAATTGATGACATCCTTAGGACTAATCTCTCTATGCTAAGTGTTGATTTAGTTGGAGATTGGTCAAGCCAAGTGTGATGCATGGTGGTCATGGTGGATGGATCGAGATGATTCAATTGATGATCAAGTGCATGACTTGGAGTGGATCGAGGATCAAAATGGGCTCAAGGCAAAGGTATATCCATAGGGTCATTTTGATTTTACACTCAAGACACCATAGAGGGTGTGAGTGATTATAGGATCGATAAGCCGTACTATAAAGAGGGGAAAACTATCGTACATATCGATCCACATGTGCCTCTAGGTTCAAAATCATTTGCATGCATTCTAACCTAGAGAGCTAACTTCGTACTTGATGGAAAATGTTTTGAAAATGCTAACACATGGTGTCGGGGTGTTCTTCGACGTGTCGGCAACAAGAATCAAGTGACGGAAGTTGGATTGGAGCAAAGGCGAAGGAACGACGACAAAACGACGGAATTTCGCAGCTCGAGAAGGTGGACAGGACTCTCCGACAGGAAGCACGAGCTTCGACCCGACGCACCGGTGACCGCTGGTCCGGCAGAGCATGTTTTTGGCCGGTTCGCCGGTGGCCGGACGCACCGACCGGATGCATCCCGTCTTGACCGGACGCACCGATCGGGACGCGTGACCTTGGACGCTGTTCGGGGGGGGTTGAGCGGTCCCAGTTGGGTTTGTCGGTTGTGACCGGACCCAATCGAATCGGACTCACCGGGTGAGTCCGGTCAGTGCGTCCAGTCAGGCTGATTTGTGCGTGTTTTGCACCCCAACGGCCACATTTCGTGGTGAGGGGTATTTATACCCCTTTGGCCGGTTCTAGGAGGTCTCTTGGTCATTTTGAATCAATCCTAACACCTCTAGAGCTGAGCACACATCCTCCTCCTCACTCCTTTGCTTGAGAGCATCCATTCTAGTGAGTTGAGGTGATTCAAGTGCACTTGCTTTGATCTTTGCATCTAGTGGCACTTGTGGATCGTTGTGAGCCGGTGGTTTTCTTGTTACTCTTGGAGATCACCACTCCTAGCCGGCTTGGTGATTGGTGGAGGCGTTGGCAAGAGTTAGTGATTGTTCTTGGCCACCTCCGATGATTTGTGAGAGGTCCGTGCATCCTCGTCGGGACGACGAATTGCAATATAATACATTGCTCGTGTCGGTGAGTGCCTCTCATTTGCTTTGGGTGCGATAAGCCTAAAGGCATTTGGCTTGGAGTGAGCTCCACATCGACCCACACGTGAGAAGGTCGACACAACGGAGACGTAGCTTGACGGGTGCTCAAGTGAACTTGGGGATAAATCATTGTGTCTCCATTTGTCTCTTATCATACATTGGTGATTGGCTTCATTGGTTATATTGATATTCATTTCCCGGTGATTGGATTGACTAGCCTCGACATTGTGGTATATCATCTCTACACACTCGCATTACTTTCATATATCTTGTGCTAGTGTAGTTTGAGTACACTTGCTTAGTTGCTAGAGTAATTAGCTTGTTCACCTAGTGGTAAAGTAGTGACATAGCCCTTGAGTGTGATTTAGAGACTATAGCAACTAGAATTGTCAATAGGAGGCTTGCCGACAAGTAGAGCTAGAGCAAACGCATTTACGCTTTGTTAATTACTAACAAGTTGCTCTAGTGATTTTGTAGAAATTTTATTAGGCTATCCACCCCCCCTCTAGCCATTTAGGACCTTTCAATGGTGGCTATCTTAACCCATTTGGATGGCTCTACTTGACAGACATCAAAATAAGTTTCACATCTAGTGACCCATAATCTAGGATTAGAACCATCAAATTGATGCAACTCTATATCAGGGTAATGATGGAATGGGTTGTGATACACAGCATAGCCCCTACTATCATGATGAGTCTCCTCATAACCACTACTATCACGATTTGTTTCAGCGGTAATCTTCATGAACTCAAGAACTTTTCGGTGGTGGTTTCGAACACGATTCGAGGGGGTGTGACCCGGGGGCAGTGGTAAACACCACCCCAAAGGTCCCCTTTGCCGTGGTCTAACGACCCGGATGCTGCCCTTGTCGGGGATGACTCGGATGGGCGGAATCCAACCCTTGATCCGAGGAAGCGAAGTGATCTTCCCGGAATGGTTTCTTCGAAATTTTCGCGCGATGGTGACGCTTCCCCTACGCGTGCGGATCAACGCTCCCGCGTCTCCGTCTCCTTCCTCGACGATGTGTGCTTGGGGAAGTCCTTGGATCGCGATGTTCACCTTGTCGCCCAGATCGCGTACCGGATGCTCGAGGTCGTGGGCGCGTGAGTCGACCTGTGGCTTCCACTTGTCGAACTCGCCCGCATCCCTTGAACCTCCTCCATGGACCTCGCGACTTTGCGACCCCCTTCGATTCTTGTCCAACAGGCAAGGATCGGCGAATTGCTCCTCGGGGAGTGGCCATGGCTAGTTGGCGGCGGGTGAGGTAAGGATTGTAGGCCGGTGTTGGGGAAAAATTTTCCGATTGGATTGTGGATCCGAGGCGATACCCGGTGTAGCCGGATCAACAGGATAGGATAGCTACGATGTATATTACTGGAATTCGAAAACCAAATCGAGCTACGACGACGGCCGATCAACGAGATCGCCGACGAACGCAGTCGCCGCCAGAGCCACCGGCTCGGTTCAGGTTCGTGTTCGAGTTCAAGGAGGAAACGTTGCCGTCACGACTTTACAAGGAGCAGCACACGCCTGTCCGGAATGGGCCACGCAGGACCGGATTCACTTAGCCCATTCAAGCCCAGCCATTCTCACATTGGGCTTCCTCTTCCTTGGATCCGGTTCAACAGCTGAAGACTTGCTGGTTCCCGCCAAAGCCTCTTGTTCATCAGCTCCTTCGCCAGCATGCTTAGCCTTGCTGGTGACATAGCTCCACAAAATCTCTACGGTTCGGGGCGAATTCGCGATCGATTTTTTAGAATAAATTTCATCCTGGGGAAGCGTTTTCTCAACCAGATTGGCAAGTTGCATTAGAAAAACCATGGAGGGCTGGTGGACCGATCTTGAAAGTACAACCCTGTGTCATCCCTGTTGCAGTAACAAAAGAGGCCACGCGATGCACCGATCCCTTAAACTATCACGCCATGCTGCAAATAGCCAAAGTGGTTGTAGTGGCCTCTGACAGCAATCAGCTGAACAAATCCAGCACTGATACGGGTCAATCGGAATAAAAATATACCCATAGCTTGGTGGTCTAGATGGTGTTGATGACATTTTGTTTCACACAGATAGTATGTGATTTTATACCGAAACTGCAGTGAGTATAGACGCAAGTCGTCCGTTTTGAGGAAACTTTGACGTGGCTATTGTTGGTTCTGATTTCCACAAATCTCTCTCCGCGCCACCATTTCAATTTTCAAACCAAAGGGAGGATGAGCTGGCTATCAAATTCCGAGGACGTCGTCAAGCTCACTTTCTTCTGGCGCAAAAAGCACCCGGCTTTCTAGGCTTTCTAGAAAGAAGAGAGCAGCGTGGAATGGAACGGGTGAGAGTTTGAGTCAGGTGGGAGAGAGAGAGGGTGAGAAAAAAATAATAAAATCCATAGGAAAAAAATGGTGGCCGAGGCCGAGCGAGAAAAAGTCATCGGTGCGAGCGGTGAGCTTAGGGCAAGCACAATGGAGGCTACAAGTGGTGGTGGTGGTTCAAGACAAATAAAGTGATCCACATAGATGAAAAAACATTGAGACTACTATTTACATAATGTAAAAAATTATTGCTTGTGGGCTTGCACATAAACTTTTTACTTTCATCATGTCACATCTTTATTTTTCTCTCTCTTCTTTTTCAAAGATGTAACCACATTCTCTCCTTAAGCATATATAGCCTTTATGATAAAAATAGAAAGACCTATTTTTTTATCCGATCCAACATGGTATTTAAGGTTACAAGCAAAAGCATGCCCTCAGAAAAAGGCAGCTAGCAGACGTGGTGACGAGTGACGACGGCAGGAGTGAGTCGTGTCTTGACTGACACATGGGGCCGGGACGGAGACAAACCTCCTGATCGAAGCTTGAGGTGAGCTGATCCGTCCGATGCGATGTTTGTCCGTTGGGTGGTGGGCCCGCGTCGGGTCGGGTCGTCATCATCGTCATCGCTCGTCGGCGAGTCGCTTTGCTCGTCACGGTTTCAAGAAGTAAACGGGTTTCAAGAAGCAACCGAAGCGAAATTGTGCACCGCCAGTGTATCTAAAGCACAGATGGATATTTTTGAAACGGGAAATACATCTGAATTTGATTGATACATTCTGCTTAGCTAATTTTGCGTTCTAATAATGGGCTCCGTGTCACGGGGTTAGTATCCAGCAATTGGGAGAAGAAATCTTCGGTCCTACAGAATGCATTAGTAAATACTCCCTCACATACAATTGTGTACTCCCTCTGTCCCTTTATTAGATGTCATTATGCAGACGTGCCGGTCAAACTTTCTCAACTTTGATCTAGCGTTTGTAAAAAAATACGTGCAACATTTATATCTCCAAATAAATTTATTAAAAAAACTAGACTTAAAGATCTTTCCGATGATACTAATTACTTTGCATAAATATTTATATATTTTAATATATAATTGCGGTAGTTTGAAAACGTTGACTTCTCGGGAAGCGAGAATGACATGTATTTAGGGACGGAGGGAGTATACTACTAGCTGTCTAGAAAAGGACATAAATAGACATTGCGTCCAAGCATATCGGAAGTCAACTCTACGCTTCGGTGCCCACACGCCTCTTCCCCCATTTCTTTTTATTGGATAGGAAAAAAGAACCTTGCGCGACTAGGGTACAGACTGGCGCAAGATTGAAGTTTAAACTCGTAGTTATAGATTTCCAACGGGCCGTGCCGTGCCGCCCGGTACTGCCGTCTTGCCGTGCCGTGCTTCGCCCGTGCCGCGTGCCGCTAAGGCACGTCGTGCCCCGGGCCGTGCCGCACCGGGCTCCGTGCGACCTCGAGCCTGCACCCGCCCCACGGGCCAAATTGTGCCCGCCGTGCCATGCCGTGTCGTGCCCGCCCACGGGCCGATTTTTAAAAAACAGTCAAACATGATCATTTTTTACACAGATTTTCAGTATATTTGTACAATATTATACCAAATATATGTATAATATTATACCAAGTATGAAAATATCGGGACTAATATACCAAATATGTACAATATTATCACTAGTATATTTGCCACCGAGGCCTCCCCTTTGTTAACGTCTGCCGGGGCGTGTGGGTCGGTGCCCCGCTGCTTGAGGGCCGGCCCAAGCCCGACGGCCGGCACGACGCAGGCATTGTTTTGGCCCGGCCCGAGCACGCACGCCCCGTCATAGTAGTAATAAAATGGAGGATACTAGTAATAAAATGCAGGATAAGATCGCAGAGGAGTTGACTTCATCGCCATATAAAAAAAAAGCGAATAAATTACTTGTACAGGGAAATCATCAAAGCACTAAGAGCACTCACAATGCAGACTCTACCATGGTTTCTATCTTCATTTATTACCCTCTATTTATTGCTTTTTCTTGATGTGACGCTATATTTATTGAAGAGAGAGTAAAAATACAAGAAACCAAGTCTAACTAAGTTAAAACCGCGTCTTCACGTAAACTAAGATAATTTGTGAGAGTGACAAAGTGGCCATGTGACATCATGATAAAAATTGCGATTGTGGGAGGCAGGTTTGACACAACGTCCAAAACTATAAACCACGTGATAATTTCTAAAGATTGTGAGTGCCTCGACAAATGCTCCAAACGCAATCTGCCGGCGGCAGGTCAAACCTAAAACGTGCGCCCCAGCTCCGCTAATCCCCGCGACGATCCTGCTGTTTTGTCCAACCAAACCGAAGCTTCGTTTTCGTTCCAGCCAGAGCCAGCGGAAGCGCCCACCCGGCCTCGCGCATGCGGCCCGGCTTCGTTCGTCGTCCGCGAGCGAAACGAAATCTGCCCCAACCGGCGGGTGGCCAACGAATCATTCACCGATCGATTTGATCCGCCGCCGCTCTCGCTCGCTCCGCTGCGGTTGCCACGTTTCTAGGCGTCGCGGCCACGGCCACGAGCGGCGCGTGAGCGTGCGCATGAAAAGCGAGGCAACCGCAGCGGCAGATCGGTCCCGGCGGCAGGAGTGAGTGCGTGGGTTCGGTTGGGCATCGGGTTCCCGTTGACTTTGCACAGCCCCGGCCTTCTCCACTTGCTTTTCTGGCAGCGGCAGGCAGCCGTGTTCCTGTCGTCTTTTCCGGTCCCCGGTGTATGCCGTGTTGCACGTAGTACAACGTTCGCGCTGGGCGTACCCGCGCGCGTGTGTGTTCTCCGTCTCCCCGTTTACTCGCGCATGACAGGGACGGGTCGTTCGTCGCGTCGCGCGCGCATACTCCCTCCGTCCTTTTTTTTTAATTAAAAAACATGTTGGTGAGAAACTCTCGGTTTCTGTAGATAAATATTTAGGGACAGAGGGAGTACTTTTCTCCATCCTCTGCGTGGTTGACACACACACGCGCACAGGCACACCCTGACACCCGTGAATGATCAGCCCCGTATCAATACCTTTGTCGTTTTGTCTTGGTATAAAAACACACAAATTGTGTAGGAGAAGATATTGGTCGATTGTATGCTTGATATCTGCTGTAAAAACAACAAGATATGGTGGACAAGTTACATGCTCCTGTACAATTTCATAAGAAAACATGGAGTGTGTTTAGATCACCAAAGTTGGTGCAAAATTTCGGATGGATATGACATGTATGTCACATCGCACAATGTAAGACGTTTCGTTTTGTTAGTGGTAAATATTATCCTACCATGGCGTAACTAGGCTCAAAAGAATCGCCTCATAATATACATCTAAACTGTGTAATTATTTTTATTTTTTTACTTATATTTCGTACTCCATACATGTTGCCGGACGATGGATGTGATGGGAAATCTTCTTTCAGATAGTGAAATTTGGAAGGAATTTGGTGATCTAAACACACCCATGGTGTATAGGAGTACGACCCAAATGTTTAGTTGACCAGTTCAGTCTAGTGGAGTTGTCGTCGCGTGGGACGTGCATCTAGAACTATTGAACGCTCCAAGTACTCTGGACAATTTGGTAAGAAAACTACTGGTGGTATACAAAAGAGGCACTGGACCTAACACGTGCCCGTCAAGTGTTTAGTTGGTGAAATATTTTGGGTTTGGTAGAAGAAGCACTTTTCGTATGTATTTGATAATTATTATCCAATCATAGACTAACCAGGCTCAAAAAAGATTCGTCTCGCACTTTTTAGCCAAACTGTATAATTAGTTTTTAATTATCTATATTTAATGTTTCATGCATGCGTTAAAAGATTTGATGTGACAGAAACTGTAACACTTTTTGGGTTGGGGAAAGGGAACTAAGGCCACGTTTAGTTGGCAGAAATTTCTAACCTTTTCCCCACTTTCTCTCCATCACATCACATTAAATACACCAAAAGACATATATTTGGAGTATTAAATATAGGTAAAAAAAAATAACTAATTACACAGTTTAGATGTACATTCCGAGACGATTCTTTTAAGCCTAGTTACTCCATGGTACGATGATATTTGTCACTAACAAACGAAACGTCTTCTGGTGTCCGATGTGACATCGGGTTCCAATTTTTACCATCTAAACAATGCCTAAACAACAAACGAACCAGTCTGACTGTCTGAGAGACACACACATCAATCAAGCTGAAAAAAGAGATCAAGCTCTAGGCGTCAACCCCACACATGCATGTGCTTTTTGCATGATCAGGACATCAGGTGCATGAACTGAACGGGTAAAACGAACCCGGTGGCGCACGCACGGTTGGTTCAGTGAACCCGGATGGATTGGACGATAGTCGTCAGTCGACGCGTCATCAAATCACACTTGGTATAGTAGTATCGTACACTGCTGGTTGAGCGGCAGCGCTGACCGCTCGAGCCTTGAGCGGTTGTAGCTGTTCTCTGTGGCCACGGATCCGGCCTTGTACGTATCTCGTGCGATCGCAATCACGAGCTGTGCCCTCGATCCACGACGGACTCTTTCGTTTACTTTGCCTCCAAGACACCAGACTCGCTCATCCCAAAACTTGAGATGTGTTTGGTGACTTCTTCGTTGTTTGCCCATTCCTTCGTAACAAGCGCACACAGCTACCGTGCCGCTACGCTGAATCTGTCCGATCGAGATGGACCAGAAGCGGCATGCATGTCATGTGCACGCCGGATCGGTTGGAGGAGGCACGACACCGATGGGTAAGCTCGTCTTTTTTCCCCACGCCGGGATCGGCAGAGTGGAAAACTCAAACTGAACTCTGCAGCCTCGGCTTCCTACCAAGTAGCACGACCACGATTCATTCCACGGCAGTCCATGACGGAATGTGGAACCGCAGAGGCAAACTATCGGGTTCGGGTGAGCTATCGTTGAACAGCTTTGGGCAGTGGGCACTGTGCTTTCATCGTCCATCCACCACGCCGTTTGCAACTTGCAACGACTAGTTTTTTTTTTTTTTTTTTTTTTTTAGGCAAAACCACTAACTTTTATTCATATAATGTGGTTTACAGAATTACACACGCCCTCGGGCGGCGTCGAGAACCAGACATATCTGCCTGTCTCTGAAGAAACTAAGCTTCTAGTTATTACATGAGCATCAATATTTGAGCTCCTTTTTTCATGAACAAAATCAATAGATGAGAAATCTAATGATCTCGCTTTTAATTCTTTTTATAATCTGGCCATACAATCCCATCCCCGGACCCTTAAGGTTCTTGATGACGCTCTCGCAGTCCGAGGCAAGTCTCAATGATGACAACACCAGGTCGCTCGCCAGGTCCAAGCCCTCCTGACAAGCGAGCGCTTCAGCAACTTCTGGTTCTAAGATGCCCTCAAGAACGAGGCTAGAAGCTCCTAGGAATGAGCCGTCCAGGTCTCTTGCAATGGCCGCCACAGCTGCCCTATGCGTATTCTTCGACAGAGCGGCATCCACATTGATCTTCATGAAACCGGCTTGAGGAGGAATCCACCGGCGCTCCCTTGGTTGGGCACTTCGAGTGTTATCCTTCGGCTTTCGTAGCGGTTGTAGGGATAGCAACTCCTCACAATATCTGCTAATGAACTCATGGGTCGATAGCGGGCTCTGGAAGGTGTTCTCATGTATTGCCTTTCGCCTGGAATACCAAATCGTCCATAATGTCACGGCAACCCTCACTGCATCGGCATGAGGTAAATTATCAAACACTCTGACCAACCAGCCCTTGGGGTCATCCTCTTGGATTTCACAGAGATGCTCAATTACATCCTCTTTCTCTAGCGCCCACACACATTTTGCCATATGACATTCGAGTAGAGAATGTTTCCAGGAATCACTTGCCCCAAAAAGAGAGCAATAACCATTTTCAGCCATGTTTCTATGGTGGAGCACATCAGCTGATGGTAATGAGGCTTTTGATAATCTCCAAAGAAAAATACTAACTTTTGGAGGAACCTTAACCTGCCAAATAGTTTTCCATTCTCCCTTCGCTTTCTTTCTATCAGATATAGCTGTATTCTGAGAAAGCGTACGCATAAGACTCAACATCCTATATGCTGATCTTACCGTAAAGCATCGATGTCTGCTTGGGAAACAAAACGCTGCAGTTTATCCAGGTCCCAAGACCTTGTAGTATTATCGATCAGTTCACTCACTGTCCTTGGCAGGTTCGGTTCCCTACTCGGGATCGGCCTACGGAGGCTCTCCGATGGAATCCAATCCATACTCCATATGAGGGTGGACTCACCGGATCCAATTCTCCTGATCAACCCCAGCTGCAATACTTGTCTTCCATCCAGAATACTTGCAACGTCTAGTGTGTTGCAGCTCTCGGATCCTCCATCCTCCCTCTGGTTTCGTTGTGCTGTGAGCCTGTGACGACAACTACTATCTTTGGGCTGGCAATTAATGGGCCCTAGCAGTGAACATGTCCAGTACTCACCCCAGTAGGCCAAGCACACAAAAAGCTTACAGCCCAATAACGTAAAATAAAAAATATTTCGGACCGAAGATTTTTGTGGTAGATTAGAATGGGCCTCAAGCAAGTTGAATCGGCCCAATTTTCATTCTACCACCGTTAACTTCTGGAATCTGGATGGAACAGAAAATGGGCCTAGCAAGCCCTTTCAACTCCTCGTCAATAAGACCAGATTTTTACACATATTTACAACTCTTAAAACTTTTTTTTTTTTTTCACCATGGACAATTTAGTTGATGGTATTGTCTGATGCTGTACTACGAAGCCACTAGGAGGCAAGTCGGGCTGTTGGTAGTTCCATGTGGCAAATCAGACTACAACAAAAGAATTTGCAGTTAAAAAATTCCTAAAATCTTGTTTAGTCTTAGAAAAGTTGTGTTTGTTTTAGCTCGAAAGAATATGGTGCTAGTTTCTAGTTTTTCCCTAAAATCATGCTCTTCTATAGAAATGCAAGACAACCAATACAAAATTCTTCTATAGAAATGCAAGACAACCAATACAAAATGTTTGTCTTTGTCTTTTGCTCTTTAGATACTAAACCTCAATTCCAAGAAATTATATCTTATAGTAACACACTTTCACCTTAGTTCACATTGCAGGTTGCAACTCGCCTACACGAAGCAGGGATCACATAGATCTTCCAAGCATTCCCAAAGAAGATATGTACTCCTCGTAGGCTTCTATTCTGAGATAAACTCTACAAAAGGATCATAATGTGCTAGCCTTTCATGGACTCTTTTCATGGTTTTCTTTTAGTTGTGCCTAACTGTTGGATAGTTTTGGTAAAAAGATACGGAAATTCTTGATTATTTAACACGTGATCGATTCATGTCAACGACTATTCGAGTTGTTTCTATCATTCTATTCTTCGAGATAATTCGGATTTGTTGGTGAAAAAAAGTAAAGAAATATGTTGTGAACGAATGCTTTGGTTTTGTATCTAACTTTTATTATTAGATGTTGTAATGTGGTAGCTTGTATTAGCTAGAAGCTCTTGACTCATACTGGTTTCGACGCTTCAGAATTAATGGATTTCTCTTTACATAAACCATTAGTTGATTCAAACTAAACCCGCCCCTCGATCCCCTCCCTTCGTCATCATTTTTCTTAATACAATAAGGTTTTCAATGACTAATTCAAGACAAAGTCGGCTGCACGGTGGCCAACAAAGCTCTTGACTCATACTGGTTTCGACGCTTCAGAATTAATGGATTTCTCTTTACATAAACCATTAGTTGATTCAAACTAAACCCGCCCCTCGATCCCCTCCCTTCGTTATCATTTTTCTTAATACAATAAGGTTTTCAATGACTAATTCAAGACAAAGTCGGCCTTCGTCATCATTTTTCTTAATACAATAAGGTTTTCAATGACTAATTCAAGACAAAGTCGGCTGCACGGTGGCCAACAGGCCCACTTATAAGGCAAGAGCCCATTCCTCCCCCATTCCTCCTGCCCACTTATAAGGCAAGAGCCCATTCCTCCTGCCCACTTATAAGGGGTGAGCCCATTCCTCCCCCATTCCTCCCAAAAGCCCGGACCGATAGAAGAGGGATACTCTCCCCTTATAAGGTGGTCATGACCCCCTTCTCTAGGCAAGGTGGTACTAAACTTGAGGTGCCCTCACAGATTTGAGTGCGAAATTAATAATGGTTGTATCTCCCCTCCGTTTCTTGTCGCCTAGCTTCTATGATATGGGATGAAAAATAACCATGTTAACCCGATAAGATATTTTAGGCTCTTGTAACAAGAGAAATCTGATAATTATGTTGTCATGGACTTCCTTTTCTATTAAAAAAGTGAGATGATTGAAAATTTGCGGAGAAGAGAAATTATGGTGACTGTGTTGATTTAGGCAAATAATTTAATTTTCAAACACTGGATTGTATTGTGCCGTATTGAATATAGGTACAACAGTCTTCTTGGCGTATGGTTGATACATATGGTTAGAAATAGAACTAACTTATTTTCTTATAAAGTCAGAAGCAAAACTAACCTGCGCGCGCAGGATATAGCGCTATAGCCTGCCCACAGCAAAACTCGGAATCAACTCCCCACACAAAAAGGCGCGGTTTTTTTTTTCCGGCTAGCTAGCAGATTTAGCGTCCCTATCCTTGCTTCCTTGGGCTTTCTGGCCAAAGGCCCAGCGATGAACAGGCCCACAAAAACACACAAATTTGCCTCTTCACAGAATAACCCTTCGACACACACGCAACCTGGGCGCCGCCACCACCATCCACCGGCCGGCGATCAAAAACCAGGAAGGCAGCAAGAAGACAGGGACGCACCAAAAAGAAAAGCAAGCCAGCAGGTATGCATATGCAACACAGTATGATTCATCACTGTATACTTTTCCAGTAATAGTATAATTGTAGCCAGATCTGTTCTAGAGAGAGCAACTCTACTGTTTAGTACACATGATCTCATAAAAGAAGAAAAGCAATCCAGGTTAGATCTCGTGACTTGGAAATGTCAATTACAAACTAAACAAACCACAGCAACTCATACATTTTATACATCCTCCAGCCTTCCTGAGTATACATCCTCCAGCCTTCCATAGTCAAAATACGCCTATCATTTCTGGACGGAGGGAGTACCAGATAGCTGCAAATTCATGACCTGGAAGCTGCAATGAAAAAGATTTGCATAAGGACATTGCAAGTTCAGGAATAACACAAAGAATCAAATTAGCAATCCAAAAAGACTAATTCATTCCTTTTGCCTAAGCAAATCAGATGTTCTGCATAAACAAAATTCAGTCATGTATATAGTATGATAAATTCAGTCTGCACATGCAAGGATATCAAGTCGATAAAATTTCTCAAAACAAATCTTTTTTTTACTGATCTGGAGCTTTTGTGTAGCTAGCAATAGTGCATTTCTCTGGTTGCAGCAAAACTATTCTTTTGCTAAATGGATATAGTATGATATATTGGTGCTAACCTACTGCTAAACAACATTTCTGTGCTACCACAAATGTTAACTGATCTAGTATCTATGCCTTCTTACATCTATGTCTTGTATATGCAAGGATATCAAGTCTGCATCTAGTATCTATGTATTAAACAATGTTAACTGATCTGGCAGTACTAAAACAAGCTCATATATACAAATTTACACAATTTAATAACATTAGCCACGCAAGTTAACAGTGATCGGGAGGCAAATAATATGCTCCTAAATAGACAATTCATGTTCTGATCTGGCAGTACTAAAACAAGCTCATATATACAAATTTACACAATTTAATACCATTAGCCACGCAAGTTAACAGTGATTGGGCGTCAATAATATGCTCCTAAATAGACAATTCATGTTCTGATCTGGTAGTACTAAAACAAGCTCATATAGATAAATTTACACAATTTAATACCATTAGCCATGCAAGTTAACAGTGATCGGGCGGCAATAATATGCTCCTAAATAGACAATTCATGTTCTGATCTGGCAGTACTAAAACAAGCTCATATAGACAAATTTACACAATTTAATACCATTAGCCATGCAAGTTAACAGTGATCGGGCGGCAATAATATGCTCCTAAATAGACAATTCATGTTCTGAAATCTGTATATACAAACATCTTGTATTACCTGCAATCAAACAAATCTTCACCTGACATCTTCAATCAACGATCTGACTGCTGCAAAAAAAAAAAAAAAAAAAAAAAAAAAGTTAATAGCCGTCAATGAAAAAGTTGAGGAAAAAAAAATTATCAAGCATGTAAATTGACCTGCATTTTTTCTATTGCACTTCATAGATTCCTAGATGTTTGGATTGCCACTAATAAATGATTTTTGTTGTGCAGGTCTGAAAGAAAAATGGATCTAAACCAGGAACCACCAAACGATGCAGAAGACTTCTTCAATTCACTCTTTGATTTAGATAATGTGGGGTGCACTCAAGTGTTTCCATATTATCAGCAAAATCAACCTAATGAACATCAACAAGATTTGCCTAGCATTTATGAAGCTCCTCAGCCTGCTTTAACAGAATCTGCTCCAGTAATTGAAGAGGAGCCAATTCCAAGTGTTTCTGAGATTAGACTATCACTTGAGGGTGTCAGGATAGAAGATGTTAATGTTGCTGCAAATCAGGGAGCAGATGAGGAAGAAGAGGTGTGGTCAACTCCAGAAATGTCACACAATGGCATGACATTTCAAACAGTGGACGAAGCAAGACAATACTACAACAAGTACGCTGAGAGAAAAGGATTTTCTATCAGAAATAGCACATCATACCGTGCTGGAGCCACAAGGGAAATACAAAAGGTGCAGTTTGTGTGCAATAAAGAAGGAACAGGCAAGAAAAAGAAGGTTGATCTGGATGCTGTGCAATGCTACTCAGACCATGAAGAGCCATATGCTGCAGAAGAAGTAGAAGAAGAAGAGGAGCATGGCCAAGAAGAAAAGAGGAAGAAACTTGATGGCTGTAAGAAGAGAAAGAGGGAGAAAATGACATGTACAAACTGCAAGGCAAGAATGGTGGTTAAATTGATTGGATCAAGATGGCATGCCATATATTTTGTAGCTGAACACAACCATGACCTTGTCCTCAAGCCCTCACTGAAAAAGTTCCTAATAATTGCTACCATGACACTAATAACTTGCCTGACTAATAGTATTAATTTGCTTATTGGGTTACTAATTATAAGTTGTCTCACTAATAGCTCAGCGTAGGTTTAGGATAATCAAAAAGTAGTATCTTGTGCTGCAGATTTTCTATCTCAAATATTTGGAGCACAGGGACATCACCTATGTTGGTTATTATTGATGCATGTCATTGAGGTATAAAAACATGTATGACGATCACTAAATACACGTAATGGTATGAACTTACCAGATGACAGTGGTCTAGATGGTTCTATTTAGGCTAAACTACACATGAGATCTTTGTCATAGCTAGTTCGCCCTCCTGGATGGAATTCTGCAAAAGAATAGCAGCAGCAAAACTGTGTTATCAAATTTTCAGTAAAGAATAATAGAGGCTGCTAGCTAACGACCAGAAAATTAATTAGAGGATTCCACCTAAACTGTAACCTAACTGAAAGTATCCATTGTGCTCTTAACACAAGCCGTTGCCAGCTAGTTGTTCATAGAAGCAGTGGAAGGAACGTCACATGCAGGTGGTCTGGCAGGGGCTGCTCCCAGCAAGAAGGCAAAAAAGAGAGAGCATCAAAATAAAACAAAGTTACAGGATTGGTACTAGGCGCTACCGATGTGACTTTCAACACTAGTGTATACTGCTGCTATGCTTCTCAGTCGAAGAGCAAGCTGCTTGCTTCTCTTAGTAGCAGCATGACATTGGCAAAAATGACATTGGCATAGCAGCACAAAAACACCACCAGCAAGCAAGCAGGTAAAAAAAAAAAATATTTGCCTGATCAGTGGTCTTAAATTGCTACTAGAAAAGTAATAACTTGTCTGACCGGTGATACTATATTGCTACCATATGGATCAAGGTAGGACTACGAGCAGGTATATAAACATGAGCACGATCCACGCTGGGCAGCTGGTAGTTAATGCCGCACTTGAAGACAGTTGGGCACCAGTTGGCTACATCCTCCAGAATCAGAAAATGCCATCCCCAATGAACTGATGCTCATAACTGCTGTGCTGGATCAAAGAGAACCGAAAACTTGTGCTCGATCTGGGCTGGCATTCATTTCAATACTTTTGGCTCAATCAAAGGGAACCGATAATTTGTGACATGCATGACACTAACATGATGATTACAAACTGTCAAATCAAATATTGATCAATTGCTCATTTTGCAGCGTTTTTCTTACTATCACTAAGCACAAAAGACATGAAATCCCTAGTATTATTTAGTCAACACTGTGACAACAGATGCTTTCAACCTTAAAACATGGATATTGGCTATAATTTGCCAGATATAGTTTCACAGCATCGAAATGCATTAAAAACTTAATAGAATGTAAAGCAAAATTGTTACAAATCTTATTCTTCAAAAAGGAGTGTTCTGCTACTTCCGGGTTACCATTTACCAATTCATGCATAAAACTTGCCAAATGCATTATTGAGAAAGTTTGTGTGCAGTAAGAATATTTTTAGAATAAGCTATAATTTCTGGTCAGTACTAACGCATCACATGGCAGACCAATTTCGCAACTCCACTATATGCCAGGATTACTCGTTAGCTTAATAAAACGATGGAGACCAATTTCGCAACTACACAGAGCACGGCTTACTAAAAACTGAACCAAAGGAGATCGGAGCTCGTCTGAACCTGAACCAAAGGATGGAGTGTAGTAGTAGTCCCAGCAACGCCAGTGTAGATGGCTGTGACACCAAGAAAGAAACACAGTCAGGCACATTATCAAAGTATATTTGTTCTCATCACTTCATAGTAAAACTTACAGAGTAGTCTACAGCTAGTCCGACCTTAGTGTTCAGTAAATAATCATCGAGCAATATATTACCTACCAGCTTTGCAGTTCTTTCCAAACATAGTAAATAATAACAGGAATACAGAACTGAATTGCAAGAATTACAAGAAAATCGTTGAAGCGACTGCCAGACAGCTGCTAGCTCAACATCATCATTTCCCCACCCAGAAAGCGAGAATACCCCACAATGCTATGAATTTTGAAATGATTCCCTACCTAATGGATGGATTGTTTGTTTCTCCCCTCCCTCAACATTCAGGCCTTACTTGTGACCATGTGCCATTATTCATGGGTAATTATACTTCGGCCTTTTTCCAACAATATGGCCTTTAACTTGAACTCAATGTCATTTCTACTGGGACTCGACTAAATTTACCAACAATCAAGGAGATATCCATATTCATCACCATATTACCTGCTGTTGGCGTTCTTAACCTACTTGTTAAGGAATGATTCGATAGTCTTCAACCACGGGAGCATCTCCATCTTCTCCTTGTTTGCCATGTAGTCATGCAAGAATCCGGCGACCTCGCCATCCACCTCCCTCTCCTTCAAGAACTTCGTCACTGCTTCCCTCTCCCCAGCCCCCAGTTTCCTGTGAACCAAATCACACAAACCTCATGAAGCGAACGAACAAACTGCTGGATACACAGCTCACAGCACCATGCAGTAATCAATACCCGAAATCGTGCCCACCACCACCACCATTGCCGCCAGCCCTGAGGGTGAGCACGTGGCAGACAGCGAGGTCGTCGGGCCAGGCGGAGCAGATGAAGCTGAGGACGTTGTCTCCCGGGTGAACTCGACGATGAGGCTGAGGTGGAGGTGGGGCCTGCGCTCCAGTGACTCGACGCGGCGGAAAAGGGGTGCGTCGTCGGGGACAGGCTCAGCGGCGCCGTCGAACATGGTGGCTTCGACCTTCACCTCCTCGGATCCGGCTACTGCGCTGGCGCGGAGGCGCACCCACTGCTCCCCCAGGCGGTCCTCCACCGCGAACGACTTGAAGCTACTCGACGGCTGCACGAAGAGGAGGAATCCGTGAGCGTCCTGCTGCGGACGTGAAACGTGAATCGTGCGTGGGGAAGGGGAAGGGAGGAATTACCAGGTAGGGACTAGGGAGGGCGGCGCTCGGCAAGGTCGGTGATCTCGCTGCGGAGGAGGCGGAGAAGGCGGTCGTCGAGGGGTGAGCGCACCGGAACGACGGAGGACGAGGAAGGCGAAGAGAGGTGCGTCGTCGGGGACAGCCTCAGCGGCGCCGTCGCCGCCGCGGGACGCGGTCGCCGAGCGCGGAGACGGAGACGGCCGCGGTGGACTGCATAGTAGCGACGAAATGCGACAGTAGGCTGCGGGCTGGGGCGGCGGAGCTTGTCGCGGCTAGGGTTAATGGCGCGGCGGCCGGCGCAACGAGATCCGAGCATCCGGCTAGGGGAAGGAGGATAGGGTGGGGAGAGGCACGCAGGGGAGGGGCCGATGCCGGGCGGGAGGGGCAGCCGGCGGCGAGGTGGTGCCCACCAGGCTAGGATTGAGTCGGGTACCTGTGCTTGCTAGGAGAAGGGTGGAGGGGATACGAATGTGAACGGCGCGGGTGGCTACTTGACTGACGGCTACTGGACGCACGGTGGACGGCGTGTGCAGTCCATAGAACAAACGGATGCGCAGCCAAAAATAAGACAATACCAATTGTATTAGTGTTTGTCTTATTCTATTTTTATCGAGTTGCTAACATCATGTAGCATAGATTTGTCCTGCAATTTATTGCAAGAAAGTGTTATCAACATAATTGAAAGAATATGATACTCAATATTTAATGAAAAAAAATTTAGAGTAGTATTTCACTCAATATCCATAATTCATCTACTTGATGAGTGACATATTGATACCCAATATTTAATTGTTTTATCTTTGTGTACCATACAGAAATTTTTAGTAGTTCTGATAATAAACTGCTTCTAATGGAGCTATCTCGCCAAATGTTTTAGACAGATAATTAAGTATTTTGGTTGATTCATTTTGGTTTAACCTAGGTCTGTTTGCTGCAAATTCCAATCACATTTGGAGGGGAACGCACATCTGCTCATGCAGAAGACAAGATTTCCACTTTGGAGCATGTAAATGAATACTCAAGTTGGGCTGAATTATTACAAGTGACATTATGCTTGATTGTTATTCATAATTTAAAGTTGGGCAAAATAATAAACTAGAATGGTACGGTTTGTATGGTTGTATCCTGTCTGGATTGTTGAACTATTGCAAAATTAAGATAAATATGTGCCTGTCTACATGGGGTACTATTTTGCTAAAACTTGAAGGATTAGGAAAGTCAATACCCTATAATTTCACTAAAATCATTATTCTGTGTGATTTCATATTCCTATCCATATGTTCAGAACAATGTGCCTCTTTGAGTCCTTTGTGTCTTTAGAGCACTTGATTACTCTATAACAATTGATGAACTGGCCATTAACTTTTTTAAAGCATTGGTGAGCTTGTTATTAGTTTTTTTAGATAATGGAAATAACATTCCGCCTCTAACGTACCTTACACAACAAAAAACCTCTGCGTGACCACACCTGACCAAACCTATTACAAAAACTAAGAATATAAAAAACTTTAGTACATGAAGATATGCGTACTAAAGATGCACGCTACATCAAAAAAGAAATGAGTTTACTACTCAAGATAGTGCTAAAATATCGATGTCGCCTTCATGGTAGTCTATCGAATCAACCATCGCGCCTTGAACAACGTGCACCAAAATAAACTTGAAAGAAACTCATTGGATGTAGACAACCCCAAAATTTAGTAAAGTCGCCATTGCGCTTGAAATCATGTGCCCTTGTTTGCACCTTGATCCGTCGACCCTTTGCCTAGAACGCATGAGGGAAAGCAAACGCCATCGTGGCGGCGAGCGGGTAGTCGCTCTTTCGGATGCGACCGGATAGATGCGCCATCACCGTCGGCCGGAAGACCGGCGGGGATTACTCCCGGTTCGGAGGTCGGATGAGCAAGTGCCGCGACAACGAACGTGGGTGGCCGCGAGGCTGCCGGTCCGCGCCTTGACCCATCCGCGGGAGATAGCGGCTCGGCGAATATAGGCCCGAGGAGTCAGCTACCTCGAGGCAGCGAGGCGATGAGTCGCTCAGCGGAGGGACGGTGGCGGGCACCCGGCGGCGATCCACGGTCGGATTCGCGCCCGCTGAGAGGATCGGTCGCCGGAGATAACCGAAAGGCGCTGAGAGGAGGATCGAGCCGCCGGAGACAAACGTGGCGCCCGCACGATGGACCTGAATCGATCCGCGGGCGGTGGGGTGGCCAGCCACACGATCTGGCGGCGTCGTCCGCGGGCGGTGCGCAAGCACCCGCGAGATAGGTGGGCGGAGACGGCGGCCGGACGGAGACGGCTCGTGGTAGCCGCGCCCGATCCGATTTAACGGCGCTCCGCCCGCGGTCGCGATCTGCCGACCCGACGATGCGGCGTGGGAGCAGCGTTGATCCCGCCCGCCCAGCGATCCCCGTGCCGTGCTAGGCGTTGAATGAGGGTGCGCGTGGATCGCGGCACCCGGACACCGTCCGGGAGGGTGTGAGCTTGTTATTAGTCAGGTCAGTGGTTGTACAATTTAATTTAATCGAAGGGTTGTGCGATTTATTTCAGTTTGCTGATCATGGCGGTGGATCTCCATGTCTCCAAGGCCTGCACCAGAGCACGACGAAGACTGCTGAACAAGCAGTCTCAAGACATCCTGACGTACAAACAAAAAAATTGGTGATCACATAAATTTAACTGGCATGATATTAAGAACATGATTTGAACTGTGCATAGCTTCTTGCTTATGAACTCAGAAGTATTCTGACTTTCGTCTCCACTGAGGAGACATGATTCAAGACTAGTTTTAGATGATGTAGAAAGGATTTCCGAATGTTACTGTTAATAGTCAGTGTTGAAGAATTCTAGAAAAAAAGTTAGCATTGAAAATAGCAGCAGGGAGCAAGGACTTTCAATTTCACAAAGAGGCAATTGACATCGTCTTGTATTTTCTATAAGAAAAGACGGTTATATCTGGGGGAAAATGATGTGGTGGCTGCAAGTTAGTCATTCTTCTTAATTTCTTATCTGCCTTGATCCACGTCTGTTGTTCTTTCTGATGCTCATGGTAATATACTGAAATTATTGCTGATATCAAAATAGCACTGTCGTTTTCTGTGTCTCATTTGATGGTTGCGTGACAGAGAATTATCACTGTCGTTTTCTGTGTCTCATTTGTTGGTTGGGTGGCAGAGAATAATCAAAATCAGAAGAAGTTAAGCATAAAAAGTCTTCCAAGAAATAGTACGATTTGTCGATTTCAGCTGTAGATCGTGAGGATCAAGATGACACCAGACCGCACGTGACATCGAGACCCACAAAAAGTGTCTTGTTCGTGTTTCCCGTTGTTGTTTTACAGTATACGGAGTAAAGTATAAACTGCCACTGACGTTCGACAAAGGAAAATTTCTTTTCTTTGCCTATTTCTATCAGTTGAGATCAGCTAGAATTGCAGTTTCTATTTTATGGTGGTTGCCGACCTTTCGCTGATCTTTCATCTGCCATTCGGGCTCTTAGCCGTCAGGATGAATGGCCATGACGAGTACAAAAGTGGTGGCAAACTCGATTCTGAATTAGACCACTACCAAATGATTCAGGTGAACTCCCCAATCCCAGCAGATGACATGGATAGAGAAATCGCCAAGGCAGGGAACCATCACCACCTGATCGACATCGCACCGGATGCGAGCATGGGCACGGCCACTGGCACGACGGACGGTGGCGTGGAGCGGGTAGGCACGGGCGGCGGCGGTGGCGGAACCGAGAAAGAAGTGGCTGCGCAAGCTCACGTCGGCTACGGTGAACACGGCGGTGCTCCGAGACCTCATCTCGCGGACGCCCATGCTGTGGTACCTCGGCGAGAGGACGGGAACGATCTTCCGGCCGTGCGCCCGGCGCGAGCCCGTGGTGGCGCTGCACGCGGTGCGCGCCGTGGCCATCGGCCCGTTCCACCGCGCTGACCGCGGCCTCCCCTTCCCCGACGACGCCAAGCTCCCGTTCATGAGGTACCTGCAGGACAAGTGCGGCCTCGACGTGGATGGTTACGTCGCGGCGCTCTCCTGGAGCTCGACCGCCTCCGCGATGAGTTCAGCGTCGCCGACGGCGACTCGGACGGGGCCGCCGTGGAGATTCTGGACAACGAGGAGAAGCTGTTGGAGATGCTGCTGCTGGACAGCTGCTTCCTCCTGGTGGTGAGCTTGATGCTCAGCAAGACCGGCACAGGCGACACCGCCGACAGCGTGACGCGAGCGTGGTCCATCTGCAAGGACTACTTCATACTGCACATGGCCGTGGCGCAGCACGCCGACGACATCAAGCTCGACATGCTCGTGCTCGAGAACCAGGTCCCTTTCAGAGCCGTCAAGCTTCTCGCCGCGTCGTGCCCCGAGATCAGGCTCCGGAGCTCCATCGAGGAGCTGGTGCTCGGGTGCTTCGACGACCTGTGCTAAGCGCGCGCGCCGCGCCGGCGACAGCGTGGCCGAAGTCGACGAGTTCCATCACGTCCTGCACCTCTTCCACTGGTCCCGCGTGCCCAAGGACAAGTACTTCGTCCTCTCGACGCCACGGAAGCTCCTCAAGATCAAGAAGGAATCGGAGCGGCTGTTCCCCTGCGCCACGGAGCTTCGGAGGTCAGCGGTGTGGTTCCGCGAGGCGCCGTCGAGGTGCGGCGACCTGGACATGTGCTTCTGGCGACTCCCAGCGAGCCCCGTGGCCGTGATGAGCGTCCCGTGCTTCCACATCCACGAGTACACCGCAGCGGTGCTCCACAACCTGCTGGCATTCGAGAAGCACTTCTACTGGGCGCACGGCGCGTGCGTGACGGCGCACGTGGCGCGGTTGGAGGGCCTGGTCCGCTGCCAGCAGGACGCGGGCATGCTCCGCAAGCGAGGGGTCCTTGCCACCACGCGGCGCACGGACGCCGAGCTGGTGGCCCTGTTCCGGGAGCTCGGTGAGGAGACCGTCGGGGCGCGGCTTCCTGACGAGTACGGCGAGATGCTTGAGGCCGTGGCGTGTCACCGGGGCCGGCGTGTCAGCGATTGGTGTGGAGGGTTCGTGCTGCACTTCTTCCCGTCGCCGTGGGTGGCCGTCTCGCTGGCCGCCGCTGCCGCGCTCATCTTTGTGCCGTCGATGTTGCAGACAATCTACACCATGTTCAGCTACTTCAAAAGCAGCTGACAGCGTCAAAATTAGCGTGCTAGAAGTAGAACCTCATGTGCTTGTCTTAATTTTATTAGCACAAAGTTAGATTTATTTTTGTGTTGACCTTGTAATCTTTGTTGTTGAGCTAACAGGCCAGTGGGTACATCCGTATATATGGAACTCCAAAACCCTTCAACAACACCGGTGAAAAAAGTTTTGTGATTCCTTCTAGAGAGATATTTTGAAGCGTTTGGTATGGTATATGGATTAACTTATTCCATTTAGGCATTCATTTTTTTTTTTAAAAAAAGTGTGGAAATGATCGTAGACTACAATTCTTCAAATAACAGTTTCTGCACGCAACAGCTCCACTACAACAACCCAAAAAAACAAAGGAGCACTACTTGTCTACTACAGTGTATCATATTACTACAACACAAGTTATAATTGCAGGGGAAAACAGGAGGTTCCTGGGATGGTCATGCTTGCAGTCAATATGAAAGTTCCAGTCGACGTGGATTTTTCCTTCATGTTTCCGATCTGGCACACTCTGTTGTAAACTCACACCCCAACCTGAGAGTCATCACCGATCTATCATCAAGCATAGGATTGTTGATTTGATCAGTCCTAATGTCTGGGTTCGTTGAATTGCTTATGCAAGCAATACGAAAGTTCAGGTTGTCACTTGTCATGCAACTTTCTTCATGTTGTACTGTTTCCAATCTAGAGCTCCATGATAGACTCATATTCCACATGGAGAAATCATTTGTCACCAAACATAAGACTGTTGATCTGATCAATGCTAATGTCAGAGATGGGTTCGATGGGTCTCTCCTCCTCCTCAATCGCAGGAGAAAACGTCGTGCGCTCCCGACTGTTTTCATCTGTGAAACAATCATTGCAACAACAACAAGATGAAAAGGTGTAAAAACTAGAATTTGCAAAACAATACAATCATTTGGAGAAGGAAGAGGATTCAGTCTCACCGAAGACAGTACTGAATGAAGTCGGGGGAGGAGTGGCAACAAAGTTGAGACCCATGTAGATGCCCATGGACAGCACCACAGCCACAATGACAAACGATGGCACCGCCAGTGCCCAATACCTGAACGAAAGCAAGCCTGCAATCAACTACAGCAAGAGGCACCTGTCCAGATGGAGCAGATTTCTAAGCTATAATTAATATACATACAAGAAGCAGTGTTGTCGGCTGGATGCCAAACATTTATGAAATTGAAGATTCATTTCATGAACTGGAACCATTCAGTATCTAGCTCTTTTTTTTTTTTTTTTTTTTTTGAGTAAAAGGGCAGAGCCCCCGTCTATTAGCATAGCAAACAGACAGCATATCAGTTTTACAGCCCTGGCGATGGCAACGCCATTCGCAACCTGAACCTTAGCACAATTGTCACCACAACTGGCTAGAAGAGCATCTCAAAGTCTATTACACTGGATACAGAAACGACTCCCACACATTTTCAGACTTGCAATTGCGACATGTCTAAGTCTCTATCCCAGTGATCTTTAAAGATATAGATTTTATTCAGACAGCAAGAGCAAAAACCAAAACGAAAGAACAGGTTATGGACACGAAGGGGAAGATGGACAATGGGAGAGAAGAGAAGTGTTTGATACTTGCTAGGGTAGTAGGTGATGCCGGCGACCGGAGAACAGGCTCGGGCGTGTATGCCCAGGCGAGGTAAACGGCGGTTGCGATGACGGTGGTGATGGATCCGACGAAACCGTACACCTCCGATGGCTTGGGCCCGTGGTCGCGGGCGGCGAGGAGGGGGACCTAGAGGAGGCGTCCCGGTCGCGGTGGGGTCGGCGGTGCGGATGAGGCTGGCGGAAATGCGCCGGGGCTGCGCACCACCGCAGGCGGCGACGGTGAAGTCGAGAGGCTTTTTACGCGTGAGCCATTATAAAAGTTCACCCTAACCCCGGCTCCACTCGTTTGAGTTACATACCTACGGCCGAGTTGAAGCTTTGAAACGTTTTTACCTCAAGCCATTCCGCCCTCATTTACAGCTAACGGTGTCAAAGTGCCATGCAATAGTCCAAAGTACCCTCCAGCATGAACTACAATGACATGTGGGCCCCAAGTCCATCTCCTTCCTCATTGTTTTATCCAATCAGCCCAGAGGGCGGGCTGGAGGTCCAGCGCGGCACCGGCACCATCACAGAGCGCAGGAGGCAGTCGTATCTAGGCTAGCTAGCTGTGCCTTGGCTCACTTGCTTCCTCCCATGCTCTTGCTAAGCTAGCTCCATGTCCTCCGTTTCTTTCCTGCTGGGCAGACCAAGCACCGCAGCCGTGCAGCTTCGAAGTCGATGCGTGCTAGGCAAGGTCTGGATCCATGCGATGGACAGAGCCACCATGGACGAGCCCGTCTCGAGCTGGTCGATCTCCCGGTACCCACCATGGGCGAGCGGCCCCGGCCATCGCAACAGCGCTCGGTGCGTGGCCCCTGCCACCGCGGCGTACGCGCGGCGAGCTGCCACGGCCACGGCGTTGCCGTGCGGCCCTGGCCACCCGGCGGCGCTCGGCGCGCGGCTCCGGCCACCGCGGCGTACGCGCGGCGAGCTGTCTCGGCCACTGCGACGGTGTGCGGCGAGGATGCGCGTGGTGCTGGATGGGGCTGCCGCAGGCACGCTCGGGCGCTGCTGGCCGCCGTGGCGAGCGGACAAAGCTTCCCTGGCCAGGAACGCTCCCGGAGCCATGCGCGCGCCCGCCGCGCTCGCCGTTCCCCGCTCGCGCGCACCGGCTGCGCCCGCTGCGCGAGCCGCGACCGCGCTCCCACGCAGCAACGCGCACGCGCCGCGCCCGCCGTTCCACGCGTCCATCCGCCCGCTCGCCGACGCGCCCGCCTGGAACGAGCCCGCTGACGTCCTTGCTTGCCGGAGCCATGCGCGCGCCCGGCGTTCCCGCCCGCGTCAGCCGGTCGCGCCGCCCGCGACTGCCACGCGCGCGCGCCGGCCGCCCGTGCCCGCCGCGCCCGGCCCCGCCCGCCCCGCTCGCCGAGCCTGGCCGCGCTCCGCCCGTCCGCCGCGCCTGGCCGCGCTCCGCGAGCGAACAGAGAGGTCTCGGGATTTTTTGAGAAGAAACGCTCCTACTGAGAGAGTTGGCAGAGGGCAAAAGTGGAACTGAAAATGCTGGGACCCACTTGTCAGACCAAGGAAACGGTAGTTTGCTAACAGAATGGGGACAGAATGGCTTCCAAGCAAAAACTAACTTCAACTCGCATGGGTATCTACGCAACTTCGGATGAGTGGTTTGAGGGTTGGAGTGAACTTTTATAATGGCTTACAGGTAAAAGCCTCTGAAGTCGACGGTGGCGGCCACTCCATTGTCTTCTTCCTCGGTGCTCACCCCTCGCCCACCTCGTCAACACACAGCAGCGGGGTAGTAGTTATCGGCCTTCATAGGCCGACGAAACAAATGGGCTCTATCATGAAGCCCAGAACAAAGCGACCATGGGATAAATTGTATATGGAACCTGATTCGGCCTATTGCAAACGTGCAAAAAAAAAGTCAGAAGTATTTTCTACTATAAAGATAAAAAGTATGTACTCAAAAAAAAAGATAAAAAGTATTTCTTCTACTATAAAGAAAAAAGACTTCACGAAATAAAAATATAGATCACTTTTAGTCTCTTAAGCAACATATATCAAAGGTTTGATTTTACAGCCATCCACTTTTAGATCTTGAGTTAGATTAGCTTAGCTTCTGTACTACAAAATTCTACTATATGAAACGGCATAACACCACCTGTCACTTGTTCATGTTTTTTTTTTTGCTAAAACATGTGTTTCGAAAGATTAATAAATTGTCCATCCTAAAATTGTTACGTACAAGGCAAGTTCTTTTTTTAAAAAAAAAAAAAAGAGAGCATAGATTGTATCCATAATTAACATACCCAGCTGTGTCCTTGTCAAAAAAAAAAACATACCCAGCTGTAAGAACCTGTAAAAACGCTTGAAGGGTTGAACCTTATATGCTTAGCAACACCTTGGAAAATTTGAAGCCATCAAAATTGGGGTATTGAGAATCTTCCAAAATATCACGTGATTTTTACTTAGCGAGTCTGTATATGATCTGAGTATTATAAAAGGCTTGTTTATGCATATGGCTCAAATAAAATCCCTCTGTGCTTTTTTTTTGAGTAAACTCCCACTGTGCTAAAAAACATTAGGAGTTGAGGTTCTAGCACTCTTATTTTTTTTAATATCATAGATTTCTAAACAAACACCAAAAAATGGTTGTAATTCATGTGCAAATTTAATTAACTAATATAATTTAAATGTAAACTACCTGTGACTAAGATATAAGCAAAAAGAATGTGTTGAGGCTATAAAACTCTTGAAATATATATTTTTAAAGGAAAAACTTTTTTAAAAAACAAAAAGGGAGATGAAAAGCTCTTAAATTTCACATACTGTATATACCCCACCAATATCATCCGGCACAAATCTTTACACGAATTTAGTGTTGGATATTTGGATCCCTATAAAACATCGGATTAAATGGACTAGGACTACATCAATGTATTTAAACTTAGGGTCTATTTGGCACAGTTCATAACAACTTCATGAGGCGTTGTGAGAGCTTTTTTGTTTTTACCAAACATCTTTTTTTTAAAAAGCTTCATGTCTCTCTCTCACACAAAAGAATAGAATGGGAGAGAGCTAAAAAAGTAGCTTATCCTAACTGTCTCATATGTATAAAATTGTCTCATATGAATAAAACTGTTGGTGATAGTAGCTTATCCTAACCGGGCCTTTTACTCATTTTTCTAAAAAAATAACTTTACAAGTAAAGCTGAGCAAACGTAGCATCACAATGTACAAACCTACAAAAGCCTGCAGCAAAGATGCCAACATTCAACTTGCATCGGCAGCAAAATCAGTTGCCAATCAGGTTGCTCGTAAACACCCTAGCGTAATTTGGAATTTTCCGTTTACCTTTTTACTCTTGGCGACGGCTACGTACACTGTCGGTCGGTTCCTCGGAAACGGCACAGGATCAGCAACTTGAAGCCAAATGATGAGGACGTGCAGAGTGTCTCAGTACCTTGAGTTCGCACATTTCGAATTCGAAGCACGAGGGGAGCACATGCAAGTTCATTTTTTTAAATAACTGTAAATTAGAACAGCTGGAGACGCGTGAAGACGCACATGAGAAGAAGAAGAAGAAACCTCGCTTCATCTAACATGGTCAAGATATAGCTGCCATAATGTAAAAGAGAGAAGGAGAATCAGTTTCGTTCTCTATGCGTGACAAGTCAAACACACTAGCCACTAGATTCTGATGAAATGACCTGAATCAAATCTCACAAAAATTATTAAGATTATTAATGAGTGGATCCAAATCTTACCCTATTTAATTTGGATCGATCCTTCATGCATGAACATGAGCCTAGCTGCAGGCCAGATTGAATTAAAAGTGATATATAGATCGACCTCCAGAATCTGACCACCACGATCCTTGATTCTTGAAAAAAAAAAAATCATGAACAAGTGATGGCGCCGCTTGTTATTCCAGCTGGTCCATTCAGAATAATTATGGCGCTTGTAGCCCATTATGATTTAGAGTTACATCAGATGGATGTTAAAACTGTATTCCTAAATGGTGATTTAGATGAGAATATTTTCGTGGCACAACCGTAAGGTTTTGTTGTAGAAGGTAAGGAGCACATGGCGTGCAAATTAAAGAAATCCATTTATGGGCTTAAACAGGTGTCACGTCAATGGAATCTGAAATTTGATAATATCATAAAGAAATTCGGATTCATTGAAAATTTAAAGGATAATTGTATCTACTTTAAGTCAAAAGGTGGACGTTTTGTTATCCTAGTACTCTATGTCGATGACAGTTTGTTAGCAAGTAATGATAAGAATATGTTACATGAGACAAAAAATTCTTGTCATCAAATTTTGACATGAAAGATCTCGGTGAGGCCTCTTATGTTCTTGGCATTGAGATAAACCGAGACAGGACCAATGGAGTATTGGGATTATCTCAAAAAACATATATTGAGAAAATGCTTGCGAGGTACAACATGGGTACGTGTGCTGCCACACCTGTACCATTTGCTAAGGGTGATAAGTTTGGTGATTACCAATGTCCTAAGACTAAGTTAGAATTAAATGAGATGAAAAATAAGCCATATGCTTCTACCGTGGGAAGCTTAATGTATGCACAAGTATGTACTCATCCAGACTTGGCATACGTAACCGGGATGCTTGGCAGATATCAGAAAAATCCAGGTTTGGTCCACTGGAAAGGTGTCAAGAAAGCTTTGCGCTACTGTCAGGGCACCAAAGATTTAATCTTCACATATCGAAGATCAGATTCTCTTGAAATTGTGGGATATTCAGACGCCGACCTAGGAGGGTGTGTGGATAATAGGAGATCCACATCGGGATATATTTTTACCCTCGCTGAGAAGCGATTTCGTGGAAAAGCGCTAAGCAAAGTATTGCAACATCGTTGAAGATGCAAGCTGAAGTTATTGCTTTATATGAGGGGAACAGGCCACACTGTTTGGCTCAAGAATTTTGTCTCGGGCTTAAGAATTGTTGACATTTCAAAACCTCTTAATATGTACTGCGACAATCAAGTTGCAGTATTATTTTCCGAAACAACAAACCTACTAATGGGTCAAAACATTTAGACTTAAAGTACTATGTTGTAAAGGATAGAACCCAGGATCAGACTATTAAAGTTGAGCATATAAGTTCTAAGTTGATGCTCGCGGATCCGCTTACCAAGGGCTTGCCACATAACGTATTCAAGCAACATGTATTAAACATGGGCTTAGTGGAGAGCCTCGAGACGGGTAATAGGGCCATGTACTCCCAAATAAGTAAGTGTTCTATCGAGGTATTACGTGAACTATGGGTAATGGTGTCCCAGTGGTTATTATTGCTGCTGACGACGGATTGGCCTAGTCTTGTTGTAGTGCTGAGTGTGAACATAAGAATAAGACAAACATTAGTTGCTTAAGTGTATTAGCCATTCGATCAAGTGGGAGAATGTTGGATATGCTCTCGGCTAATACCGAGATAATGACAAAAATAATGATTAAGATAATGATGAGATTAATTAGTAGTTGAGGAATTAGTCTACTTGATGAGATTAGTGGTTAAGGAATTAGTCTACCTGACGAGATTAATTAGTGGTTAAGGAATTGGTATTTTTGTCATCTATCCAACAAATAAGTCTTCTGATGCGATCGACAACCCTAAGATATTTACTAGGGTCACCATGTGACATGGAGCAATCCGGTGATGTAGATGAACATGTAGAATCATCACTCTCATAGCCATCATCCTCACCATCAAGTGTGCATGGAGTAGCATCATCGATTGCATCACTTGTGGCATCCTCATCAACCTTGTCAAGTGGACTTGGAGTGGATTGATCATCATCATCTCCACTTGACCATGAGGTGGAGCAATCCTCCACAACCACCGAGGTGTGGTCATGCTTTCGACAACCTCATGTGCCTCCATCTTGGGCTCATCAAGATTTTCATTGGAGATCATTCCATATTTCTCATTGAGATAAACCCATATCTCATGAGAGCTTGTAAAAGTCCATGATCTCACTAAGAATGCTACCATTCAAAGATCGATAGAAAATGTTAGTAGCTTGGCAATCTAGATGTAGGCATTTTGATTGCGCTTGAGATGCATCCTTGCGGTCAATAGCACAAGAAAAGCCCACATCTACGATCCACCACAAGTTAGGAGAAATATATTTGAAATTGCATACATGCCAATCTCTCCAACGTGCAAAGTCGCCATCCTCTCGGGTCGGTTAAGACCACTAAATGAGATACCACAGCTCCGATACCACGTGTAAGGTCGAGATGAGACTAGAGGAGGGGTGAATAGTCCTTTCTAAAAAGTAATTACGATGGCTAACCGAATATAATGCGGAATTAAAACTATTCGCTTAGCCAAGACTTCACCCCTCTAACTATGACTCTAAATCGCCTCACAAAAGATCCTACACAAGATAAATGAGGTGACAATCCTAGCTTGAGCTCCTAACCAATTCTATTGCAAGGTCACACAAACCTATGCACTAGTACTTCAATCAATGGTGAGCTCCTACGCAATTCTAATGAGCAAATGCACAAAGCCTACCTAAGCTCGCTAGATGCACTAAGGACAAGGCGACACACGCCTAACCCAAAGACTCAAATTACTTAGCAACACAAACTAAGTAAAGCACCAAACAAGCTACACAAGCAAGATAGAAGCTACAACACTACTTCTAGCTACACAAGCAAGAAGGCAATTAGAGAGCTACACAAGCTACTAATTGCTAGAGCTACTACTCAATCACAAGCATAAGATATATATATATATGAATGTAAGAACAAAGCCTGTGATCAAGAGAATGCAAACCACCGCGAAGTGTGGACACAAGATGACACCGGTGATTTTTTTCTGAGGTCTTGGGAAGCTTGCCAACTTCCCCCTACTCCTCATTGTGTCAACCAACACTTGGATGGTTCTTGGACTAGACAGTGCGCTCGCTAGTTGGCCCCTCGGACTCTCTAAGACACCACTCACAAGAGAGGTAACTCAATGACACGCTCTAGTAGTGTTGCTCTTCGCGATCCCCGCGAGGTGAGCACGAACCTCTCACAAATCCTCCTCCGGAGCACCGCACAATCTCCCTTGCGTGCTTCAATGGAGTCACTTGCCACCAAGCCGTCTAGGAGGTGGCAACCTCCAAGAGAAACAAGCACACCGGCTTGCAACACGATCACCTAGTGTCACACGATACAATCTCTCAAAGCAATTGCACTAGAATCGCTCACTCACTTAATCGGATGAAGACTATCAAGTAAGAGTGAGTGGAAGGACTCTCCAAGCACCACTATACCAGCCACCAAGGCTCAAGTGTGCTAACCAACCTCCAAAGGCCGGCCAAACAAGTATATATAGGCTCCCCATCAAGATAGAGCCGTTGGGGTCGAAATCTCACTTTTTTTTTGTGCCTTGGGACTAGCCGGTATTTGTTCAAACCGACGCAGAAACTAGCCGTTGCCGCCTGGCCGTCAGCGCCCGGCGGCGCGGCGTCCGTGTGAACCCCATTTGACAACCTTATCGATTTGCGCGTCGGTAGCCGTGACGCGCCAGCCGCAGCGTCGAGGCGTGGTTGCCTGTGTGCCAATTTTTAACACCGGGACACCGGGACTCAGGAGCCCGCGTCCCAACTTCTTGACGACGCTGGCTAGCGCGCGGCGCAAAGGTAATCTGCTACGGTTCATCGTTTTGTTGTCGTCTTTGCTTTGCTCCAACTTTCGCCACTATGATGCATCCGGCGCAATAGAAAATAGACGTTTCATTTTCTCGAAAGCGCCAAATGTGCTGTGAGCGGTACCCAAACCCAACTCAACCCTACAACCATCACCGCCGCCAAGTGTGCCAACACCACCACGTGTGTACATCACCACGTGCTCGTGTGTTAGCATTTTCACAATCATTTCAAAGGACAGGTTAGCTCTCCACGCCACTCGATCCTAACACATCGCAAAGTTAGATCGCACAAGTGTGGCACTAGATGACCGATATACAAACAAGTTTGCCCCTCTTGATAGTACGCTCATCTATCCTAAATCCGGTCATAAACTTCTCTAAGCTCTGTTGACGGTCACCAATGACATATTTTTCCCGTCAACATACTACCATAAAGGGGATGAAACTATACCTTTTCATACTCATATATATTTATTACTCACATATTTTCACTTGTAGTGTCGAAAATATATTTTGCAGTATTTATAATAAAAACAGGTGGAAATACGACCCGAAAAGCGTAACCGAAAACGTACTTTAGAAGATTACAAGCCCGGGGAAAAATGGACCAAAACGCCGAGAGATGGGCCGAGCAAACACCACCAACACACTTTTCGGGCCCAACAACGCCACCCTACCGAGACCCGGGCCGGGCCGAGGCAGGGTGCGACCGCACCCGTGGTGCGCCCGCACCAATCCCGAGGCGGTACATTAACTCCTGTGGAGGGCGGTGGACGTCTTTGCCAAGGTCGGTTTAGGGGTAGTGTAGTCTTTTAGCCCCCTCTCCTTTGTGTATAAGTAGCTCTCGCCTCTCCCCTCTCGAACACACACCATTTGGAGTCTACCTACAACACACTCACCTCACTCTCCACCACCATCTTCTTATTCTTCTTTGGCTAGAGTTGGAGTAGAAGAGCTACAAGGAGAGCTTGTATCTTAGAAGAAAAAGAACATCCAAGATTTTGCTCAGATTATGACAAGATCTAATAAACTTGAAACCAACTCAAATTTTACAAGAAACATGAATCTCATGTGATAAATTTACCTGAATTACTCTTCTTCCTTTTATCACCAACCTTATGAAAAAACTTTCACAAGACTACCTCCTAAGAAACAAAATAAAAATTCAAAAAGTCAGAATTTTAAAAAATTCAAATAATTTTTTATTAAAAATTTATAAATTGTCGTACCTTCGATTTATTTTTTTGAAACTATATTCCATTAATTTTTAGTGTCTTATATTTATGAATTTTTCTCAAAGTGGTATCGATATATTGTTTTTCAATTGTAGCCCCTTTCACATCCACATGAGGTTCTTAAGAAAAATGATGCCGATCAAATGTTCTTTTAACAGCTTAATTTTCAGTGAATTCATTGTGTATAAGGAAATAAAGTTTCTTTTCCACGAGAAACATCTTTAGCAAACTTTTTTTTAAGGTACTCAAAATCAAAATCTTTGCTTTGAAGAAACTGGATTTGCTGGAGCATATATCCCTTGCTGCCCGGTCTAAAAAATTTGATCCAATTCTTCATGTTTGATTTTATAGATTTCACAAAAAATAACAAAACAGTTAGGTTGCTAAGAGGAATAGATTTAATATGAAAAGAAACGAATATTTATGGTGGTACGCAGTATACCCCAGATAGGTCTTCAAAAGGGCAACAACATCAGCTGCTTTATCCAGTGGACGGCGTCCCGCGCGCGTGTTTAAGAACCACGAGTCCTCCGGCGTGCCATCAGAGCTGTGTCGGCGACGCAGAGGGCGGGCGTCAATGGTCGCCCCGCCGTTCATCGCGGCCCTACGGTTACAGATGGTACGCCCGCAAGCGCGCGCGTCGTGGCACAACACAGCTGAGCGGCACGTCCTCCGACTGCCCACCGGCGAATAACGTCTCGTCGCCGCCGGGCGGCGCCGGCGCGTGGGCGTAGATATGAACCGGCACCTGGGACGGGCGTATCGCGTGAGCGCAGGCCAGCTACATTATCGACCACCGACTACTGCGACGACGTTGGCGGTTCCGTGGGCACGCGCTTACTGGTTGTGAGTTTCGTGTCATTCTGATGTTACAGTCAATACGTGCTGTTGTTTGTAGACGAGACGATTCATGCAGAACCAGCAGTGATGATATACCAATGAATGATAACGTATATGATTTCTCGGAACAATAATGTGGAATCTATTTATGAGTTTACATGACGAACCAATGCTAAAGCAAATCACAACTTTGTCAGAGAAATCTTGATACATCTGAATGACCGGGAAGAATTGAAGCAGGCGCCCGGGAGAAGACCAGCACTCATCACCAATCTAATAAAGAATCAAAATTGTACTCGTACATGTGTTCTTCATCATCAGATGTACAAAATCAAAGTAGTAATATATCAGCGAATCGAGCTCTCAAACCGATCGATCGCCCTAGCTCAATGAATGAATTGGCCACCACACCAATGCAATCACAGTCCTTGTCGTTGCAGCGAGCATTCCTTGGGGAAGTCGGACTCGTTGAACCTCTTGTGGTCGGTGCAGTAGTCGTAGATCCTGTACTGGCTCGCCCACCACAGCTCGCCCAGCGTCTTCTGGTCCAGGTCGAAGCGCGGCGAGTTCTGGGGCTCGGCGCCGCACCACGACACGCCGGGCGACGGCTGGCACCAGGCGAAGGTGTAGTTGCGGTAGTAGGCGACGAAGGGCGCCTGCGACCAGTCGGTCTTGATGCGCCCGCCCTGCGTCGCCCACTCGTCCGCGTCCCACAGGCTGCCGTACAGCCGCTGCTGCTGCCACGTCGGGAACGCCACGCCGTACTGCTCGTAGTTCTTGAACGCCCGGATCGCCGTGCCGTCCACTCTGATCCTGTAGAGATTGCATCGTAATGATGTGCAAGTTAGTCACCGATTCAGTGATAGATCCAAGAGCTAGCTGAACCTGAAAGTACGTGAATCTGAAGATATATGCACCGGCAAGGTAGTATATAGTATACTCACAGGATGTACTTGGGGTTCCACTCGATGGTGTAGGTGTGGTAGTCGGCGCTGGGGTCGAACCAGAGGTGGAACTGCTGCTCACGGCCGCCGACGCCGTTGACGAAGATGTTGGTGTGGAGCGTGATTGGCTGCCCGGTTTCATTGCCGAGGAACTCGAGGTCGATCTCGTCGTGATACGACCACGGGCCTTCGGAGATGGTCTGCATAGCACACGCGCATCGAAAGATTCCACGTGTCAAAAAGTCAATTCTCCTCGACGCACACTGGCATGTGCATGCCGCATGCGGCTCTAGTCTAGATCTCGCGCGCCGTTGAAAACACACACTGGCCGCATGTCATGTGCATGCATCTCTCCGTTGAATTTTTGTTTGGAAACTAAGTGTACTACTGATGACTGGCATGCCAAACCAGCCTGAGAAGTGAGAAACCAAAGGCGGGAGACTTAGAACGAAAGAGCGAGATCTTACGTAGGCGGTGGCGACCACGCCGGCGGAGTTGCCGTCGACGAGCTTGATATCCAAGCTGATGGTGCCGTAGAGGTACATGTCCTTTGACCGGAAGCAAGAGCCCTGCTCGTCGTCCAGGGACAGCGCCAGCGTCTCGGCATCGCCGTCCATGAAGAAGTAGGTGTGCTTTGTGCCCCAGATGAGCTCGATGTCCTCGTCCAGGGTCGCCGCGCTCAGGTTCAGCTGCATCCCTAGAATCAGCGCTACACCGACGAGAAGCATGCTGCTTCGCCGGAGCTTGCTGGGGCTGCAAAGCAATGCCGCCATGGCTAGCTAGCTAGCTTGCTAGGTTGTGAGCTTGGAATGAGACTAACTGGCGTGGCTAGCTAGTAGCTATCTTCTGGCTTCTGGGCCTCTAGCTAGCTAGCTCCCACGCACTGTGGAGAGGTCAGAGGTCTGTTTATTTATAGGGAGAGTCAATGGAACTGAAGATGGGAGACGAAGGTGGCGAGGGAAATGAGCTGACGACGGCCGCGTGCGCACCTAGTGGAATTTGAGGAGGAGGGGGCGGCAAACGCAAGTGAGGAATCGAATGTCAGGCTGGCAGGCCGAGATCGATCGAGTACAGAAACCTTGCTTGCATTGTGTTGTGGATCGATCTATCCAACCTCCGGCCGGCCGGCCAAAACGTACTTAGCGTAAAATGCCGGCCCGGTCGTCACATCGTGCACATGCATTAGGGGCGAGTACTTGTACTTCGTTCGGCGCAGCATATAAGATGGTGTGATATACCTCAAACCGTGTGTAGATTTTTGCTCCATGTCAAAGCAAGGAAATCGATCGAGCGAGCCCTAGTCCGGCTGTCCTGGTTGGCTAGATCTCGTTAAACCAGTATCTTGCTATATACAGTATATGCTGACCTGCCCCTGCAAGCTAGCGTGTACACACCTCGACTCGATCAGATCTGCTTCTCGTCATTGAAATTTAGTGAAGCCAAATGGGTTGAACAGCTGTGTCTGTGTGCTTGGGTACTCCCTCAATGGTCAATGCTAAGCTGTCTCTTAGTGTGCCTGTTTAGTTGACAGTGAACTGATGTTTGACTTCGGTGATGGGGACCTCATCGAACGGAGACTAAGCAGATCTGTGGCTGACTTGCGAAAGGTTAAGCGAACAAGCAATGCACATCGTACGCGACGCCAAGTTTGTTTCGCACTGGGGTGCAGAAAACATGTGAAGCGCGCATAGTGTACTCCTTAAAATAGAAATTTGTTACAATAATTGAGGAAAATTTGATGGTCTACAAATTATATATAATTATAGCTTTTCTATTATATAAGAAAACTATTCAAATGCATAACAAAAATGATAGAAAAAAGTTAGAAAGACCTATATTATATATATATAATTTGGAAAGAATGAATTAAATTACAAGAATTGGTACCTGACGTGGCGGTTGATGCGAGGCATGAGTGGTGTATATATATATAGCCAGAGGGATGGCCCGACCTTGACACAACGCTAACATTATGACGCACAATATTATTAGGTACTATGCCTTCGTAAGATTGGTCAAGGTACCACACGGTTTCTGAAGACATCCACATGACAATTCCCTAAAGAAAAGGCTCACCAGTCATCAATCGATTCCCCACAATGAAAGCAGTGCAAGAAAACAAAGCAGCAACACAAATGCAGAGTTCCAGCGAACCGAAGGTACAAAAAAATGATTAAGATGCATATTCTATTGATCCCAACAAATGAACTGCAAGGCTTCACAACAAAAACATGATGGACTCTAAAAGGGAACATGAAACCCATTTCGCCCCTACGGCTTTTGACATTGAATCACCAACCCACCATGGTTGCATAGCCTTTATGGAACAACCTAAAGGATGTCGACACGTGTCTCGATTGTCCTCGACATGGCCGGTCACCTTGTAACCATGCACACGTCTCTTGACTTGCTCTGATGACTTCGCTCGTCGTTGTGCCCAAGTCGTTTACAATCCGTACGTCCCCTAGTCGTGCCTGCTTGGTGCAAGCCTCTGTCTATATCCTTCACCGCAAATATATGGTTCGTCGGATCGAACCCCTCGCTTAACCTTTGCCACCATTGTCGACCACAATGACACACTCTACACCTGCACATTAAGTCAAGGTACATATTGCACGAACACACTTACACACTCATTCCTCTAGTTAGTACACTAGAAGAAGCACAATTCCATTAAGCATCATTGATCCTTATCTCCATGAATTGATGACTCATCTTCTGCTCTCGGAGAAGTAGAAGGTCTATTAAACCTGTCCTCTTGTAGTATTCGGTAGCGCTTGGAATAGGCGACTGTTATTTCGGAGGAAAAAAAACGACAGAGAAGGGTAGAAATGTTTTTTTAATTCAAAAGGACGGAAATGTTACACTAGTCTAGTTTTTTTTAGAGAAGGTTTTTTTTTTTTTTTTGAGATTACACACAACGCAGACGCTCAACACGCACGCACACTCACCCCTATGAACACACGACGCAAACCCTACCCCTATGAGCACCACCTTGGGACTGGCAGGCAAATCTTGAAGTTCGAAGTCACCACTGGGCGCCTCGCTATCGACGGGGACGTCGCCTACCACTTAATGCTGTGTGCCAGGAAAATCACGAAATAAATCCAGGGATAAAGTGTCGCGACCCGATTTGAACTACGGGTGGGAGCCCCAACCAATGGCCTTTGCCTTGAATTCCGCTGTGAGCCTTGACGAGAAGGTTTTTTAGTACACTACTGCTTCGTAGGTCCTACTAGACTGCCTATACTTGCACTAGGCGCCGGCCCAACGGGACCAAAAAGCCCAAAATGGAGCAAGCGGCCGAAATAAGAGACGCGGCGGCCAGCTGGCCGACAAGGGAAGAAGTACTAGTGGTCCAAGCCCAAAAGAGTCCGCCTGCGCTGCATGCCTGTAAGTTCTCGGTCATCGGCTCATCGCCTCACCGGCGCGGCCAGTTTGAGCGGGTCGGTGGCAAACTGACACTCCAAGACTGGTCGGTGCTCCATGGTCACGAGAGAGCATTCATATATCAGGACACTATAACTTCCAGTCACGTTTACAGATTTTTGTACGTAATTTGTTCATGTTCAAATTATTGTTCCTCTGAACCGCCTGATCTCGATCTTGTGCCGATCTGATTCGACGCATATATGATGCTGTGGCGGACAGACATTGGTCAGTTGGTAACGGCTGCCCACATGAGCATATCGGCAAGAATCCCCTGAGAACCGTCCTAGTAGGAGGCACAACACAATTGTAGCGCATTCCGCCATGGCCCACGCGTGAAATAATCAGACATCGCTTCCAGTTGGCCGGCCAGCCAGCCGCCCGCGGCATTCAAGCCGGTGGTTCGCCCGCCGGTGCTGCTTCCTGATCCTGCGTCTAGGACTCTGGTCGTCTGGCAGTGGCAGCCACCTAGCTGGACGTGGACGACGCGGCGAAAGCAACACGACCCGGATTCAGAAAACCGCGTGCCAGGCCAGGCAGCCCCTCCTTTGTGGTGCCTTCATGTCCCCGCGCGTTCGACACCGGGACCTGTCGCCCTCGCGCGCACTGGCTTCCTCCACGACAGGCAGGCGCACGGCCATGCTGTCGCCAGCCCGACGGACGGACTCCCCGGAACGAGACGCGAACATGCGCCTCGATCATCCGCCAAACGCGCCCTGCTCTGCTCTGCCCTGCTGCCCTGTCTATATAAGCCTCGTGGCGACACACGCATTATCATCCATCGCCACCAAGATCTTCTATCCATCATCACCAAGCTCTTCCCCTTCACCCCACACAAGAGCTCTTTCGTGCGAATGGCGAGCGCTGGTTTTAGCTCGAGGAGGGCATGCGTGGTGCTGGCGCTGCTCCTGGGGCTCTGCACCGCCGGGGCGGGCAGGGTCGACGACGGCCTGGAGGTGACGTGGGGCGACGGGCGCGGGAGCGTCTCGCCCGACGGCCAGGTGCTGTCGCTGTCGCTCGACCACACCTCCGGCTCCGGGTTCCGCTCCAAGGACACGTACCTGTTCGCGCGCGCCGACGTGCAGATCAAGCTCGTCCCCAACAACTCCGCCGGCACCGTCACCACCTTCTACGTAAGCACACCTTCCTTCCTTCCTTCCTTCCTTCCTTCTCGGCCTTTCAGTTTCAGTTTCAGCAATGCGTGCACGATGATCGATCCATCTCTGCTGGCTCCACCTGTGACGACGTGGTTCTGATGGTGGTGTGTGTGCGCGTGCAGTTCATCTCGGAAGGGCCATGGGAGGTCCACGACGAGGTCGACCTCGAGTTCCTGGGCAACGTGAGCGGGCAGGCCCTACACGCTGCACACCAACGTGTACGCCTACGGCAATGGCGGCAGGGAGCAGCAGTTCCACCTCTGGTTCGACCCCACCACCGACTTCCACACCTACTCCATCGAGTGGACGCAGCAGCACATCCTGTAAAGTATTAACCCGGCCGCAAACGCCACCATTGCCGCCGCCGCCGCCGATCAGTCAATCCTCACTCGCTCTCCATGATGCCGCCATATGCAGCGTGCTGGTGGACGGGACGCCGATCCGGGAGTTCAAGAACCACGCGGACCGGGGCGTGCCGTACCCGTCGTCGCAGCAGATGCGCCTGTACGGCTCGCTGTGGGACGCCGAGGACTGGGCCACGCAGGGCGGCCGCGTCAAGACGGACTGGTCGCTGGCGCCCTTCGTGGCGCAGTACCGCAACTTCACGGCCACCGCCGCGCCGCCGCCGGCGTCGACGAGCGGCGGGTACGGGCAGCAGATGGACGCGGCGGCGCAGCAGTCGATGAAATGGGCGCGGGACAACTACATGGTGTACGACTACTGCGCGGACGCAAACGCTTCCGCAGGGCGTCCCGCCCGAGTGCTCCATGCCGTAGGCAGGCGTAGAGATGGGCTAAACCACGGTGCACTTTGATTGCGATGTCGATCAGAGCACTACTAGACGACGTACATGTTATATAGTCTCATTCATTGTTTATACCGATCGATTCTTTGGTTTGAAAGAATATTTTGCAGTATAATTCATTTGGTTGGTTGCAAGAGATTCGTTAAAAGGACTCGATCATACTGTACCCAAGTTCAGTTTCAGCATCTTGGCCACTGGAACAGCTTGTGCTTGTTGTTTATTCCGGTCAGACATGCAGCACGTCCCTCCTTTCCTCGGGAAACCAGAGCTCGTTCCTTGGCCGTACGGGGAATAGTACCTTTGCGTGTACTTACGCAGTTCGTACTACAAACTTTCCACCACCAAGTACAGTATATTGTATAAATTTTCTCAACTTTAATAATTCAGGTTTCCTACAGTGCAGGCGCCTGAAAACCTTCAAACCAAATGCACCTAACAACTGAAGAAGAAAACAAACGAAAAGCAAGCTCCAAGGTCATCTGTTTTGATCCAATGAACGTGAATCATTTCTTGATTAGATGCAAAAGTTCAGACACCTAACATTAATAATTCACCCTTAATAATTCAGTAAGTTTTTTTTTAACAAACTTCTTAGTGGAACAATTTTTATGAGCAGCTTCACATAAGTTTTTCTCTATGCATCTTTTTTTTTAATGGAACTACGCAACATCATCTTTGAATACAGTTTTGTAGCTAAATTATTCTTGAAAGGCTCTAGGCATTTTGATTTAAAATAAAAAATATCAAAAAGTCACGTGTCATAGCATTTTTTCGCGCAAAAATCACGCGCTACGCGGATTTGAATCTATAACCTCCCTCGCACTTACCCTCCCTTTTTTTTTTATCAATTTCTATAATCTATTTTTGGTTCTCCAAGTATTATGCTAATCCGACTATAAATTAACCGTTTGAGGTTTAAACGAATTCAAATGAAAAAGTGATTAACTATAAAGTTTCATAACTTTTTAAGATCTATAACTTTTCATTTTGGTGGTCTTTTAATCCGAGGCGGGTGGCTAAAAGACCTATTTGCCCAATTAAGACCACATGACGTTTTCAAATGAAAAAGTTATCAATTACAAAGATACATAACTTTTTGAGCTTTCATGTTACTATACTCCTACATATATAGGATCCTGAATCTCTAGTTTACAACTGAAGAACATTAGAAGATGAATACCATCACCATTTGACATTGGGTGTAGTGGACTCAATAAAATAGCATGTGCAGTACAGATCGAACAAAGTACACCCGTTGATTTCAGCCATGCATTCGGTGTTCGAGAGGAACCGCCGGTCTGAGCCTATACCCTCCAAGGAGGTGCGTGCGGCAGAACTCGGCCGGCCCTCTCACCAAGTTGCGGCCTTCGGGGCGTGTGGCAGCGGGGAAGGCTCGGTCGGGAGCCCACACGAACTGAAGGGCCGACACGTTACTTCGTGATAGGAACTTAAACTTATCGGAGGGACCCAGCACACCCTGCACGGCCTCCGAAAGTGGTATGCAAATGCTCAGCGCAGATCACGGCTCCGGTGCTGTGGTGAGCAGTGAAGTTAATAACCTGAGTGAATTCGACCATCTATTTTCAGTTGTAGGACACGTAACCTTGTTTGAAAGGTGCAAGTAAATGTAGCGTGAAACAGAATGGGTAGTGAAAAATAGTATTCAGTGTGCCATGTTTCACTTTATTATTCATTCAAAAGTAGGGCGTATGTTTCACTTTACACTTCGAGTGCAATATTGTCTAACTAATACGCTCTTACTCCCTTTATACCAAAAAGAAACTACCTAGTCGCCACCAATGATCAGCTGCGTCGGTTAGCCGGCGCCTCGACTGCCTCGGCCTCTCTCCTGTGACGAGCTGTTGCGGCGCCTCCTTCGAGGAGGAGTGGGAATCCTCGAGGTAGTCGTCGTGGGCCTCCTTTTTCGCCGTCGAGGGCTCCATGCATCTACCGATGAACATCATCCGCTACATCACCAATATCTTACCCCGTTTCGCAACCAGAAAACGCGAGAGCGGCTGAGCGACGATCCTCCTGCTGTGCCGTGGCATCATTGGTGACGACGACTTCTGCACTGGTAGAGGCAACAACGGCAACAACGCCTTACGCAGAACCTTGCTTGTGAACTGCTTCAGCTGCCGCGGTGAGGGAGTTGCAGATCGAGGAGAGGCGGTCGCATCCACGCCGCCTGGGTGAAACACGCGGTCATGTCGGCATCCACGACGTCGTGCTGACGTCCGAGCGCGGCGGCGTACTTGGTTCCGCCTGCATCGGACCAAAGCTTGGCGGCTAGTCCACAGTCACCCGCCGCGGCCACATCAACGTCCGGGGTGTCGTGTAACTCATTCTGCCAAAATCTTAGTAATAAGGGCTTCAACAACGCATGCATATGTGAGCATTAGCCCTAGAGAATAAATTAAACTTCACCTAGGTTTTGACAAGTTAAAACCACAGTTCATCCATGGCAGGATGTACATGTATTGTTTCAGCATGGGAAATGAACCTTATGTTTGAAGAGAGAGAACACTAGATTTCATTATTGTCCTGAACCAGCAAACATCAGTCTCAGACTGTCTCTCGCTACAAGACGCTCCTCTCTCTTCTTTTGTCAAATGATGTTCTAACACCCTGCAAGGCTACTTCTCTCTATGACATGGTAGCTTGTCGACGTGGATGTTGAGGCAGCACACGCCACCCCGTGGTGCGTTGAGGAAGCTCTAGGACATAAAATTCACCGTGCCAATGTGTATTCTGAACCGTGCCAAAAGATGATTGTGCATGAGCTGTCCTAAAATGACCGTGCCTAAGTCCTATATATAGCTCTAGTGACAAGCACATTAAATCAGGTCAACTTCTTGCTGGCTTTCCCATCTCTGTTCCCCTTTGGCCAATGTCCCTGAAATAATCTTTCCATCCTTTTTGTATGCTTAGGTCTTCGTTAGCCAGCCTATAATCAAACTTGTTTACACCTCCCAAAAAGCTATGGCGCCGCTGAGTTCGAGATGAGATCGATCTTGCTGCGTGGAATTTGACCCTGGTAGTGAGATCGCCCAGTGACCCCTAGTCTCTGCATATAGCCTGCACTTGACCACTGCCTCATCGCTGCGTCGTCTGCGTCCCCCACGCCATATTCCTCACTCCACACGACCGGCAGCCGGGAACCATGACACCGGCTAGGGCGGCGCGCCTCCTAGCCTTTCTATCGGTTCTCACGACGATGGTGGCCGCCCTCTCTTCGGTGGCTGCCGGTGGTGGTCGCATGACGGACCAGCTCGACATACTCTGGGGCCCGACGCAGCTTCTAAGCAGCGGCGACGACCAGACCATCGGGCTGTCGCTGAACCGCGTCATGGGGTCGGGTTTCCGGTCCAAGACCTCCTATCTTTTCGCCAGGATCGACATCGACATCAAGCTCGTCGCGGGCAACTCCGCCGGCACCGTCACGACGGTTTACGTGAGTGAGCAACAAGATATACAAGCATACTCTGACATTATTTATTCTTGCATATTGGTTCTGAAGTAATGGATGCAATGTGCATGCAGTTGATGTCTGAAAAGCAGTGGAACACCCATGACGAGATCGACCTGGGTTCCTGGGCAACCTCACCGGCCAGCCATACACCCTGCACACCAACATCTTCGCCAATGGCTCTGGCGGCAGGGAGGTGCAGTACCGGCTCTGGTTCGACCCTACTCTAGACTTCCACACCTACTCCATCATCTGGAATTCTGACGAGATCCTGTAAGCCCCTCTGTTCTGAGCTAGTCTTTGCTGAAAAGAACAAGTTTTTCCTTCAAAAGTGAGCGAGTGAGACAACGAGCTGGGTTTTCAGGATCCTCGTGGACAACAAGGCGATCCGGCGGTTCAGGAACCACTGGGACGCCGGCGTCCCCTTCCCGGTGTACCAGCCGATGAGGCTGAACGGCGTGCTCTGGGACGCCGACGACTGGGCGACGCAGGGCGGGCGCGTCAAGACGGACTGGTCCCAGGCGCCCTTCACCGCCTACTTCCGGAACTACCGCGCCAGCGGCTGCGAGCCGAGCGGGTTCGCGTGGGTGTGCAGCCAGCAGGGCACGGCGCCCGGCGGCGGCGGCTGGTTCGACGGCGGAGCGGCGGGGCTGGACGACATGAAACAGCAGGAGCAGCTGAGGGAGGCGCAGGATAGGTACATGATCTACAACTACTGCACCGACTCCAAGAGGTTCCCCGGTGGCTTCCCCACGGAATGTGGGTTGGCGTAGAGTAGAGTACAAGTGATGAGCAGATTGTTTCATTTTCCCCCCTCTCTAGATCTAGACTGAGGAACGAAAACAAGAACAAATTAATATGCAGCCATTTCTAGATTGGTCGTCATACGCAGAGATTGTATTACTATTATTATTATTACTAGGAAATATGCCCGTGCGTTGCTACGGGTGCACGGGTAATTTTTTTCTTCCTCTGTGATCATTCTCCTTAACGGAAAAGACGAATTTAACTATTTATTGATTTTTTTATTATATATGTTGCGTTTCGAGCGTTTAATATGACATCGTTCAATAATAGATACACGAATTCGGAAAGTTCACTATGTCGACCTATAATAATTTAGGGTTACATCGGGTGTCACATGATATGTCACACTGAGTGTTCGAATACATAAGTAGTATAATATACAAATTTATTAGGCATAACTAATCCATTATTATTAACACATGTTTACTCTAGCACCCATATGTCTCACAAATTAGTCTTAATTTGTGCACATAGTTCCTAAATTAGTATATATTTAATAGTCTAAATTTATGTCTAAACATTCGATGTGACAGAGGAACAAGATTCATTTTAATAGTCTAAATTTATGTCTAAACATTCGATGTGACAGAGGAACAAGATTCATTCGTTGGCACTGTCATGTCCACGGAGGAAGTAGTTAAATTTGTATAGTAAAATAAAGGATATGGAGACGATAAGGTATAAACTTTACTACTCATATCTGATGTTGCTCTGGATTCCATCCAAGCCAAAAATGGCACCAACGGTTCAGCCCATCCAAGTCCCCATTTAGCCACACATATCTGAACTCCAAATGCCAAATGTGCTTGCAATTATTCGGAGTCCAAACTCAAACAATGGTTAGTATTGCAATGGCACATCGTCAGGGCACTATCTATTTGAGCCCACAACTATATTAAAAAATAGCGGTAATTTATTAATCATCGGATGTTTATTAACGGCATCATCACCTGAATCAACGGTTTGACGCTAGGTGTTTCACGTTCTATATGGGCTTCATGATGGAGTATATATATACATATTATTTATATAGATAGATACAGCCCAATTAAGACTTCAAAGGCCCTACCGCAGCCCAGGTCTCCAGGAAATAACGCTTCGCGTTGCCTTGGTCTTCTTCCGTCCGCTGTCCGCCTGTTCGCGACTTCAGGCTCAGCGCTCGTGCTCTTCAGTCGCCGCCGGCCATGGAGAGGAGAGCCAGGGAGGGGCGGGTTCTTTCCAGCAGGGAGGTCTGGCCCTCCAGGGGTCGCTAGATTGGTAAATCCGCCTCTGTTTCCAGCCTCTCTTACAGAGCTTCAGCTTATCCAAGCAAAGCTCCGTGGCTGAAATTTCTTGGCGGGGCTGAGGTGGGGCTCCATGGACATGGCAGCGGCCTCTCCCCGTGGGGCTGCGATAGACGGCGCGCGCCAGGACAGCCGGCGGCGACCCCGCGCGTCGATGACGCAGACGCTGCTCCACTCCGGATGTCAATCCCCTCGCAACGCAACTCGACGAAGGGTGATGCTTCGTGCCTTCGTCCTGACGGCAGTTCCACAACTCCGTGCCGCGATGTCCGGCAGCCACACCGCGCACCTCGACGACGCCGCTCCGCTCCCGGGTCACGATCCCCTCGCCCTTGGTTCTTTTTGGACACACAATTTAATTTATGGTGACTCAAATCGGTCGAGGATTCGTGGGAGAACAGGGCGGCTTAGAGCAAAGATATTATAATGATCAACAAAGTCGGTACTGTAAGGTCGGCTTTCTGGTACCGCCCCATCTGATAGTTGCCTCTTTCTAATTAATATAGGCGCCCACTTGTCTATCTCCACAATTTCTTGATTCTTGTCCAAGCCGGCGGTGTAAGTTTATAGCCCGCTTCTCCTCTCTCTCCTCCCTCTCTCCTCCACATAAGCGTTTTAGCAGAACATAGCGCTTCTATAATCTTTTTGCTCTTAGGAGCCTGCCTGGCCGGGTTTGGAAACTCCTTTTCTTATCGTATCCGCCTCCAACTTTGTACCAAAGCCCAATGAAGGCCAGCGCCAGACCAACGGAAGGCGGACATAAATATTTGTGACGGGCAGACAGATTTTTGTGGCATATTGACGAAATTTTCGTGTTTTATTATTAGGTATAGATTATTCCGATGACCAGCATATACTCCTACTTGATAAATATGTCAGCTGCCGAAATCGGTCGGCGAGTGGAGGGATGGTCAAGCATCAGGTTTCGGTGCTCATACATATGTGGCCTCGACGTAAGCAAAGAGAGACGTGTCCTACACTTCCAATCATAAAAGACAATTCTAGCATAGTACTAAATCGAAACATCTTCGAGTTCGAAAACCTTTTATGAAAAAGTACGAATATGTTTGATACCAAATAAATATAATTTAGATAATTTTTTACATGTTTTTGTTAAAATTTAGATAATTTATTAAAAGACACTCTGTGTACTCTATTGTATGACGATTATCGTCCTGCAGAACCTCAAAGTAGAATTTTCACATGGCCTTGTGGCCACCGGGCTTATCTTGGCCCTAGAACTTTTGCATGAGGATGGTTAGACAAGACCCAAAGAACGATTCTTAACTCAAGAGACTGACCACTTCTCTTAACTGATTGAAAATGAAGGAGACACATATTATTAGGACCGTCACTCGCCTTGGTAGTTGGCCAAGTCTTGGCTTGGTGGGGTTTGTTTATGGTTAAGTTCTTGAAAACAGGTTTGAGCAACAATGTGTCTTGACCAAGGCGGTAGATTTAGGGTCTTAGTGAGATTTAGCATAAAAAAAGCCTTGACCAAGGTGGCATATTTAGGGATTTAGTGAGATTTAGCAAAAACACTCTCTTCCTGATATTTTTTGGGTTGTTATACCCTAAATCTACCACCTTGGCTAAAACACTCTTCACACCGCCACCCAAGAACACTCTCTTCCTGCACACCACAGAACCACACATCAACTCTTACCTCTTGATTCCCCAAAGAGTGTGGTGTCCTCTTGTCTCACAAGCAAGAGAAGTTGTTGTCATCCCTATCCCTTGGCCTCGGCTTTCCTCATGGAAAGCGGCGTCATCTTCTTAGGACAAGGATGGCGTAACGGCTCATGGAGGAACAATAGTTACTGTTGGAGTAGGAGCCAAAGCTACTCGTCGACAAATAAAAGAAGGGGAAGAAAATGATGACGAGCTCGAGGGAGGAGGAGGAGATGATGTGGTGCTCATTGATGTGATGCGGTGTTGTAGTGGTGCAAATCAGTCGGTGATGACCATAAACATGAAGGTAGTGTAGGGATTGTGACGCCCTCCTGTTGCTTCTAGGCCCATGATGGTGGTTGCCCACTCTTCACAATCTTTTTGGAGAAAACTTAGCATGGATTTTAAACTTGGATAGTCCAATGCAATATTTTTTTATTACTTGTATATATATAAATATAAATATCGCCGTATCATGTACAGTTTACTAAGGGCACTCACGGTGTGAGACTTTACCATATAGTCCATAACTATTAATTATAGTGCCACATAGACAATCTGCTGATGCGGCAAGTCATTTATCGAAGAGAGAGGAGAAAAAAAAGAAGAAACTACGTCAACTTAGACGTTGAGTCGATGCTACGACCCGTGGGTTAAGAAACAGGCTGCGTGTGGAGGCGACCATCGTTTTGTTGCAGTAGAATTACGAGAAAGTAAAGAGACACAATATAGGCAAATGAACTCGTCCACTTTATTCATTGATCACCGGGTTACATAAATAGGGAGGAGAGGAGAAGAAAACTTCACCATCAAGTCACCGTAACCTCATGCACACGTTACGTGGTTGTGGGAGCTTCCCGTGCATGTAGCCATGCGGGAAGGAACTCCTATGCGGTTGTGCCTTATTCGCTAAGGAACCACATGCGGTGGTTAGGATGAGATCATCTGTACAATATTATTCATAACACTCCCCCTTGATCGAATCCGTCTTTGAGATCAATGTATTAAATAATTTCTCCAAAAACAGCGGGGAAAAATAAGGAGAAATATGTGTGGATATGCCATTAAAAACTCCTTAAAACCCAATGGGAAAAACAAGGATAAAATGGTATGGCATATTTGATTAATGTCTCATTGTAAACTTATATGGGGAAAAACCTTGGAAGGAAAACCCATGACCAAGTTTAGAGAACAATAAATATGATCTGAGGATCATAATTGTAATAATATGTCTTTGATACCTTCTCAAAAACCCTCGTGGGGAAAATGTAAGATATGACATAGGCTATGTCTTTGATATCCTAAACAAAAACCCCCTGTGGGGAAAAAACAAGAGATATGACATATGAACTTGTATTGATGTTGCCTCATTAAAAACCTCTTATGAGAAACCTATGTGAGGGAAAAACTCATAGGGGGAAAAGAGTACAATATGATGTTTTGAACAGGTTATAGTTTCAAGAGGAGTCTCCCCTGAACCTTGCAACTCTCAAAGTCATCGCATACCAATTTCAACAACACATTATGAAATGTGAGAATTGGTAGGGGCTTTGTGAATAAATCTCGTGGAGTTATCACTTGATTCGGTTTTGCAAGGTGTTTATCTCCTCACTTTCATGAGAAGAAAACATCTCTAGAAGGCAATATAGTGATATTGCTCTTATGTAACCCTGTTTACATCCAAGCAACACAAGTTGCATTATCATTGAGGATAATGGCTAGTGATTCGATGAATCAAATGTGATCATTCAATAAAGTAATACAAGTCTATGTAGTACTTTAGAATAAGAAGTGGAAGTAGTCATTAGAGTCAAGTTTGATGACTCCTATGATAACTTTACCACTATAACATCAGTATGTGATCGGCAATATAGAGGGGATTAAATAGCCGGTATCATGATACTCAACATGATCATATCTTAATTTAAATAAATCAAGATCTTTTGTGCCATATAGATATCTATGGATATCTAATTTCACTCCCACCTTTCGGTGTTACGGGGAGTTGCGCTATTTTGAGCTATAGCAAGTATCTGCGCAAATGCAATATCGGGCTGTTGCAATATGCAAGATACATGGCGCTTTGATGGCACTAAGGTTGTTATCCCAAGGGTCGGAGAATGGATATTGATCCATATTTAGGGATTGAATGACCATATTGTTGGTAGTATGATTGTCCAATATTATTCGGATATTGGTATACAATATCAATGGAATATTGGAGGACGGTGTGGGTGCTCAAGTTATGGACTTAAGCATAATTTGGTTTTACCCAAACCTTTCATCTCGAAATATGTCTTATATGATGACTACTGTTTTGATATGTACCATATGAGATGTATAAAATCCATGAGGATTTTATTATGGTCACGGTGAAATCAATGATGGGAGACATCCTTACGTGGAAGGAACTCACCTAGTCGGTTGTACCACAATCAACTTGACTATTTCAAGCCATGGAGTGACTTGATTCATACACAATATACGTTGCGATTTATGTTTTGATTTAGAATACAAAGTCCATTAGAACTTATAATCCAAATCTATCCAAATCAAGTTTGGTGCGCCAATTATCAATATAGGAACAAAATTTCCACTCATACCAATGGGTATGTCATGCTAGGTCTCTGCGTGAAACCATGTGCTACAAGCTCTCACTATTTCACCACCTTATGGATTTATGAATCCATAGTGCTTCCATCAAGAAAGCTTTGTGAGGAGAAATCGGTAAAGACTTCTCACTTTGAGTGAAAGCAATTCTCCTTAATTGCCACCTTTGATTGACCCAATATGATGAGTGTTTGAACACTGCGCCTAGGACTTGTGGTGCGGATCGGATAAGGTGCATGACAATATTGAGGAGTTTGTCGACAATTTGTAGTCTTTTGGTATGATTGATTCAATGGAACCAATTTTAGCATGTGGAAATGTTTACCCTTTGAACTCCATGTCATTTCCCATAATAACTTGAGTTAGAGGCGTTCCAATGACCCAGCGCCTAAATTTGTGCACAAGCTATTTTGGGCTTTTGGATGTTAAACATCCATAGGCTTTGGATAGTAAATATCCATGTGGTCTCTATCAACTTGAGGTTGACATGCATGTATTGTCTTGGATAATTGTCTCCCCTAATCAGAATGCTTGCAAGAAGTTGTATCCCTATGTGGCCATACTTCTCCCCTCTTATTGGTCGGGAGTTGAGTGGTTTTGTTAGGTACCTCCACTCTTTTTGGCACATTAGATGGGAATCGGATTGGGTCCATGCATTTGGCGAGTATTTGCAATGTGTTGCAAATGTAAGATATTCCCGAACTGTTGGTTGATTCTTTTGGTATGCGTGGATATGAGGACCGAATATCGGTAGTGACATTCTCTTTTTGATTCTTGGCATTCTATGTGTGGTAAGTATCTCCCCTAATACCGGAATCTCCTCAAATATGTGTTGACATACGGGCAATGAATGAATCCCTAGATGCCCTTTGATGTATCTTTGCGGTGGTGATATTGGTACATGCAAAATGTTACCAATTCGCAAATGGAAAATGTTTGGTTTGTATGGCCAAATTTCCACGTACTAAGCACCAACGGAGGGAGCCGTATGATGCGGTTTTGATGAATTTGGATTTTGTGATGCGTTGTGTAAATCCGCATGTCACCAACTAGATGTTGGAAAATTGCAATTCTATTTTGGGTCATCAAATAACAAACTTGATTCTCTCGAGAGATTTAGTTGTGCCATTATGTGTATGAACATAAGATACTTAATGAGGTAGTCCCTAAAAACCAAATAATTCCATGTAAATGGATTACATCCCAGCGTCAAGATCATTTGCTCGAACTATAGAATTCGAGCAATGAATGAAAACCAGCGTCGTGGTACCTTATGAGTAAGGCACATATTTTAGGACAACATTGTAGATGCATGTGTGCATTACATAGTATCTTTATGGTCCATAAAATGGCAAATGGAGTCACATGTATGTTCTTGAATTTCTTCAAAAAATTTGGTGGCTCACATTAATGTTATGACCAATAGAAATGATAATAATTTTCTCGTCATTCTACATGTGGAATGATCAAGGCAGATATGCCAAATCTTGATGAGATCAAGAGAGAAAAATTATTTTATACGCAACATGTAATATGGGATTGATGTATGTAATACATCCCGGGCGATATGGAAGGAATTTGCACAATCTCTCATAGTTGTGTTAGTGGTACAATGGTCCACTAAATAAGATTCCTTTCCATCCGGGTTCGATCCCAAGTAATTCTATATATAGAGTGAGGCGAGAATCCAAAGGAATTTGCACTCATATAGAATATGTATATCATGTATGTGGTACATGACATTATCATACTACATGTGGTAGTGTGGCATTAGGCTACTAATAGCTCCAATGGAAATATGGAGACTTTACAAGCGATACGCTTGTTGAGGTGAACTCAAATTAATCCAAATAACTTCGCTTGCCTCCAATGAGTTGGAGGAACAGTTGAGCCAAATGTTGAGTTTGGCATTTTTGTGTACTTAGAACATTACAATCACATTTATGTGAAAAATGTGAGACTTGTAACACTTTGTCTTTTCCAAAAGAAAATGACATTTCTTTGTTATGAGAATCCATTATGTTATAATTTCAAGGACCAAAGCTTGATAAATGAATGAGTAAACAATCATTTATGTTTAGGCAATATTACATCCTTTGTTGAAATCCCAATAGGGACATGCAAAAGGTAGATGGATCTCACTCCTTTGAATACACGGATTTGAAGAAATTCAAGTGTTGGAGTTGCATAAAAATGCATAAATGCAAGTGTGACAATATCGGAATGGATTGAGCATTTGGTTGGGGGTTGGCGATAAGCGTTATTATGCCATACGATCCCAATGATATCGTTGATATCACTCATATGAGGAAAATAAATTCCATCCAATGCGAGGTTGGAAATATTCCAAATTGGAAATATTAGCCAAGTCCAACATGAGTTTATCATGTATGAATTTACTTGAGAGTAAATTGTATAGCATAAAGGCAAAATTTTGGGGATTCAAGGTGATACTTGATTGTAGACTCCATTCTGACGACAAAAAGTCATTTGCTAATGTTTTTGGGATCCATTCTGTGGGAATAGATGTTGTAAAATCTTCGCCAAAACATAGACTACGTATGTGATAGAAAGTATCCACCAAAATAATACACTATATATTGCTATTTATTTAAGCAAATGATTACTTAAATAACTTCATATTCAAGATGTGTCTTGAATATTGGCATATGCAAAATATGGTAAAGTCAAGATGAATCTTGAATCACATGTAGTGTTTGCCTCATATTGGATAGGTGATAGAAAATCACTCTTTGTCATTATAGTGTACAATAATTATTGCCAAGATAGTCTCAATTAGATATTAGCAATTTAACACAATGAAGGTGCAAACCAGATTGGTGACCTTATAGTAGGGGAGCATAATCTGCAAATATGTGTATGTGCAGTAGATGTCATCCCATTACATTGTGTTCATGCTAATAGGGACGAGTTGATCACACTTTAAAAGTAGTTCAACTCGGAGGTAGTCACTATGTTTGTAGAAACACGGTGTAGACCTCAAATTGTGAGACTATTGCTTTGAAAGTAAACATCCAAATGATGTAAACCGTATGCAAATCACATTTAGATTGGATAAGCACATGCGGATAGTCACTATGTGATGGACATAGTGTAGATCCTGCAGATAGTATTGAGATACTAACTTGTGTATGGCCAATCTAAAAGATGAATTATGGCAAATCACACTGTAGGTGTAGACCTCTTTTGTAGTTCACATTTAAAATTGGAGTACGCACAATGAGGATGAAATCCTATGATAGTACTGAGGTACACCATGCGTGTATGACCAATTTTGTAAAATGAACAAAAAGTTGTCTTTGTGAAGGTGAAGGTCATTTGTTCTAAAATTAGACATTGGATACACACGTTGGAGATAATCACTATGTATGAGATAGTGTAGATCTCACAAGTAGTACTATGCTACTACCTTGTGGTTGGCCAATATGCTAAAGTTAGAACATTATACACACAAATGATGAGGTAATCACTTATTTTGCATGAAATAAAGTAAGCACTTGAAACTTAAAGAGTAAGTAAATGCGCTAAAGTAAAAGAATGCAAAAGTAAATTGCATATAAAATAAATTGCATGAAAATAAAGGGATTTTGTCTCATTTGATGGAACTTAGGTAGTCACCGTGAGGGTGTAGACCTTTTAATTGTTTCACTATCAAGATGTATTCCTTATAAGTTCATAGTCAAATTGGAAGTGCACTTTGAGGAATAAATCCCACGGTAGTATGGATACTACCTTGTGATTGCCAATTCGATAATAAAAGGTGACATCGAGTGTATCAAGTTCCAAAGAGATAAATCAACCATAACATTTGAATAAGTACATGTTACGATGCAATTTCTGATGACATGTGGTCACAAAAATATTTATTTACATGAGGTAAATATTGCGCATCATAGTTATATTTACATGAGGTAAATACAGTACTTTATAGTTATGTTTAAACCTGAGGGTTAAAACAATATTTCTGGAATACATTAATAATCCATTTGGACTATCACGACATTCACAGAAAATGAGGAGGGGTTTCGTGCAAAATGCACAAATCCTTTCCATCCAAATCCCACGCACGGACAGTTCCTGGAAATCATCCCTCGGCCTCATGGCTGTCTACATGCGCGATGCATGCGCGAGATTGACTGGCCGCCAGGCTCCTGGCCTGTAGGCCGCTCGGGGCTGCACCTTGGGCACGCCGCGCGGGCCCAGCCATCCGCCAAGAGGAGCCAGCCGTGGTAGCCGCTCGGGACAGTGTACGCGAGAGCGCCGTACGTAACCGCCTGCCACTGGATCGCGAGGAGCGACTGCGGGGGTCGCGAGGGCCTGCCGCGAGATCCGCGGGAGTCGCGCCGCGTGGGGCCTCCTGCGCGCCCTGTGGGGCCAGCAGTCTGAGGAAGCGGTCCGTGCGTCGCGCTGCAGGAGCGCCGCCGGGGTCGGGCGAGCGCCGGGCTGCCGTCCCAGGTACGCGGGCCGGCCGCGAGGGCCTTTGTCGTCGGAAGTGCGCCGCGTGTGCGAGCTTGCTGGCCAAGACGCGAGACCGTCGCCAGCCTGGAACTTTGCGCGTGAGCGCGCGCGCCCGTGAGAGGCGCTCCCGGTTGCGCCAGGTGGGTCCATCCTCGGGCCGTGAAGACCGAAGCCGCTGGGGTGTCGCGACTAGCCACCGGGGCGACGCAGAGGTCGTCGTGGCTGCTTGGCCGCCGGTCCACCAGCAGCCGAAACCGCGCGTGAGGTCGCGCGGGGGCCAGGGGCGAAGTCGCGGCATGAGGCCGCTCAAATTCCACGCGGGGCCGGCTCTAGAAGCCTGAGCGCCGTCTGCAGCCACGGGCCGAAGCCGCGTGCGCGAGCTGTGGGGGCTCGCGAGGCCGCGGGAGAGCCGTCGTCGCGGCGCTAGGCAGCGCAGAGGGCCACCAGTGCCAACCAGACGAGGCCGCTCGCGGCCAGCCATGGTCGTGAGGCCGCTGTTCACCGGTGGCACGTAGGCCTGGGCAGAGCCGCGGCGCGAGGCCGCCGTTCGCCGGTGGCGTGAGGGCCTGAGCACGAGGCCGCCGTTGGTGCTAGCCGCGCGATGCGTGCTACAAGCACGGTGCAAGGCCGCGCGAGCAAAATCGGGGCCGTGCAAGAGCCTGATTTGCCCCATAGGCCTTGTGAATGGTGCGGCCCTCATCCTCGTTTGGAGGAGAGGCAGCCCGTCATCGCTTCGATGAAGCGGTTCCTCTTCGAACATCGGAGGATTGGGAAGCAAATAGCTTCGCCGTCATTACCTTGATCAGTCGATGCGACGTATGATCTAACCAACTGAGTCTCTGAGGAGAATGTGGAGAGCGATTGGGAAGCAAATAGCTTCGCCGTCATTACCTTGATCAGTCGATGCGACGTATGATCTAACCAACTGAGTCTCTGAGGAGAATGTGGAGAGCGATGGTGCTGATAACGTATTGCGAGTAGAATTGCGAGAAAGTAAAGAGACACAATATAGGTAAATGAACTCGTCCACTTTATTCATTGATCACCAGGTTACATATATATAAGGAGGAGAGGAGAAGGAAACTTCACCATCAAGTCACCGTAACCTCATGCACACGTTCCGTGGCTGTGGGAGCTTCCCGTGCATGTAGCCATGCGGAAAGAAACTCCTATGCGGTTGTGCTTGACTGCTAAGGAACCACGTGCGGTGGTGCGGTGGTTAGGATGAGATCGTGCTGTACCATATTATTCATAACAGTTTCCATCGATCCGCTGGGGCTTCCCCTTCCCTCCCATGCGGCCCACCGTCCCTCCTGCGCGCGCGACTCCGACTCCACTCCCGCGGGCTCACGCCTCCTCCCGCGCGGAGGACTCCTATGTTCTAAATCGTTCGCATGTACAGTGGTTCCCAGCTCCAAATATAGTCGATAGTTTGCAACGCTCTCATGCTTCAGCCTCCCTGCCCTTTCCTCCTGGCTTGCGGCGCATAGTTCTCCCAGTTCCAAATATAGCCATCAGTTGAGAATCACAGCAGGACGGCCGGCCGGCCGGAGCAGAAGCTCCCTTGGTCCAAATCCAGGTACGCCCCAATCCCCAATGACCTAGCATCCCCAGCTAATCTCCCTCAGCAACAAATAATTTTTAACGCAAATCCATACCGAGATCTCTGAACCAGGGGCTGAATGGTAACTTATGGACTTGTAATTTCCACAAAAATAATTTATGTAATGTAATTTAAATCCTTTTATTTTCTATGATGAGTGCTATTTTAATCACTGTGATCACCTACGGCAAGTGTGAAACTGAAATACATGTAAATGTGAACTGAAGCACTACTTTTGGTGAAACCGAAATGCATGCTATTTTTGGTTAACTAGCTCATCTTATTCTCAGGTTGATGATCAGGACAAAGTTTTGAAGCCTGGTTAACTAGCTCATCTTATTCTCAGGTTGATGATCAGGACAAAGTTTTGAAGCCACCGCAGGAAGACTTCTGAAGCCACGGCTATCTAATTATTTTGGTTTTGCTATATATATTTCTGAAGCCACGACAAAGTTTGGTAATGCTCGTGTTACGGAGCGACCACATTTTGTAATATTCTTTCTCGCTTAATGAAAAACGCGCCTAGGCGTGCTCTGAAAAAAAAAAAAATATTTCTATTCTTATTGTAATGGACGACAATATCTATCATGTTACATGCTACTGGTATTTTTTTTTATCCTTCTTGCTATTGTAATGGATGACTTGTGATAGATGTAGGGTGGATCACATGGTAATATGCCACAACTGATCAGCTTATTTTGTGCTTAGTAATAAATGTCTTTATTTATAGAAATTACCATAATAAACTTTGCATTGAGGACTATGGTTTCTTGTGATAGAGTCTTGAAGCCATAAAATAAATGTCTTTATTTATAGAAATTACCATGATAAACTTTGCATTGGGGACTATGGTTTCTTGTGATAGAGTCTTGAAGCCATAGACTCTATGGACTCTATGGGTAGAGTTTGCACTGTGAGTGCTCTAAGCATAAGACAAATATATTGAGAAAGCTATATAAACAATTTTAAAGTGAACAATAAACACTTAAATTTTACTTAAATAATTTACTATCTAAATGTCTATCCCTTGCCCAATATTCTTGGGTGGTTAGTGGTCCACACGTATCACCTTCCTATCGTGCACCTGAGCGCGGCACACAATGCTTTGTCACCCGAATCCCGATTGTTTTTTTTTTTTTGGTTATATAGGGCAGAAAAACGCTGATGGTTGAGTTGGAGGAGAAGCAAGCGGGGCCTTGAGGGCAGGTTTGGGCCCCGAAACCCCAAAAGCAACAAACCTCAAAGAAAGGCCGGCGAGGCTACCACCCACGATGTAAGGAAAGCCCAATCGCGCAACCCCGACTCGGCATCTCCTCCCTCGGCCTCGACGCGGAGACCGCGACCACGCGAGTCATGACGGCGGTGACCGGGCTTGGGTCCCCGCTAACTCATCCCCTGTGCTGTCACCTCCGCACAACATCCAGCTCCCGCATCCCGACCCCGTGGCCTGCCCCGCCCCATCGCTAGCCAATTTTGCCACTTTACTGGGACGCATGCATGCGCTCTAATTTGTGAGGAAGATGGAGAGATGACGCATGCATGTGCTCTAATTTGTGAGGAAGCTGGAGAGATGAGCCGCATGCGCTCGCCCCTCGCATTTTACCTCTTCTTTCTCCTCAATCCGTCTTTCACGGATGGCCATCTACTTCGCCCTGCTTCCCCACCCCTCCCGGATCGTTCTCTCTCCCAAGATTTTCCCAATTCCATCGACAATTACAGCCCTCGGCCTCGGGTGAGAGAATGATCGAATCCTTCATCATCATTTTCTTTTCTTTTTCACCATTTCCTACCGCCACGCGATGTTGTTAGAACAATAATTTTTGTTGCTTATTTTTAACATTCTTTTGATACGAAATCGGCGAGGGTTCTTCATCATCAACACCCATCATGTCGGTGTCTATGAAGGATTTGGACCCGGCATTCCACGGAATTTGGGCAAAAGGAGTATCCTTTTTTCGCATGCTAATCGTGCAATGTAACTTTCCATAGCACTGCCATCTTTCATCGAGGCGCATTGTAAGACCTTATATAGGATGGCTCTCTTAGCCTAAACATGTGGATGACAAAGAGCCAATTGATTGTAACGATAAACATGCTCACCCGGCAAGCGGCTAATTAGAGTGTCTGCGAGGTTAGTCTAAGAAACATACATAAACTGCATATTGTTTGTCGGTTAAAACTGTTAAATAACACTTACATTGTCTTTTTCGGTCTCGGGGTAGTGATTGCTCTCTAGCTAGTGTCTACTATATCTGATTTTCTTTGTGATATCTTTGCTAAATTTTGACACGATAAGGTTAAAAAAAGTTTGACATGATCCTGGAATTGTAAAACACTTACAAGTAAGCATAATAGCTATTAAAATGTTTTGACTTCAATATATATGCCGGGGAGCCATAAGTTGAACTTCGGATGGTCACAAATTTACTTCGTATGACACGCAGTTGAACTTGTCTTCAAAAACACACAGTAAAACTTTAGATATGATCTGTAAAACTGTTTGTCTGTCACGTCGCAATTGTTTAGCTTTAGACAAAATTAAAAGTGTTCGAGGGTGGCTAAATTAATCAGAGAACCTCTTGGTAACGAAACTATATAGGAACTGTGATGAGGTTGATGTAAATATCAAGCAAACATCTATCCTTTCGAAGTTTCTTTGTCATTTTGTCCTACTCAACTTTACTTTTTTGTTCATAAGAGTTCTTACGCAAGCATTGTAATCCTTAATTTAGTTATAGCGGTGCGGTGGTATGGCGTATTGAGAATTTTAAACCGGTTTACGTGCCAACATCTTCACATGGAAAATTTTACATGGGTGATTCATATATCATCTTGAAGGTATGGATTTCTTGATGCCCTTTTTATGAATATCCCTTTATTTAGGAAGAGTATTGGTGTATCATAATTGAAAGGTAAAATAGTTGGTCCCACTTGAAACAAAACCTTAGAGGCTCTCATAAATGCGTGACAAATATTTTGTCGCTTTTTTTTTTCTCATCTTGTATCATTTAACGTAACCCTTGATGGTGCATGATATGCTTCACTTTGTCCATGAAGTTCTCATCATGATAGTACGATCTGTTTATGGTCGACCTCGGTATTATTTTTTCTTATTGTCTTGAATATTTTTTTCCTTATGTTCCCTGCAGACAACGGCTTTGAAAAATGGTTCCTTTCGCCATGACATCCATTATTGGCTTGGTAAAGACACTAGTCGGGTAGATTTTCAAACCATTTGACACTTTGCATCACTTGTTTTTGCTCTTCGGGAATATTATCTTGGTATTTTTCATTAACTAATAGCTCTCGAAAATGTCCATTCTTTTCCTTGGTAGGATGAAATTTGGGCTGCTTTGCAATTTTAAGCTGTAGAGCTTGATTTTGCACTTGGAGGGACGTCTTTGTCGATACCGGGAATTACAAGGCAATGAAACTGAAAGGTTTCTCTCATATTTTAGGCCTTGCATCATGCCACAACCAGGCGGGGTAGCTTCTGGGTTCAACCATGTAGAAGTCAATGATCAGGAGATTCAGGAGCATGTTACCCGTTTATATGTGTGTAGAGGGAAACATGTTGTCCATGTTAAAGAGGTGAGCTATCTACAACCTTGTACAACTTCTTTTATTCTATTAATATAAAAGCTTACGGTGGGGACTCCCATTGCTGTATCATTTTCAGAAAAAATAGCACTATTTTTTTCTAGCTAACAAGGTTTGCTCATTTGTTGATTATGCTTTCTAACTAGGTTCCTTTTACTCGTTCGTCCCTTAACCATGAGGACATATTTATTTTGGATACCAAGTCCAAAATTTTTCCAGTTCAATGGTTCCAACTCATGCATTCAAGAGAGGGCAAAAGCTCTTGAAGTTGTACAATACATCAAAGATACTTTCCATGAGGGCAAGTGTGATGTTGCGAGGGGTTGGTAAGCAAATACATTAATGTACTAGAATATTAGAAGTCACATAAGATGTGATAATTTAAATTTCTCTTTTAGAGGATGGGAAATTGATGGCTGATGCGGAATTTGGTGAATTTTGGGCTTTGTTTGGGGCTTGGCTCCTCTTCCAAGGAAGACAGCTTCAACGAATAATGGGAAAGATAGGAAATTGCCATCAAATTGATATGGTATCTCACTACTATTTTTCACATGTCGGCCTTAGTTGTCAACAAGAACAATAATATCCTATTTAAATGCCATCCGTTGAAATTATGAAAATGTATTATTTATTTGACTTCCCAGCATCAACCAAGGAAAATTGGAGCAAATTAATTTTGAATCCTTGGCGCGTGAGTTACTTGAGCCAAACAAATGCTACTTGCTTGCTGCGGTGCTGAAATGTATGTTTGGATGGGAAGAAGTACTTCTTTGGAAGAAAGAAAGGGTGCAAGCAAAAGCTGGCTGAGGTATTTGCATAAATTACTCATGCATCTTCATTATATTTTTTTAACAAATGATTATATCCACTAAGATATTATTCAAGCCGAAAATGAAAAAGACAAAGCTATTTCACTCCCAAATTTAAGGAAAGCTAGTTACTTCAACTGTCACGATCGGAAGAGCTAATTATTTTTCTTGGGCTCACTACTCATAATGATTATTTTAAAAAATCTTGATGCTCACAACATATTCATGTGTAGTATTATGCATCTGCGGCCTTTCGGTTTCTTTATCTCTATCACGTAAAACTACTCGTTGATGATAGCCGAACAAAATCACATGTTATCAAAGTGATTGAGGGATTCGAGACAGTCATGTTCAAATCAAAATTTATTGAGTGGCCACCACGCCTGATTTGAAGTTATCATCTCATGGATGGAAGAGGCAAAGTTGCGAGGTTATTGTCTACATATTATCGGTTTCAATGCAAGATATTGTTAATAGCTAAAGTTCAAACCTTTATCCACTATTTTTGCCTTGTAGCTCTCCTCAAAAGCCAAGGATTAGATGTTAAAGGCTTGATGAAAGCTGCTTTGTAAAAAGAAGAAACCCTGACCTTACATTGATTGCACAGGTCATTTGCAGGTATTATCCTTTGTGTAAGGTGCTAAGTACATTCCTCTCGGTTTTGGATTGTTTTAGATTCCACCCCAAACCTACCCCAACTTTCTTGAAACCAAAGGCTTTGTTGTTTTTACTAGTTATCTCCCTAAGGTTGTGTTCTAGATCCCAAGCGCACTTTTTTTTCTCGTAGGAGAGTTGCGCGTCATTTATTAAAGGAAGATTAAAAACGGTCACGAATACATGCTAAATTCTAAGGCTTGGTTAGTTGAATTTTACATGCACATATCCGAATAAGCTTCCAAGTGCACTAGTGCAAGCTAAACAAAAATTACCTTGAATACATGTATGCAAAATATGTCATCTGGATTACTAGATTCCTAATACCCCAAATTCAACCATACTTTGTTGAACTACACACATCTCCTTTTGGACTGAACACCATCTCCTTTGATGCCTTCCAACCAAAGAAAATAGGCAAAAGTTTGCCATAACATTCATCCATTTATTTTTGTTGCAAGTTTCATGGTGGTTTTGTAACTTTGTCTATTGGCATCGGGTATGGAGGGTGAATGGAAATGGCAAGACTCTTCTTTTCATTTGTGACCAATCAAAATTATACTTTGGAGATTGTTACATTTTTTCAATACACATATCTTTGGAGATGACACGGAGGAATGTCTTATTGGAACTTGGTTCGGGAAGAGAAGTGTTGAGGTAATATCATGCACAAAATCAACATCGGTAATGGTCTTAGGAATTTAAACCCACCTGCAGTTTTTATTTAACTCAAGGGATATTCTCATTGTTCCTTGTTGAATTTTCCTATATGTTTCTATTAAATGTGTTTTTGAGGTAAGTTACTCCTTGTGAATTGATCTTACTTGCTTTCGAGGGTGGAGAGGGTGTCGCGATGTCTCGCGGCTAGCAAGATGGTTCGGGCTCGCAAAGTTCAGTGTCGGGTAATCTATTTGAATATTTATATTGTTTGAAAGCAATTTCAGGAGCTTTGCCTTTCAATTAAGAGAGGAAAAAAAAGTTTATGTACAGTTTGGAGGGGCAACGGCCACCTCATAGAAAAAGCGATAAAATAGGGAAAGCGATAACAGATTTTTGGTCTCTAATTTATTTTTTAATGCACAGGGCTCGACTTTATGAAGGGAAAGAACCAATTCAGTTCTTTGTCATATTTCAAAGTCTTCAAGTGTTTAAGGTTTGCTTCAAGTTAGCGGTTAAAATCCTTGATACTTCATGTCGAATGTTCTATATGTTTCCTCTCTGTGCGAATTTTCAATATAGGGTGGCCTTAGCTACGGATACAAGAACTTTGTTGTTGAAAATGGTATTGTGGATGACACTTACTCGAAGGTGGGATTGCCCTATTCGGATTCGGGGTTCAGGATCGAAAAACATGCAAGCACTTCAAGTAGACACGGTAAGTTTGGCATACTTTGGTTTGTAAGACATTTATGAGAACATTAGTCTTATCTTCATAAATGAGCTTCTTAATCTTTCTCATCTTTTTGTTAGCTGGCTTCGTCCTTAAACTTCGTCTTATTGTTACATTCTACACAATGGAAACACCGTGTTCACATGGACCGCAACGCTACGACTTCATTGGATCATGACTTGGTTGAGAGGCAGCTAGATGTAATTAAGGTCTGAATATTCTTTCTCATTGGGGTCAATACACCTTTGTACTTTGGTAATTTGGTGACGATTAGCACATTGGTGATTTGGTATCAATGTAAAACCTTGACTAAACAACCCTGCCAAGGTAGCGCTTTTGTTCGTGTTACATGTTCTGCAAATTTGTATTCAGTATGCTTTTCCTTCTTTTCTTTTCTTTTAAAAAAATAAAAGCAGGAGCTCTGCCGCTCAATTAAGGGTGAAGTATGCTTTTCCTTTGTCCTAACTTTTCTTTGTGCTTACATTTTTTTCTTGTATAGCCAGATCTGCCTTCGGATCACAAAAGGAAGGGAGAGAAACCGACCAGTTCGGGAACTACTTGGGTGGTAAATCCAAGTATCCAAACCAAAAAGTTGGAAGAGAAAATGAAAGTGACCCCCATCTTTTCTCATGTATCATATCCAAAGGTAACTAGAAACAAAGGATTTTCTAGGTTGAATTCACTGTTCAACATCTGCTGACACTTCTCTTCTTTGGCCACTAATGTTGTTATCATGAAGGCAATATAAGGGTAAGTAAACAAAGATGTCAAGGTTTTATTGCTAAGTGCTTTCTTGATTTCATGTTTAATACAAACATTAATTAATATAAAATGTATATCAGGTCAACGAAATACACAACTTTACTCAGGATGATCTGATGACAGAGGATGTTTTCGTTCTTGATTGTCACTCAGACATATTTGTTTGGGTTGGCCAGGAGGTGGATGCCAAAGTGAAATCACAAGCTATGGATATTGGAGAGGTTAAACCAAAATTATCCTCCATAGTCTAATTAGAAATCATGATTTCTATTTGTTCCTAATTTTCTTTGTCACTGTAACTGCCAGAAATTTCTTGTTCATGATTTTCTTATGGAAAAACTATCACGAGAAACACCAATATTCACTGTGTCAGAAGGTAGCGAGCCACAAGTTTTTACTAGATTCTTCAACTGGGACTATGCAAAATCTCTTGTAAGTAGTTTATGTGTCATGCAATTGCTTATTGTGAATTAACACCAATTCTATTCCTTGAGGTTCATACCTATGTATCTATTCCTGCTATTTAGCTTTGGAAATTAAATTCATCTTTACGCTTATTAATTTTTGTTGCAGATGCATGGCAGTTCGTACCAGAGGAAGTTTGCTGTCCTAAAGGGTGGAGCACCTCCCTCACTGGAAGTAAGTCTCAAACAAATGATCTTCCAGTAGCTCGGTGGAATACCTGCTTCTTGTGAATTTAGTATTAGTTTCTATCCCAGTATTTTTTTTGAGGGACTTTCTATCCCAGTATTAGGTTGCAAATTATCCTTTTATTCATGATCTCCATTTCTTTTGATACTCTTGTCTTTCTCAACACTATTAACTTCTTGTGTGGGTATATAGATGAGCACAAATTCAGGTTTTCGGCATTTTAAGTAGAACTAGTATGACATTTCTATGATTGAGCCTCAATATATATATACATTGACCATAAGGTTTCATAGAAGGACTACAGGGTGGCTAAACATGCGTCTGAGTTGAAGTCCTGCTATCTAAAAGCAACTCTTGCTTTTTTTTTGAAAAACTAAAGCAACTCTCTTACTATCTCCATGTTTTCAGAAACCAAAACGACGGACACCAGCATTTACAGGAAGAAGTTCGGGAAAAGATAAATCTCAACATACAAGAAGCATGTCCACTAGCCCGGATCGTCCGCGTGTTCGTGGAAGGTCTCCAGCCTTCAGTATGTTAACTTCTGCCTTCGAGAACACAACCAAAAGCAATACCAGGAACAGGAACCTTTCCACCCCTCCTCCCGCCGTGACAAAGCTTTTCCCAAAATCTGGAGGTCCTGAATACTCAAGGGTGTCACCCAAAAAATCAGCTATCAGTGCCCTCACCGGCTCTTTTGAAGGTCCCTTGAAAAGTACAATACCAAGATCGACAAGAGGTATAGTGAATACAACTCTTCAAATTTTAACTCTAACAGAACATGGATAGCAAATGTTCCAGTTCCTTATCTCTCCCGTTTTTGAATCTTTTTGCAAAACTAAGCGAACCCTGAGCCAGAGAAGGCGGTACAGGGGGAAGGTGTCGCAGGCGGTGCAAATGAAAACGAGCCAGAAGATGATGAAGGGCGCACGGTCTACCCATATGAACGTCTGACAACCACAGCTGAAGATCCTGCCCCTGAAATCGACGTGACCAAACGAGAGGTGACAAACTGCTCTTCCACCTTCCATTTGCATACGCTTGTCAGATCAGTTGATGCGATTTACTTGTTATCAACTAAATGCAGGCCTACTTATCATCAGTCGAATTCAACTACAAATTCAACATGACAAGGGCGGCGTTCTACAAGCTCCCCAAGTGGAAGCAGAACAAATTGAAGTCTGGTGTCCAGCTTTTTTAGCCTGCCCGCGGTCATCTTGACTCCTGAAGATAGTAACCGTTTGTGAGGAGTGGGGGCACCAGTTTTCGTGTTTAGAGCTCCTGTCTTCACCTACTTAGCCTATACTTTTCGAAAGTTCTCCTTGTTCTTTCCATTTACAGCGTCTAAGAATCATTCAGAGCTCAACAGGTTTGGAATTCCAGAGCTCAGTTTTGTTATGGGGCTCTATGTTGATTTTTATTTTCAGTTTGGTCAACGTTTGTGTTCTGGGCTTCCGTGGTTAGCAAAGGTGGTCACGATTTGAGTTTGAGATACATGACTTTGGAACAATGGCACAAGCATGCACACATCAATTTTTCATGCAAAACCTATATAATTTTATTATACTAGTTTGTAGGTATAAAGTGTGTGAAATCTGTATATCCCTCTCACGGTACATTTTGAGACTTAGTTAAATTTTTATGTGACAGTCATAGTAAATTAGGGTTAAATTCAAACCTAGGTGCAAAGAGCTAAGGTGCCATATCTATCACCGCCTGGTTTTGAAGCTTGACGCGACCCACGGATATAAGTCAACTCAAGGGTACATGGGTAATTTTTTCAAAAAGAGCTATTTTTTTTATTTTCAAAAAAGGGCAAAAAAAATATCGGTGCGCTCCACTCCCGAGCAACAATCTTTGTAGAGAGTAGTTATTTCAGAACGTTAAGGAATCAGGATAACTGTTACGGGAATTTAACAAGAAATACCGTGCAATCACAGTTAGAGATGGCAACAGGATAGATTCACGTCAAGTGAAGTCTCTATGGACCCAAAACCAAAATATGAACTCCCCCTCACACCCCAGCTCCGCCCAAACGCCATTTCGGATGTTAATCTGAACCAGAAACCAAACTAGTACATTTTTTTTGTTGGAGCTTTAGATCTATGGTAGTTGTAAAAACATATACTAAAGTATACTATATTATATATTCATTGTGTAGATCTACTCATTTGGAGTTCAACACAATTTGTTTTTTTCATTTTGTGATTTTTCAAAACTGCTTTTGGGGATAATTTGACCGGTTTTAGAAAGTTCAGGGTGATGATATAGACCGTTTCATAGGTTGGGGGCTATGTAGTCCACCTCCCATAAGTGGAGGTGTGATTTAGACTTTTTCCTTTTTTTTTTTCCCCATAGTTTTCCCTTTTTTTTTTCTGCGCAACCTACAAAGGGTGGTTGGGCCGATTGTTTTCTCCTCTAGCCAATTCATAATATTCGTCTATTATTTTCTAGTCTTATGTTTCTTTCTTCTATTTCTAGAGCAAGTAATACATGTTGAACCCATTTGCTAGTTTGTCTTGGAAGTTCATGGCCATGAACGAACGAATGATAGCAGTTACCATGGTGTCATGTACGTGATCGTTTTTCTTGGCAAAAACAGGCATCCTTCCAATCCCACGGCTTTGTTTGGTTGTTCGCTGTACGACTAACAACGAGTTGTGTGCTATTGTAACCATACTTGTCTAAGAGATCACTGGAGACACACATAGGCCTAGCTAGCTACGTACTCGATCATACGACCGACGGATAAGACAGAAGTAACATAACATCTCGTTAGGATCGGATCTAACCCAAATCCTAGAAAATCTCATGGTAGTATGATAGTAAGCCTACTAGCCTCCCATCCACAGCCACGCGGCAAAGACGACATGCATAACCCGTTTTCACGTCGCTTTCCCTTGCCCATCACCGACCAGTTGTTTGTTTCTTGGGTATCGGTCCCCGTAAGGAGCTTGGGCATCATTGTGAGTGGATAGAATAGTGTTTCTTCTTTTAGCCCAAAGCTAGCTTTGCACGTCCCTTGCTACGTCGGGCGACTTGGTTAGTTTACTGCCGGTTGCCCCCCATCCTCTAGTTCCCTGTGGTCAAGATAATCGTCTTCGTGGAAATGCATTAATCAGAACAATCCTGTGTGACGTTAAAAGAAGAAGCTCTCTGTTTTCCTGGCATAACGCCAAAGCTGCTCCAACTTCAATCCATATGCAACGACTATGCTATTCATCATGCGCCTAGCGGCTTCCTCGTTTACTTTGCAACGCGGCAAAAGAAATCGAGCTACAAGTGTACAGTGTTGCGGGATCTAGGGACTGTCGTGGACTAGAACCAAGCATACGGTTTTTCTTCATCATTCCAAGGGCTTGTAGCTCTCAACAACTCTGAAATTCTGAAAGCCAAATGATAATAGAGGCATGCAGTAGCAGCTCACGTCAGTCACCCGGTACGCAGAATTCGACGGTCAGAAGAAGGAAATGTCCCTGTGGAAACAGCCTCCGTGTCAAACTTGAGCATGATACCTAACCTAACCCTGACGGAAGGAGAAGGAGAGTGGACCGTGACACCAGCATGCGGCCGAAGGTTAGGTCACGGTCGCCGGGCAATTCCTTCCACCCTCCACCTCCACCCGAGCTCGCCGTTGGGCGGTGCGGGTCGTGTTCGGTCGGGTCAAATTCCCGGCCCGTGACCCCTGTCCAAGCCGAGCCGGGACCAAGAGGAGGCCGGCACTCACTCGCACACGTACGCGTGCACGCCCTGCTGCCCACAAGTGTTCGACTTCGACTGGCGTGCCGCCACGAGGCACGGACGCACGCGCGCTTCGTCGTTCTGGTTACCAGTCAGGCAGAGACCAGACGACGACGCAGCAACTGCCGACCTCGCAAAAGGCACGGGATAAAAGCAGAGCCCGCCCGCCCGCCCGCCCGCCCGCCCGTCCAAAACGCAGCAGCAACAGCCGTCGGCGGCGGCCAGGCCAATAAAACTGCCGTAACGAACCAACACACGCAGCTCCTCTTGCCTCTGCGCGCGCGCGTTCTCCCTCTCTTTCTTTCTCCATAAACAGCAGCAGGCAGCAGCGGCGGCAACGAACAGTTGCAGCCACACCTGACCTGAGAGAGCAACCGCGCGCGCGGCCGGGGAGGGGAAGCTGACGGGGAGCTGCTTCGGCGGGCGTCGAGGCTGGCCGCCGCGAGGATCCCGGCGCCCGTGCGCGCTGTCATGGCGTGGTGGCGGAAGAAGGTGGTGTCCCCGGCGCGCCGCGCGTGGGCCGCCGTCTCCACCCGCGTCCGCGTGCGCAACACAGGTACGCGTCACCGTCCCAAACGACCAAACGCTGCCTCAGCTTGACGCGCCACGAATGGCTCTTGTGAAACTTGTGATCGTGTAGCTAGGTGCCTGTAGGCTTGTAGGCTTGTAGCCGGTGAGCCCCGGCTGACCATGTGCTTGCGCGTGTGGTCGATCCGATCGATCTTCACTCCACCAGCTGACTCTGTTCACATAGGACTTCTCTCGTTTCCTAGAGACACCATCTGAATAAATCTCGCGTCCCTTCTCGTTTTTTCAATCAGATCATTCACATAGCTGGCTCCTTCAGTACCATGCTCTTGATCAGACTAGAGTTCAGTTTTTTTTTTAGATAAAGACTAGAGTTAAGTATTACTTCAGTGGAATCAATTCGGTGAGGTTTGCAAAACATCACTATATAGCAGCTACCTAGTCGAATACTAACAGAGAACTGTTTGTAGTTCAGGGACGCTAGAGACATCCTAACATGTCTTCCTTCTTAATCTATTTCATCTGTCTCATTCAAGATTCCAGAAAATCCTTCGTCGGTTCTTTTTTTAAAAGGGCAGAATTACTTGGTCCTCTCATTTTCTCGCCATTTCCGTGGCGTCAAGCGTCATGCTTCTCAAAGGATTCGGTCATTCTGAAACTTCGCGATACAAATCTTCAGCCTGTAGGAACCACCCGTTTTTCACGTTATTTCATGGAGGATCACCAGTAATTTGAAGTCTTGAGCAACTTGGTTGTGTGTGTGGGTAGCCTACCTTTACCTTACACTGCATGAGTTGACTACTCGCCGATTTCATTCCCACCCGGCCGGCAAGCACTTATCCATGGTGGAATGTGATTCTTCTCCACCTCCACTAGAGAGAATAGTAGAGTCTTGCTGAGTCAATTAGCTAGAGCTTTAGGTTACCTCTGGAAACCATCTTTCCTGTATGGCTTCCACACAGCTCCCACTAACTTAAAACACCCTCTCCAAAGTTCTAGTTCCCCTAAACTTTGTAACATGTGGGCCCAAGATCTCTCTCTTTAATTGCATATAACAGTCTACTCTGTAGTATTATGCAAGTAAGTATGTAACATTGGTTGGTTAGTTGGTGATGCCTAAAAAGATCTTTGGATGTCCAGTCCAGTGTGTAGTACTACGTATTAGGCCGCGTTTTTCCTCTAGGCAACTCAAATTCTCAATCTGCAGAGGTACACCAAACTTAATGTTGTCAGAGTAAGTCAACCTGGACATGTGGGTACTGTACTACAGTGAAGTGCAATACGAGCGGACGACAGAGACCTTGCAGCAACTTGGAAAAGAATTAGCGAGATCGACCTTTTGCAACTGTTGGCAGCAGAAGAGTACCTAGTACGGAGTACTAATACTAGCACTAGTCTAGTGCACGGTACACACACCAGGCTCGCCAACCAACCAACCAGTAACTGCCCCAGTAGTACCGTGTACCGCTGCTACTGGTGACCATCACTGCATATATCTTGCTCGATCTGCCAAACCCAAATCATCTAGGAGTAGTATTATTAATAACCGTACGATTAGTTAGTCCTTATCTCAGATCTGCTGCACACGTCCCTTTCAGTTGAGCCTCAGCGGCACGCAATCCTCAGTCAGAGAACAACGACTGCCATAGCCATAAGGCCGCCAAGTGGGGTGTTTCCGTTCCGTTCTGTTGCTGCTTCCATCTCGTTGTCTGTTGCCTCTGTCCCTTCAAGTGTGTAGTGTGCCCTTTCAGCACTCCAATAATAATTCAGACACCTCCGTTGCGGTGTGAACCTGGGCTTACACTCTGCAGTTCCGGCGGCGGCGAGCAGAGGAGCCGCCGCTGGTCCGCGCCGCACCGCGCCGAGCCGAGGCGAGACCCGAGAGATCCTCTCTGTCCAGGTTCGTAGGGCGACGTGGCACCGGCCGACCGGACAACGGGGCAGCCGCAATCAATCGGAGATGATAATGCGTGCCGTGCCGCCGTGCCGGACCGCTCATCCACTTGTTCGTAGACAGCAGGTTTTAACCACCACCAAACCTGTCTACAAAGCCGAGCCGTTGGACAGCTGATCCGAACCTAACGAGAGACTAGTGTACTACATGACCAAGAAAAAGAGCAGGCCCGTGCTGTGATTGCACAAACCAAACCAACAGGCTTGGTGTCCCTTCCAGGAAAAAAAAAAAGCAGTTCGTTTCAGTCTCTTCGATTGGAACGTCACGACTCACGAGCTTTTTTTCGTCTTCGTGGAGAGGCGGCTGCACTCTTTTTCTTTTAGTATCTCGGTTGGATTGGATGGATGGAGGCTGAGGCAGCAATGTGACTAGTGATCGACAGCAGACGGACGGGTACCGGCCGGGGCCGGGCGACGACGGCCGGGCTTGCCTTTTGGTCGTCGTGGAATGCATGGAAGCATAGCCGGCTATCCGCTTTCCTTTTCTGTCCCCGGCCGGCGGCCGTCCGTTGATTCACTCATTTCCCTGGGTGCGCCGGCGGGCGTAAAAGCCGTGCCACCCGTGTGTGGGGTGTGGTGCTCGTTCCCGGTCAGGATTTGACTTGCCGGATGCCGATCGAAACCGAATAAAGCCACCGCTGTCTCCCTCCGTGGTGCTGGTGTGGTGCGGCAGGAACAAGAACAAGCGCCTGAAGACGACGAACCTGGTGGTGGTGAGAACTCGTACTCGCCTACTCGGAAGGAAATGTTCTTGGTTCTGGAAAAGTTGATGGGGCGAACTTTTTTTTTTCTTTTGGCTCAGGTTGTTCGTTTCCTTTGGGTCGTTCAGATTGCAGATAAGGATGAACCTTACAGGGGAGCACGAGTTGCTGTCGAGGTAGAATATCGAATGCGGCCATGCGGGAAAAGAGATGGTGTCGGTCGATCCTCTTACCGTCCGTTTCTGTGCTAGCTTTCTGATTTTCGAACAGATGCTTACTACCTCCTCTTTCCTTCTCTCCATCTGTTCTCTTTCTTCGTTTGATTACAGTAGTTTCTTGGTTTCTAGCGCTTTAATTTGCCGTAAACCGTTCCAACGTCATTTTCGTTTTAGAGAACCAAACCGTACGAACACTTCACCTTTTTTAGAAAAAGGGAAGGAAGGTACTGCGAACATCTTAGCGAATATGGGCCAACAGTTCCAGCGAAAGGAACTGGTGTAATAGATCCAGCCCATCCGTAAGGGCCCTAGGTGTAATAATAGATCCATAATAGATCACACGTGCACCTACATGGGCCTACGGGCCTTTTGCATGCAAGCTAGGCCCATGATACTGAGACACACAAGAGACATTATATTACTACTATAATAAGTATTCCTAGTTTTTTTAGATAATAATAGATTCATGATACTGAAGTTGGAAGTAGTTTTTTAGATAATAATAGATTCATTAATCCAACCTATAGGAATACTAGTATATTTTTTTTGAAAATGTGGAATACTAGTATATAAGTAGAGTTCAAATATAGAATACTTCAAATTAACATAGTACAAATAATGCATTGGTAAAAAACAACGATACGCTCAGCATGAATATTCCACAATTTTAGCAGTAAAACATTGTCACAAATATCGTGAGTGCTTTTGCATGATTTGCATTTCATTCTTCTCCACCCAAAATCGGGAGGTCAAAAGACGGCCACCATTTCTGCACCTTTTCCCCTCCACTAGGAATGCAAAGTGGACACTAAAAACAGACGCCTCGATCTCTATCACAATCCCCTTTGAATCTTTGATCCTCTGTCCCCTCTCCCTTTGAGGTGAGGTGAGGGGTGAATGGGTGATCCATGACCACGACAGTGACAAGATCCTTATCCCTCCCTCCTCCCTGCAGGCAGCGGCGGCAGCATACTGAAGCTTCACGAGGATGTGCAGACCTGTGGGTACAGGGACGTGCAGGTGATGTTCGACATCCTGACCTCGGAGCTGGAGGCGTCCACACACCGCCCCGCCAAGCACCACCACCACCACCGCAAGCGCCCGCCGTCGCCGCCGTGGCCCAGCCACCGGTCATCCTCCATGATCGCGGCCGCGCAATAGAGGCCACGCACCACGACGCTGACGGCCGGCGGCGTGGACATGGCGTCGACGTGATGGCGACGGTTAATTAATAAGCAAGCAGTTCAGTTAAGAACACCGGGTTAGCAATATTCTAGTACGTGATGATATAGCTGTTCATGAATTAAGATGAAGGTATCGTCCCCCTGCCCATCTCTCCGGCAAAAGAGCCAAGAAATCCAGCAGCGTCAAGGTAGTGTCATAAGCAAGCTGGCTGGCTGGTCTGAATGTGTTTGTACATAGTACTACTACATAGCACCTGTGCTGAATTTTTCGCAATACTCGGAGAAATAGATGGAGCAAGAGGGGTTTGTTTTTCCTTTTCCAAGTGTCTTATAGTCTGGTTCTGTTGCCATTTTATATGGTTCATAATCTCTTTACCAAATTCTGAAGACTTCTTTTAAGTGAGAGGATGTCAGAAGTTACATACATGCGAAAATTGGTTCCTTTGTTGATTTTTTTTTAAAGAAACTGCTGATTTTTTAAAAAGAAACTTTCTAGCGAAGGCGCCAATTGATTAGCAACAAAACTATGTATGTTTAGGTCATGCCTTGTTTGTATGTAAACGGTGATAGGTGCAACTTGCTGGGTATCTTTCACGTCAGACGTTGACATTTAACAGAACTGAGCCGCCCTGAAGAAGCAACACGCAGTCACGCACGCACTAGCTGTATTGCGGCGAGAGTTCCCTTGCCATCAGGCGAGGCGGCGACCCTGCTAGCGTATGCGTCCACTACAACTCCACTAGCACCTCTAATGACTAATGATGCGATTTGATCTCAATATACAGTGCAATTCAGCATCATGATACATGTTAGTGTGACGCTAACATTTTGGTTTCTTCTTGTCCAAAGTTGAGCATCTTGAATTCTTCTGAACAAACACTTCTTCGTCCCTCAATCTGTGGTCCAGAAAATTGTTTCTTTTTTTTTATTTTTGAACAAAGGTCTAGAAAATGTTTTTTTTTCATTTCAACGAAAGGTCCAGACAATTGTCAAACCAAAGCATTTAGATTTCAGACCCCTGCTAATCTGCAGAACTTACGCTCATGTAGATAAGCATAAGTTGGCAGAAGAAATATGTAGACCGCAGTTGTCCAGAATTGTCTCAAAAGAGAGATAAGCTGAAGCATCCGTGCACTACTGCAAAAAAAATGTTTAATGAAAAATAAAATACTGGTGTGAGTTCTGAATACGATGTAGGTTTCAGAGTTATTCTTAATGATGATCCACCAATCTGTATTTCTGGCAACTTCCTGACGTTTCACAACGCGAAGGTGACACCCTGACAGGGATACGAAGCGTATAAGAGGCGTATCAGTTTGGGCTAATACCATTTGGTTGCTGCAATCTATCAGCTTAATAAGTAAGTAGATTCTGTACATCTCGACACGGCGTCAACTGGCGGGTTTGGTGAAAGTGAAGCCGTGGCTCTTAAAAAAAAAAATTCTCGAATACGTAAAAGGTTTGCACAACTTTTATATTAGGATCCACGAGACAGTTGTCGTACGCCTCCTTCTCCGTAACTGTGGGCTCTTCAAAAATTAATTCAGGCAACCAACCAGCTTGTGGTTCTGCTAAAACTGACACCTCTGTTCAAACTTCAAACACTACACAAGACCATCCAATAGCATCGCCTTCCATGCCATTCGCTTTCTCTGAACGAAAACGACTTGTGAGAAGACCCATGGGTGCAATGTAATGCAACTGAAAGGCCGTCCTATCCAGTCCATGTCCATCCACCATCCAGCACTTGGAAGAATGATTTTGTTTGTGTGCTGTGCTAACCAGAGAACCCAACAAGGAGACATCACTCTAGCTACATAGGAGTCTAGGACAGGCCGGGTTTATATCAGCTGATTAGTGTCCTGTCCTGCCGTGCCGTGTTGAATGATCACACCAACACACAGTCACTGAAAGGCACCTAGCTGCATTATCAATTCAAACAAACCAAGAGGCATGGAACCTACCTACTCCAAAAATAAATTACGCTGCTGATTGCGGCATCATACATACATGCGATTACAGAGGGACGAGCACGCAGACGCAGCTTAGTAGGCCACGGTTGCTGCATTCTCTATATAAAATCCCCCTGGACGGCCCTATGTTATGTATATATATTCATCATGGCACGGATTGAGTAGAACCACGTACGATAGCATGATGTTGATACGGCACGAGGAGAATATATAAAGTTGAGAGTGGTCAGAAGACCCCGGGCGGCCATGAGGATGCAGAGGAAAGCAAAGACAAGGCTCTCCGGATGTCTGACGCTGCCGAGCGGCCGAGCGAGCGCATAAAAAAATGGGGACGGACGGCTTGCTTGCTTGCTTGGTCGTTTGATTCCCCCTGTAATCATGCTGACGACGCAAAGGCCGGGGATGCAGCAAAGTGAGGCCTAAGCCTTCAGAAGTCATGGCTGCTATGATATGCACATGTGCAAAGAGGAGTGCGAGCTAAATTTCCAAAACTTTCAATCTAATAAACGAACACATGACCGCCAGTTTACTAATTGAATTTAATTTAATGAATTGAAACTAAGACCTGCATCAGCAGGTAGAAGTGGTCAAGGCCAAGTGAAACTTGTCCACCTGTGTCGTCTCGTCGTAGTTGCAGAAAACAAGAGGACAAGCAGTTTTCCGTTGCGGCTTTGGATATGCATGTCAATCAGCATCCGTTGCCGAACTGAACAAATGGAGACGACAAAAGGTCGTTTTAACGGAGCTCACGGCTTTTGGTTGGGACTGTTGTGTTGAGAGCTGCCTCAGCCAACGGTGGATACCAAACAAAACTGCCAGAGGCCGTCAGGCCATGATCATACTACTAGTACCTCATGTACACAAGCACCTTGGTTATTCGTTTATTTTGACGAAACGAAACACCTTGGTTATTCGTCATGCATATTGTTGGCCGGATTCTTGTGCCATTTGTGTGCTTGTGGCTGGCTGGCATGTCAACCGAAAAGGCAAGCCGCCGTGCCGTGCGTTAAATTAGAGCAGCGGCCAGCGACCTCCCGTACGTCAACTGCCGGTTGCTTTTGGCCTGCCTCCCTTTCGTGCCGGCCGCCTCCGTCATCATATCGTGCTGCTACTAGTGCTAGTGGCACGGTTCAGTCCGTCCGAATCCAACTCCGACTAGCCGACCAGACACGCACATACACACCATTTATATTTAGTAACTTGCACCGAACAAAAGATAAAAGTGGAGGATCGGCTCACGTATTTATGTGTTGTGTTGACCACCGGTTCCTTTGTACTTGTTCGTTCCAAAGAGTCTTCGAAAAGAGTCGCGTAGTACGTGTTTTTGCAATTCGCTGTAGAAGAAGATCATAACTAACCCGGTTTATTAAGGAAACAAAAACCTAGGTAGAATACAAAAGACACGTTTAAATTATACTACGTGTCTTGGAAAATCTCGATCGGTCATCCAAAATTTGGTGGACGGGTTAGCCGCCTAATAAGATTTGGCCATATGGCACAAAACTGAACTGTGCTACTCATGGGTCAACGGCTGCATGCTACGGTGTACAGTACAGCCGTTCCATCTAAAACGTGCCCAAAGAGCTAAGCCACCATTGTGGTGTAAGAACGTCTAGCGACGTCTCTGACAAAGACAAATTTTTTTTTTTTTTTTTGTATAATACTATTATTGACTCCTGTGTGACATGATGAGATAATTTTTGTCCCTATATACAGACAGTTACTAAAGTATGTTTTTCCTCCTCCTTATATTATATATAAAAGAAAAAAAAAGTTCGTGACGCTGTATGAGATGGAAGTTGGTATTGTTTTTCTCTGTAATGACTGATGGAATCGTCTACACAAGCTAACCTCTTGTCACGCTATGAAAATGATTTCTAGCGAGAATATGTGCCGTATAGGTCAGTCAGTCAGAGCAAGTCGTGACTCAACCACGAACTACAGGACATGAAAGGAAGCCTACTTTTCCCCGTCATCTTTATCAACCAAATTCCAGCGATCGCCGTCTGGCAACGACGGAATGTCACAAAATTATTATACGCCATTTTCCAGGAAGATTCTACCCCTGTGCGCCTAGAATCTATTTAGCAGATAAGTAAATCCTTGGGAGCTTGGAGTCAATCCCATAACATTGTACGTGCAACACCTACCGGTATTATCATGTTTCTTTATATACCATAAACTATATGATAAGCACGGCCACAATGATAGGAATTCCTCTGTACAAATGCTAAAGTATGAGCTCGCTATTGTATGGACCCTGTATATATGCTAGCTCTCTTATTTTAACGCAAATCACAAGGTTTTATCAGGAGCACACGAGAGAGAAATGAGTGCAAAAGCAAAGTACCGGTGTGTACAATTTTAGCAATCTAAAGTACTGATTTCTATGCATCATACTACACTTTACAGCCGCATCAAATTAGTTGGTACTCCAACAGCTAGACAGGGCTGCTGCCTGCTGGAGCTGGTCGTCCTAAAAATAACCAATCACCTTGGTCACACTAGGAGAAAAAAAAAAGGGTCCTTGTACAACTCAAGGATTTTTCACTTTACAACACGGCACGCCAACAAAACTTGAACATCTGTACACATTTGTGTGTTGCACGTTTTATGTTACTTGGTACACCATATTTAATCTGAGTGTTTTTTTCCCCAAAAGGGTACCCAAAAAACACTTTTTCCCTGCACTAATTATTACTGCTACTTTTTTATTTCTCAATAGCTGTTGACTGCTAGTACTATGTGCTATCCTCCCTCCTATAACTTCCTTTGTTATCTAGTAATTGAGGCGTAGAATCGATAAAATAAATAAATAGCAAAAATACATAGCGGGAGACATTTTATTTGTACACCGAAAAGACCTGAAAACACTGACACTGCTTCACGAAACGAAAAGCGGACAAAAAAAAGTTGTTTCCCAAAAATGCGGAGGCAACAGGATGGCGGAACGCCCCACCTGTCAGCCCCCTCCGTGGGTCCACTTCACTCGACTAGACGCATGTACGGGCCGGCACATTATCGGGCAGGAAATTCGGTGGTGGGGGCGGTTCTGGGCCTCGGTTCGAGCGGGCCCCGCGCCCGTCAGATCCGAACGCTTGGCGCCTCATCCGACGGCTCACACACGGCCTGCCTCGCGGGCCCCGCAGCCGTCCCTTCCTGCCCGCCACGCCGGCCGGCGGCCTCTCCTTTCCTGTTCAGGCCTGCCTCTGTCTCTGTGGTTTGGTTTCTTGGCCATGCGTATAAAACAACTCCTCCCAGCACTTCCGATCTCTTCTTATCGCCCCCCCTCCTCCCTCCCTGTTTCTCCTCTCGATTCTCCGGGTTGATCCGGTCGCTGTCCGGGCCTGCCTGTTCCATTGGAGGAGAATCATCGCCTGGCTAGAAGGAAACGAAGGTTGGTCATGGCCTCTCCTCCTCCACCTCTTCCTCTTGTTCTTCTATGTGATGTTCAGATGTTGGCATGATGTTGTGTTTGGTTCGCCCGTTGTCTGGCTTGGTGTTGTTCCGCTGTTCCCTGTGCACAGTATGAACTGGTTTGCAGTTCACCTCGTGAAATTCAGGGTGGCAGAGGTTTGTTGTATTCTCGTAGAAGGAATTCAGGGTGGCAGAGAAAGGTGGTTTGCATGGTTCTTTCGCCCTTTCTCGTTGGGTTCTTCACTCACTTCTTCTGTAGCGGCTGCCTGTGAGAGTTGCAGGCGCTGCAAGTTTAGGAATACATACATATACCTGTTATTAGCATCGTGATCGATCGCTGGATTGATTTTGTTGGGACTTTGAAGGTTTGATGATCCATAAAAGTTCTGAATTCTTGGTCTCTGCGATCGAAATCCCTTTTTATTTAGCACTCTCCGTATCAAACTTCCTCTGCGTTTTATTTATTTTGGTTTCTCAAGACAAAGAAAGAAAGAGAAACTTCCTCTGTTTTCTTCCCCGGATGCAGGTCAATGTTTTGTTTTCCTCTGAAAGACGGAATCGTTTTCCTCTGCATGTTCCGGTTGCTTCGGCTGTCTGAAACCAGCAACTTTCTTTCCCAATCCTTTTTTTTTTTTTCAGTTACAAACGTAAGTAGATAATATTTTCTTATGCGATTAGATAGGTCATAGGTACTATCCCATGGAATCCGTATGCGTCAACCGTCGGGGTGCCTCTCCTAGTCGTCTATCTGATTCCCGTAAAGCAAAATCAGTACACCTTTCGGTTTTTGATACTGTACTGTGCTGTGCCGTGGTACTGCAGGCATGGCCAAACTGGCCTTTCAGGATTGGAAATAATTCCAGACAGGAAGGGAAAAAAGGTCGCTAAAACAGCAACTTCGTTTGGTCGACAGAGAAAGATGCTTTGGTTGTACCATGAGTAGGCACATCTATATATAACTAGACTGATTACTAATACGTCAAATTATACAAAGGATCACCTGACTAATTTCGTTCTAGTAAAATTAATGGTATGCTGTTTGGGTCTGTTGAATCCATTTCAGTCATACTGCGACCACATGGCTCTTGGTGAATGCATGCCTGTATAATTATACTAGTAGGATTGAAGGCGAAACGGTATTTCAGTTTATTGCGTATTACTAGTAATCAAAAATAGATATCAGGCATGTAGGACCTGAATCGGTAATGGCCCAGCACATTACCTGTTTACCAGGTCTGAATGATTAACCTGTTTTCAGGAAGTGTTCGAGTACCGGACTTCTTACAACCATTTCTAATTTCAGGTAATTATCTGACATGGATGAGCACATGGGAAGACGGACAGTTGGCGGCCTACTCTTCACCAAGGGAGGATCAATTCTTCTCTTCAGAGAAGACGGTTCGCGCCCCAAGGCCAAGAACTGCTGCTCGCGCCATGGCTGTAGTGGTCAGCATTCTGCTGACAAAGCCAAAGGCAAGGAGGTGCACAGGGCGGCGGTGCCCAATGAATCAACGCCGGCCACCCCTGGGAGATCACAGATTTTTAGGAAGCCCAACAGAAAGCCTCCACAGGAAAGCAGTGCTTCAGGCAGCATCAGCAGGGATGCAGGAGGAGGCCCTTGTAGCGAAACCGGCAGCAGGTCAAGAGACACTCCCGGGCGTGATCTGCTTGCTAGGCTTAAGGAGAGGGTCAACACATCAAGGAAACGATCTCTGAACAGGGGGAGAACAGCCCACAGTCACCGAGTGGATTCGGTGCTGGTTCCCCGAGCAATAGTCGGTCGGTCTCAAGGCCGTCGCATCGGGCAGCTTCGAGGATAAGAAAAGCTGATGAAGCTGTAAATTCAGGAGGTGACAGTGTACGGAGAAATGGTGCTGGAGATGCTAGGAGGAGTTCAGAGAGGAGTGACGATGACTTGCTCCTAGTTGAGCAGGTAACAAGAAACCATGAGCCTTCTGAAGGGTTTCTTTTTCTGGATTCATGGCAAGATACAGAAGCGGTCTTCAGGGAGAGCTTTCATCTCTGGACGACAGCATGGAGGACTCGAATGGATACTTGCGCTTTGATGTGGGTGGAATTGAAGAGGTAAGGCATTCTATTTCTATTATTACTGCACAATAGTCATGTTAAAATCCAGTGGAATTACATAGAGAATGTAAATCACACGATTACATTTTGCATTGCAGCTTGAGAACTACTTCATATTCAATGATCGGCATAGAGGAATGAGGATGGATATCGACGGCATGTCCTACGAAGTATGTCTGGATGTCTGACCCTTACTTACTCTGACGATGCTGTTTTCTGATTTCCTTCGCTACTTCATCCTCTTCTCTCTCTTCAGTTAGCCAGCATTTATTTGTTTGCCATGCTTTGTATCTCCAGTACGTACTTAACTAATTTGTGATACTCTGGTTTGAAGGAATTGCTTGCTTTGGGTGAGCGAATTGGGACTGTAAACACAGGTCTTTCAGACGGTGCATTGTCCACGTGTCTGAACAGGAGCCTTTACAAGCCCACAGCTTCTCATCATGAAGATTGTGAAAGAAAATGCAGCATATGCCAGGCAAGTTCATTTGTATCAGATTGTTCTGTAGCAGGATGTTAGTTGCAGCCTCTAAATTTTTTCTGTCGCGTGAAATATTTCTCAGGAGGAGTATTTAGCGGGCGAGGAGGTGGGCAAGATGGCATGCAAACACTACTACCACCTTTCCTGCATACAGCACTGGCTTCGGCAGAAGAACTGGTGTCCTATCTGCAAATCTGTTGCCCTGAAAATCAACTAGCAAAGCGTTTCATGTTTCTTCAGAAATGAAGTGTATAGAGATTCTTCATGTCATGTATTTCCTCCCCAGCCCTCCATTTCCCTTTTGAAATTCTTTTTTTTTCCTTTTTTTTTACTCAAAACACTCATTTTTATTATCAATTTAAATCAGAAAAGGAAATTTATGTTGTGTTAGGGCTTGCTGCGAGCCTGGACTCATGTTGGCCCAAGGTCCAGTAAGAAGAACCACAATTTAATTTAGGACGTAAAATGTCCATTGAATTCTCTCAGCTATCTACGTCGTCTGATTTCCAACAAAATACAGAACCGCATATCATATGCTCCAAGCTATCTATACCGAATATAAAGCTGGTTTTGAAGAGCTACGCAGGGCATTGATAGTTCAAAGGGGGCAAACAGCTTTTTTTTAAAAAAAAAAATCACATTTCTTGAAAAATTATGCAATTATAAAAATCCTAAAAACATGGTTTAGTCACATAAATTTGCTTATAATGTCGAAAAAAAAAAACTAGCTGCAATTTTTCTTCTTCTAAAATTACGCTATTTGAAGATGCTCATCAAGGTAGGGATTGCATGCGTCCATACAGATGAGATGAGTTCACATTCATTGCGACTGCCAGTCTACTGGTGGTACTTCCGGAGACCGACGCAATTTCAATCGCCTCGTTTCAGAAAAATAGGATCCTGCCGGAGACCGACGCGTTTCTACTAGCAGAATAGGGTGCACTCCAGATTGATCACATTCCCGTCCAGACTCCAGACTATAAACTTTCTGCATGCCCGTCCATACGCAAGCAAGGTGATTCCAAGTAATAAATGTTTGAGATACCAGGCTAGTAAAGTAGTAAAAAAACAAGCTTTGAGCTGTGTACATGTGTCAAGAAATGCTTCGTCAATCGCACAAGGCACCTCCCAGGCTAGTAAACAAGTTGAAACCATTCGGCTCTGAATGGCGCGCTGCAACAAGTTCAGCTGGGGGTGGGGAAAAAAGAAAAGCTTGAACTTTACATCGAATGAGTAATGGCCAATGTAAAGTCGCCCAAATTTGCACTTCATCAGCTTGACTACAGACTATAAAATTTCTAATTTGTCTTGTATTGTATGCAACCCATCAAATGGCTCCTTTGTTTCTTATCTCTTGATTTCATATTGCTTGGTGCTTTACTTCGACATACCTATAACAAAATCAAGCACAATATGAATAACATATATCCAGATGTGCGCTTTAAAAAAAAGAAAGAACAAAAAGTTCTGTTTCACTAGTAACCACAGCACACAGACTGCAAGAAACGTTTATTGAAGTGTGGTCTTGCCACATTGTTCAAGCTATAGTTTATTGGAAATCTTACTGGTGGATCTTTTTTTTTCCTTTCACAAAGTAGAAATAATGTAGCAAAATGATGTGAGACACATTTGCTCACAATTCACGATGCAAGTAAAATGTGAGATTGTCAAGCCACAAGGACATGTTAAATTATGAGCCATACATACTTTCCAATATAGTGTAAACAAAGCACTTTAAATGTGAAAATAGTTGTGAGGAGCTATAGCTCTGGGCCAGGGATAAAATATTCAAACTACACATGTTCCTAAGAGAAAAGAAACAGAGTTATGAGATTATTATTGTTCGATTTCTCTTTCTTTTTATGAGAAAGCATGTATCCGCCGGTTTTATTATAGCACTACCTCTGGGTTTGAAAATTAAAGAAAACATGATAGAACAGCTAGTTAAATCTTAAAGTTTGAAGTACATGGTATCAAATGGGAGCTTAAAAGTCAAGGATTTGGGCATACTTTGCAAGTGTGATACTTTCATTTAATAAATGGCAATCCAGAGGGCACTCTCCGTGCGTATTCATCGTATTCAGAGCCAAAGAACTGCCTCAAGAAAAAATTCTTCGTACCTGCTCTGAGTCAAGGAATCACAAGAAAAAACTAGGTTTACTCTTTTCACGAAGATGTTCATATTCAATGGATTGTCAAAACACAACAGGTGTTATGCTTCTGAAAGCTCAATAATAGAACATAAAGGAGGAACATGTAGAATATTCTCAGGCAGGATACGGTATCCGTTTCGAAAAGAATCTCCACAAGACCAATGTAAATGCAACTGTTGATAATGGATTACACAGCATAACCTGGGTTCCTACTGCCCATATAAGAAAGCCAGAATACCCTGGATGGCGCATAAACCTGTATAAAGCAGAATATGAATATAGCAAATGAAACTTCCCAATTGTTGTAGTGCAAATGTGAAGTAGTAACTCCATAAGTTTGGAACTATGGCAAAACGTAAAGAATCATTTACCTATACAGTCCATGGGTGATCAACTGATGCTGATCTTCATAATAAGTTCTTATAACATGTGTGAAGGAACGTCCAGCTGTCACTACAGCAAGTTTACGGATAATTTCACCGATAATAACCATTAGAAGGCCAGTATTACTGACAAACCAGTACTCCTTTACTTCCGGGAAAATAAGAATTTCTGTCAGGTGTTCCAGCATGGCAAAACCCATTGCTAATACATACTGCTTGCTAATAAGAAGTGCTGCATGAGAAGCAACTTCATTACTAACAACACTGCCAAAAAAAGATACGATAATGCAAACTATAATCTAAAGTGTAAGAATTAAGGACCAAAGAAAACTAATAATCAATAGTACGCATGCCAAATGCTTCTTCAGGTGCTATTTGATCAGTGTCCAGTTGCTAAATAAAGTTTTGGGCTTTTGGCTGTGCCATTTGAATACTGAATATATCGACATATCCTGCAGTTTTGGTGGATTGAACTTTGTCCACATAAGACCACCAAAACTTTGAGAACTCTTGATATATTCACCATTGCCATCAGAGCCAGAATTTAAAGATTTAACAGTTTAAAACAAAAACCAGCATAATGCCAGGCTATGTTTCAGGAATTATTTGTGCATGTCTTAGTATTCTGAAATGGAATTCTATGAACATTGGTGCAACGTAGTCCGTGTTTTGGAAGGAAACCATGGTTTGATCACATACTACATGAGCTGGCCGAACACAAGTGCAGTTGCACAAGCCCAGTTAAAAGTAACTAATGAATTCATATTCTATTTGCTTTGAGGGAAAGAGAGTAAAGGCTCCTACAGAGATTTTATGTTTGATTTGTTCTATGCTGGTATGTTGGGCAGGCTTCAGAAACAAGAGCTTGCAACTCAGATGGAACATGGGGCGGCGATTCTGAAGTCTTTGGCTTCGCAATTCCACCAGCAAGTCCAACAGAAGGGGATGACTCTCAGGCGATCATCAAGGCCTGAAGGGTTCAGTTCTTTGCTGCTTGAAAGTCAGTCTTCGCTGTCCTGCATGCCGTGGCAGCCCTCATCTTGCTTGTAATAAGTCAGGTCAGTTTTCAGTGTTAGCTTCTTATGACGGTCGGAAACCTGTTGTTTGCTGGTTGTGGCGTAGTCACCATCTCTTTTTGGATGCTTCTCTGGCGGATCCCTTTGTGTTTGGGCTGGAGGGCAAATAATGTTTCGGTCTTAAAACTAGGCATAAATCATGTGTGATTTCTTTACTATCCATAATGAAATTTGGTTCGTCCGTCATGGAAAAAAATATAGTGAGTTATGATGCGGTTAATTAGTTATAAACTTCATTTGTCAAAACCTGCTCCATTGATGAGCTTTGATCATACTTTCAAATTTTTGAGCTTTAACTAAAAAAAATCCCGGGTCATCTAAAACACCTATAAGGCTATCCCCCACTAGGGGCTTATTTTGGAGTTCTCGGCCTTCGATTCGTCCCGTCACCGGTAATCAAGTATAGCGTTCAATGTTCTTTGAGTTTCAGTTTCGTTCTGTTTCATCTGTGGAAGGCTGTCCGCCCGCGACCGCCCTCCTCCCCCCGTCCACCAAAGATCGCCGGCCACCCGCCTCCTCCCTCCGTATAGCCCGAAACGTACATGTACCGTCTCTAGCCGTTTCCTCCGGCTCGGTGGAGTCTCTTCCGACGCGCTCCGCTCCCCTTTCCCTTTCCAAGCTTTCTCGCCCTCCACGCCCTCTCCCTTCCCTCCCTCCTTCCCACATGGGCCGCCGCGGCGAAGGCCGACGGGCGCAGCGAGGGCGGAGTCCTCGCAGAGGAGGAGGACCGGAAGGAAGCCGAGGGGAACGCCGCCGCCAACAATGGTCCGCCGAGCCGCGTGCCCACCTGACAGCCGATCCGGTCTACGCCGACGCATCTACGACCTTCTTCCACTTCGCCACGCCAAGTCGCCGAGCAGCCAAGAAGCCCGGAGAACACCGACGCCGGCATCCGCCGCTTCGCCTCCTTCATCCCGGCTTCCGCGGGCGCGCTTAAGCTCCCGACTTCATCGTCCACGAGGTCGCCCACGACGCCGCCCTCGCCCACCTCACCTCCTTCCGACCTCCCGACGGCGAGGAGGTCCGACTTTCTCCCCCGAACTCCCACGCCACGGGCTTGATTAGTGGATCGGGTCGTAATCTTATCCGCCATGTCCGAGGCTCGACCTCACTTCGTCTACTTGGCGTTGGTGGATTTGTAGAGTGGAGATAATGCGGAGGACGGCGAACGCGCGCCGCCGCGGATCCATCGCGGGCGCTCAAGTCGTTCCGGCAACTCGCGCGGCGCGCGGATTACGACGCATTGAGGGGATTCCTGGAGATGGTTTCGGAGGGAGGGGATGTTGATTTGTCGCCAATCATTCTGTCAGCTGATGTAGATAAGGCGCATCGATCGGTGAGTTTGGTTATCTTATCCCAAACGTGGTTTCAGTGGATGCCTACATGATATGTGTGTCACCTGCTCTGTTGTCAGGAGGTGCACGAGTTCATCAAGAGGAATTTCAAGTTCCTGAACACGGATACGGTTGAGCACACCGATGGTATTCAGAAATGTATTTGTGTGCGCTTGGGTTCAGGGCCACGTGATGGGAGGGGAAGGAACAGGAGGGGCATGGACAGTTCAGGCTGGAGAGATGACAAGCCGTTTGACAGTAGAGGCTCTATATCCTGACCTTATCACCTGGGGAAGTTCCTGAGGTGCTGCCACTTTTAAGCTTTTGGCAAAGAATTGCTAATTTGTTGCTGGCATTTGATGTTTTTTTTTTCATTCAGATTGTAGAAATGTTTGGCTAGAATTATCATGCAACAATGCCTGTTACATTTTTTGTATCTGTAACTTTTGTCTAGCAGCAAATAGTTTCCTTTCTTAATGTTCTGCAAATAGTACATACAACTTTTTCCTACTAATGTCATTGTTGCATATTTTGTTTAAAAGAATCTGGATAGCAGAAAGTGATTGTTGCCTGTTAGTTTTCTAGACTCTGCAGAATATTTTCTAGATTGGCCAGAGTTTTTCATCAATAGTCAATATGAAACCTGCAGATCATTTTCATCTAAACAAATTTAACAATTATAACACCTGAGTATCTGAAGAGACAAGCTACATCATCATTCCCCAGCGTACATCATCATTTCCGCAGCAACGCGCTGGGAATTCCCTAGTTACGATATGTTCCTTAGCTAAAAAATCATTAGGACCAACACTTGGCAACTTATTTCTGTTAAATGGAACAAATAGGTGCTAGCTGCTAAAGTTGACATAGATCAGACAGCAAAAGCAGTTTACAAAATATAGACTACAAATACTCTGGCTAGGCCAAATGGTAGTTCAAACCCAAGCAAGAAATTGCCAAGACATGGTTACATCTTTACCGGCAGCAATTTGCTTCAACTACTCAGTGAGACTGCTAGAATCTAGCAACGATAGTGAGGTGCAATCAAGGAATAGCTCAGTACCACTTTCAAATCTAGTAAACCCTCACGAGCACAATTCAACTCACGCAGCGATTTGCTTCAACTTCTCAGTGGAGAGATAGAATTTACTACAGACTTAGGATTTGCACAACACCAGTTTCAAATTCACCGAATTTCACGAGCACGGCCCAAGATACACTCAAACCGCAAGAGACATGGAGTCATGGCGCACTCACAGGTAGCGGTGACGTTCTGGCGGCCGTGGAAAGCGGCGGCGAGGACGTACTCGGAGCCGTGGAAGAAGACCAGCGCAGCCGCAAACTGCCACGCCTGTCTCCGGCCCGACATGGCCAAACCGGGGATCTGGAGCCCGAGGCTTGCGCTAGGGCTCTGGGGTGCTGAAGTGCCAGGAGGAGATGCTTCACCGTGGGTTGGGTCGAGGAGGGGATGCCGCATGCGGGCGCTTTTAGACCAGAGGCATGCCTAGGCTTTTTGCCACGCCCCTGTACGGGAAAAGCAAAGCTTGTGCCAGCGTCTGTGCTCTACCGCGGCATCGGCGGCGTACCGGCGTGCCGCGCCGCCGCGCGTGCCAGTGCTGCTGTGAGACGCGGTGGCGGCGAGAGTTTTGCGGCGCTGCTGGAGATGGGCCCACTGCGATGGAGAAGGAGAGGGGTGGGAAGGGATTGGGCTCCGGCTCGGGCTCGGGCTCGGCCGCACCGGGCCGAGGGGCCGGGGCCAGTTGGGTCCGGCTGGTGCCCAAACATCAAACGTGACTGGATCGGACCCGATAAATCATGTTCAAGAGTCTACTATATCCTTCCGTAGATTTTATATATAGTGATCATTTCAATAAGATCTTCAAATAGTGTTGTTCTCTATTTCTGATTTATCATTAAAGATAAAGATAGTGATTTTTGTTCCAACTACTTTCTAAATGATGATATAAAAAATATTTTTTTACTGCTTCAAATTATAAGTTGTTTTAACTTTTTTACCATCCATTTTACTATGTATCTAGCTAGATACATGACAAAAATAGATGTTAGGAAGAATTAAAGCGATTTATAATTGAAAAACGGAAGACTAGATAAGATGGTTAGATAGGTTCTGGCCGCTGCCAACCATGCTGGCTGGCATGTCACAGAAGTGTGGAGCAAAAAGGCCACTCGGTATGGCGTTATTGCTGTAATAAAACACGTCGTTGACGTCGAATCAACCCTCGCTCACAATAGTAAGGCAAACAAAGATGTAAATACAAGAGAACAATTGTGGGACTATTCTTTATTCTTTGTCGAATATTGATTGATTACAATGAAAGATCTTCCACGTATATATAGTCCGAATAAGTCCTAGAGTTTGGAAATCGCCCACACGACAAACGAACTAGGATTAGGATTCCTCCTTCTCCTCTTTCTATATTCCAAAGTCCATATGTTTTACAACACCCCCTTGGACGATTACCACGATATTATGCCTCGTTAAAAACTCCATCCGAAAAACCCGGTGGGAAAAAATGGTTTATGGAGAAAAGAGTACATATATACCGTTCTTGTTAATTGCACATATATTGCCTCATTAAAAACCTTTATGAGAAACTTCGGAAAACTCATAATAGGAAAAGAGTACAATATAATTTATTGAATATTCTTTTAGAATAGTCATTGTGTATGTCTACAGGACATAATAATCAGGTTTATTCAATCAAGGAGTTCTCCCCCGATTCTTGTATTTCTCGTAGTCTCCTCATGCCAAGCTCTCGTCGATACATTTTTCAAAAATTGGTCGAGCTAAAACATTTTTGAATACATCCGCAAGATTATCACAAGATTTGACACGAGTTACCATAATTTCTCCATTCTTTTGTATTTCATGCGTATAGAAAACTTTAGGTAAAATATGCTTTGTGGTATTTGATTTAATATAACCCGATTGAACTTGTGCAATACAAGATGAATTATCTTCATAGATAATAGTAGGAGTAGGCGCATTATTAATTCCACATGCATTCTGTATATGCTGATGAACACGCCTGAGCCAAATGCTCTCTTTGGCTGCTTCATATAATGCAATCAATTCAGAGTGGTTAGTGGATGTCGCTACCAAAGTGTTTGCTTAGATGATTTCCAGGAGATAGCTGTTCCACCACTAAGAAATACATATCCGTCTGCGTGATAATCCATTATAAGGATCAGATAAATACCCCCGCATCCGTATACCCAATTATGCTAAGATCTTGTTTCTTAGGAAATATAATCCAAGATCAATAGTACCTCGTAGATACCTAAGGATTCTTTTTATACCAGTCCAATGCCTTTTGGTTGGTACCGAATTGAACCTTGCTAATAAGTTAACAACAAATGCAATATCGGGCCTTGTACCATTTGCAAGGTACATTAACGCACCAATGACACTTAAACAGGGATACCCAGATCCTAATATTTCTTCCCCTTTTTGTTTGGGTCTAAAAGGATCTTTTCTACGTCGAGGGATCTCCCCATCATGGGTGTACGTTCGGGATTTGCATTTTCATGATGGAATTTTTCTAATATAATACCTTCTTGGTATATGCAGACTGATGCATTAAAATCCCTTCGTGGGTATGCTCAAGCTGCAAGCCTAAGCAAAATTTAGTTTTACCCAAATCTTTCATTTCAAATTCAGATTTTAGATAAGTACTTGCTTCTTCAATGTCTTTTGTAGTTCCAATGACATTCAAGTCATCTACATAGATCGATACTATACAAAAACCTTTCTCAGTTTTTCGGACAATCTTTATTCTTCTGAAATCCCTTCTTTTCAAGGAAATCGCTAAGACGATTATACCACATTCTTCCGGATTGTTTTAAGCCATAAAGTGACCTTTGCAATTTTATACTATACATGTTACGCTTTTCTCGGTTTAGGGACGGTAATTCCTTCAGGGGACTTTCATATATATTTCAAAGCATCTAATGACCCATATAAATGTGTAGTCACGACATCCATTAATTTCATCTGCAGCTCAGCAGTGGAGACATCTAGGATGTAATTTAACTATCTCACTAGAACCCGTGCGCGGCAAAGCCGCGCCCATTTTGAGTGTGACACTCTATTATGTAGTATATCTTACCCTTCTATTAGTATTATCGATATTTATAGCAAACGATTTATTACAATTAGTACCTTAGAGTTAGTGTTTATATTTAAAATGGAAGGTTGAACAAATAGATCATGTATTACTGATATATGACTATATAAGGTTTTTGAAGTTGAACTAAGTTGTCATGATTAATATTCATAGTAAAACTATATTCAAGAGTTCGAGCATTTTCTTAAAATATTATTCTAAAGATATTGAAGTACAGAGTACTGTTATTATTCTGTGGTTTGTGTGAATCCAAGTGTTGTACCCACATGAGATCTGTACAACTAATTGTGAAGGTTAATTAGATTGTTATTTCATTAGATTTGTATTCACACCGCGTGTCCATAAATATTAGCACAATATTTATTTTTGAAACGCGTGGTATATCTCAATTGTCTATTTAATGGATTTAACGAGGAAATGGAAAATCAGTAATGCCGTTTCCATAATTGTTAGAACAATATTTATCTTTAAAACCTCTAATATATTTAAGTTGTTTATTTGATGCATTTATTTCGTTAGCAGCTGGGAGACCCGCTGGCCACATGCTCCCCTGAAACAGGGCTGTAGCCATCCTTATCCTCCCGTGTAAATAAATAAATAAATAAAAGACAAAGGTTATCCTTGCGAGAGGCCGAGGACTGTGCTACGAGCGCGCTTACGGATCCCTGGCCGGCGATGAGTCGGAGATGTTGAGGAGGGAGGTCATCTCGAAGACGCGGCTCACCTCGAAAGCCGCGCGGGGTCCGTGGTCGACGCCATGACCATCAAGGAAGAGCAAGTGCAGCGCCTGATGTGCGACGCCGCGGTGGAGGTTCCAGCGGACTCCTCGGACGGCATGGCGAGCTCTTCGCACATTTCCAAACGTGAGGCGTGACAAGATGCAGCGAGGTTTCAGCGAGCGACGCGGGCAAGTTTGACGCCGCGACGAGCTCTAGGGCGGTCGACCGGGCGACGGGCCGAGCCACAGCCATGGCGCGCGCACCGCCTCCTCCATGGCGGATCGCGGTGGCCCAGCCTCGCAGTGGTATCGCGGAGGTGCCTCGGGCCGCGCGGGCGGGCGACATGGCCCCAAAGGCGGCCGTCCCTCGGGCGGCGCCGCCGTGACGCAAGGTGGTGGAGGTGGGACTCGTGGGCCGCCGTGGCGGCCGAGCCGGCGAAGCCGCGCGCTGGCCTCCCAGCGCCACCGAGCTTGGCCTCTTCTTGGCCCGAAGGAGCCCGGAGCTAATCGCCACGCGCTACGCCGCTTTTGGCTCGCGATCGCGACGCAAAGTGGGAGCGAGCCGTGCCGGCAAATGATGAGGGGAGCACAGCGCGGCGTAGACACGAAGCTTGGGGAAAGCTCGAACTGGCAAAGAGGATTTGGCTTGCGGGTTGATTTCTCGAAAGTTTGAGGGTTTTTTTTATAAAAATCTTCGGGCATCGCCAAATCTGAACGTCCGTGCGGCCGATCGCACGACGGGTCGGAAATGCGGCGACGTGGCCACGCTCACAGGCCCGAGCTTGACTTTGATTCGATAGTGAGAGATTCTTCTTAATACAGCACGGGCAAGAGCCCGCTTCGAAAAAAAAAAAAAACTATATACTGATGAAATGGCAAAGTGATGAATTGTTCCATCAGTCATAACGAGATGCATGGAACATGCACGATGAGAAATACAGTACTAGTAGCAGTACCAGATATAGATATATATAGGGACGCACGGGGATAATCATCAGAGAACGCTCTCCTCGGCTCCATATTATGGGCGCGTTCTGGAGTGTAGCGAGCACGAGTAACGACCAGGATACACACACTACAGGAAGTGCCAATTCACATGTGCAACACTTTTTTCACCATCAAAAGCAAGGAGAAAAAATAGCACAACCGCATTGCGGTTTTTGGTGTGTCCTCCCAGGTAGCATGTGCTGAAAGCCTGAAGTCACAGATACAGTAGATAGATTGCACAACCTAGACACGTTTGCCGCCGGTGCACCTCACCTAGACGTCTTCACGGAAGAGCACGGGTGCCTCTACACGTCAATGGCACGGGGGCTCCACACAGCTTCTACGTGGCCGGCCCTTGGGCGCTACCCCACCCCACGTCCCTGACACGAGGGGCCACCCATCCCCCAAGCTCCTCGCACATTGCCAACCGTTGGATTGTCCACCAGCTCCATCTCCCGTGATCGCGATTCTTTTGGGTCCACTCGCAGAGAGCGACACATCGGCACGGCACATGGGTTACAGGTGAGAGAGAAAAAACGGCGCGGTTTTAGCAGTAGGTGGAGTAAAATAAGGAAATTCCTAGGTAATTTAGACGCAGCGCGTATTATCCCCTCGTTAATTATTTAATATAATCGGATTCGCGGCTAATTAAATCTGCAAGTATATCTTTCCCGCAAGGAAAGAAGAGAGGAAAAATAGAGGCGGAGAAGGGCGAGGAAGGAAGAAATCGAAGAAATCGAGGAGGGAGGGGATTGGATTGGATTGGACTGCGACTGTGGTTTGATTCTCCCCACCACGCCGCGGTTCCTCCTCTAGACTCCAGACCCAATCCCAAATCCCTAATCCCGGAAAGGGATCCGAAATCCGGCGTCCAGTCTAGTCCAACCTCTAGTTGATATCCCCCGCCGCGGCTTGGCCGTGTCCGTCCGTCCGTGCCCCAATTCCGATTCACCGGAGAGGAGTTGGATCAGGAGGGAGCATTGAATGGCCGCCGACGCCGCCGCATAGGATGGAGCTGGATTCCTCCGGCCGCTGCTCGGCTGCTCCCGTGAGTGCTGTGATCGTCGCGATTGAGGCGAAGGCGAAGGCTCTCTTCAGTAAGAGCTTTGAAGAGCTGCGGTGTAGCTGGTCTGGATATGGAGGAGAGTGGCGGCAGCAGCAGCGGAAGGCCGGAGGACGCGGCGCCGCCGTGGAGGCCGAGCGAAGCCTCGGCGTTCGGCCGTTTTGTGGCGGTTGCTGCTTCGCCGGAGGCGTCCTCGTCGGCCTCCGCCAATGGGGCTGCTGCCCGCGTCAGCAGCCTTCATGGGGTCAAGCGGAAACCGGTACGGCTTGGCTTGTTCTCAACTCCTTTTTCTCTGCTGCTTCCGCATCATCAAATTCATGGGAAGTATGACCAAGTAGCTCTGTTGCTTCCACATCATCAAATTCGTTGGAATTATGCATGTTAGTGTAGCTTGAATTCCCTTTTCTTTTGTCTACTGGTGATCAACTAGGCTGATCATTTGACTATCGCGTCAAATTGTTGCTTGATTGGTTGCTTGTGCGCAGGTTCTATTCATCCTTTTCCTGGTCTAACTGGTTTATACGAGTGGAACGATTTCTGGTTCGTTGATGGACTCGTGTGTTGTTGTGGTTTCTATTAAAATTTTTGCTTTGCATTGCGTACAATCGCAGGGAGGTTTCAAATTGAGAATGAAAGAATTTTAACGCTTAATAACATTGACTAGTATGTCCGGTAAGAATGTTGTGGGATGTAGTACTCACCTATAGTTGCTTTAGCATATTCCCTTCCCAGTTAATGGGTGTTTATTTAGTTCTTTTCAGACTTGATGATCATCTGAGCAGGACCAAACCGGTATCATACAGCACTTGCGTGTGATATATTGTTATGTGTTTCTTCCTTGTGTGTATGTGTATATTGATGTTCTGTTCTCTTGTATAACCCTTCATTCATGTGGTATTTTCTTCTGTTACTTCTGATGCTCTGGTGTTGGCTGACTCTTTTTACAATGCAGTTTGTTGCAAGATTAACAGCAGGCATCATTCAGACATATCTACAATGTGATCCTGAGTTTAAGTACTCAGAGGTTCTAAATCCAAAACGCTTCCTCACCAGTCCCTCTACCCCAGCCCACAATGATGGACATGACAATGCAAATTGGGACCTCATATTGTATGTCAACTTGGAGTTGGTTAATGAGATATCAAACAGAAGGTTATTCTTCTTTCACTTAGTGTTCATTTGTGACATATTTGCTTGTTTCATGGTATTGAACCATATTGTGTTATTATTGTACTTAGGTTTATTGTCAAGGAAATGCTTGGGCAGGGAACTTTTGGTCAAGTCGTTAAGTGCTGGGACACAGAAACTAACGACTATGTTGCTGTGAAGGTGATAAAAACCAGCCTGCATTTTACCATCAAGCTATCATGGAAGTTTCAGTATTAAAAACGGTATGACAGTTCATTAGAAACTTAACTTCATTTTGCTCAATAGGTGCGACTAACCATTATGATTCTGGATGTACTTGCAGTTAAATGAGAATGATCCATATGATCAGCATAACATTGTCCGAATGCTTGATTTTCTGTCATTTCAAAATCATTTGTGTATAGCTTTTGAGATGCTGGGCCAAAATCTGTAAGCTGATTTCTTAAAACCCTTTTGCCTAGCAGCTTCATCTTGTGTTTTTTTTTTTTTTCACACTGCAAGCTCCCATTACAGGTATGAATTGCTCAATAGGAATCACTTAAGAGGTCTGAAACTGAAATATGTTCAAGCCTTCTCCAAACAGGTGACATATCTGTTAGTGTATCATATGAATGCCAATTATCTACTTCTATGTTACCAAATTGTGTTTTTTTATGTTTTAAGATATTGGATGCCATGGTCGTGATGAGAAAAGCTGGAATAATTCATTGTGATCTGAAGCCAGAGAATATCCTTTTAGCTCCGAGGTGTGTTACCCTTTTGATCGTTGGGATTTCCCATTATAGTTTTTTGGGCTACTATTTTAAAGAACATTGTAGCTTGACGGCGTAAGATGAATTTTACAGTGTCGCAACAGCTGCAGCAGTGAAAGTTATTGATTTTGGATCAGCGTGCCTGGAGGGTAAAACGGTTTACTCGTACATCCAGGTTTTTTTTTTTTTTGAACTTTGTACATCAATTTTTCATTTCTTAAGTAATGTTGGTTAACTGAAAAAGGTATTGAATCTTCCCTTATATTTTGCTAGAGCCGCTATTACAGGTCTCCAGAGGTTCTCCTAGGCTATCATTATCCTTTATAGCTACTGGAAGTGTTTTTTCATTTCATTCACTACCCCAGTCACAAAAACATGTTATTTAGGACAAGATTTAGTCAAACCTTAAGAGTTACAAGCATCAGTGGCAACTTAAAATCTTTTAGTTTGGAGACATCATATGTGTAGATTTGTGTTGGAAAACAAAATCTCATAAATTTGGAGGATTATAAGGATATATTCTAGAAGATACTAGCAATGAAACATATGAATAGAAGATTTATACAAAATCAAATGTGTCAATTATTTGTGACTGCTGCCATTCTGCTGTTGTGGCATTTTCTTAGGTGCAGTGCAAGTGGCTTTCTTAAACCTTAACATTTAACAGATATACTACAGCGATCGACATGTGGTCGATTCGCTGCATAGTTGCTGAATTGTTTCTAGGTTTGCCATTGTTTCCTGGAGCTTCAGAATATGATGTGCTTCAGCGAATGATGAAAATTCTCGGGCAAGTTTTTTTACCTCTAAACTATGCGTTTTGCATGCAATCATGCTCATATCAATGGCTGTATGCTAATGCTTTATTGAGTCTCATGTAGTCAGTCTTATATTTTTATTATCTCCTTTACTCAGCGAAGAATTTAATACATCTGGGCATATATTTGCAGGGGCCAACCACCAGATGAACTGCTAAGGGAAGCCAAAAATACAATAAGGTTTTTAAACATGTTGGGATTATATATCCTGGCAATGAGGCACCTACTGGTCTTTCTAGTGCATACAGAATTTTAAGTGAAGAAGAGGTTGAAGTGGTAAGTTTCTTTTTGATTTCACCCAAAATGACTCAGGATCCTTTGGTTTATACTCTGACACTATGCACTGCCTTACTATCTGTGCTAATAACAGAGAGATTCCAAGAGGCCAAAGATGGGAAAGTGGTACTTCCCACACTTGAAGCTTGACAAACTCATATGTACCTATCCTTGGAACAATTCCAAACTGACAGGTTTGTTTAATGTTTGTTTAATGTCTCTTACTCTCTTTTCAGTTTCTAAATTAGATGTTTGGTCCTTAGATTCTGTTTTGGGCTTCCGTATTGTATGCTTATTCATTGTTAGTCAGGTCAATCTAATTTTATTGCTTTGCCATATTCATGTTTGTTTTGTTGTTATTAATGTTGGTATTTTCTTAAGTTGTGTAGCTTGTGTTAAAAGCATCATCTTTTGTTTTCACATCATGTTCGTACAGTATAGACTACCGTTGGAACTTAGAACTACATTACTGAATTTATAATTTGTAAATTTGACATTTTTTAGCTGGTTTCCTGAATATGCGAAAGTGAGAGTGCTTACAATAAAGCTTGGCAAGTTTGATATTATGTTCTCAGGTCTTGCATTTTGATTCAGAGACAGAAAAGACAGATCGTTTGGGATTAGTTGATTTCTTGAAGGGACTCCTTGAATTTGATCCAAATAAGCGATGGTCACCATCACAGGTATGGCTGCTGCGATTGGCACAATTTCATTTCTTAACTGTTAATTACATTATCCTGTTAGTGGATTAGGGTATGTCTAGATGTTTTCTCCTATTGACCTACTGGTATTATAATTTTTTAATCGATTTTTGCATGCAATTCTACACAATGGCAAGTTTTTCATAACGAGAGGTTGATATTCAGAATAACTCTTTTATGTCATCTAGAATTAACTTGATTGTTTTCTGAACCCTATTTCAGGCTCTATGTCATCCATTCATAACAGGCTTAATCGTTCACCGGTCCATATGAGCCTGTACCTGAGACTCAAGAATTGTGAGTATGGTCTTATTTTCATATTTTATTTTGTATATGAAAAGAAAGCTTCTCTTTGGGGGTTAATGTATATATCTATCTTGATAATAGTAGGAATTACAGATGTCGCTTCTTGAAACTATTTTTTGTGATTACGAATTGCAGTGTATTCCCACATGATTTGATGTCCTATTAATCATTTTCCTACAATATTTAAGAATATATTGGATATGTCGTATTTTTGTCTATATAATTCGCTCACATGAATATTTGTTCTGCTTGATGGGCACATCTATGCTCCCTGTGCCTTTTAAAAATATCTTTTTTTTTTTCCTCATGTTCATTCAGACATTGATCCCATTCTTCTCTCCGTAACGTTTCCCTGTCTTTTATTTGTATTTTAGCCTGTTGCTCCTGCTGCAGCAATTGATCACAATCCTGGAGGGGGCCACTGGCTACATTCAGGTCTTTCCCCACAGGTGATAGATGCCCTCTCATTTTCTGTTCCTGAGTTGAGTTTTATTTAGAAATAATAACCATATGGAATCTTTCTTAAACCATCATGTCCTATACTTGAAATCAGGTTGGAAGTGTGAACAGATACCTACCTCCGAATAATGCCTACCCTCCAAAGGTTCCTTTTTTCTTATGGGAGTAGTTATGGAAGCTTTGGTAGCCATGGTAGCTATACTGGTAATCCAGGCTTTGGTAACAGCTACGGAAGCACTAGTGATGTTAATGCTATCAATATGTATTCACCCTTAGGTTCTTCTGGATTAGCGCAAATTGGATCTAGTCCAGATGTTAGATTAAGGATGCGTCTCCCACATGATAGAGGAATTGATTGAGCCCTGGTAGCCTTGGTCCTATGTCTCTTGGAGCCAGTCCATCGCAGTTTACGGCACCAAACTACCAGATGCAAATCCCAGCTAATTCTACTGGGAAGCATGGTTCTGGTTCTCCCAAGCGAAAGTGGAGGCATTCATGGTTCTCCATTAGGAAAAGCTTCAGCAGTGGGCCCATACAACATGAGGAGGAATTTTCCAATGCAGCCACATGATTATGTATCTCAGCATGGACAAGGGCGTTTTGGAGATGGTGTCAGTTTCAGTCATTCTGATGCCTATGCTCGAGGACATACAGGCCACTCCTCATAATGCAGCAGGACCTAGTTCTTATCATTCAGGTTGGAGACCACAAATAGGTTCAAGGAGTGGTATTTCCTTGGAGGCCTCATCTAGTCATGTGGCTCCGTCACAATCATATGACTCTTCAGCTTCATCAGCACTTGATCCTGCTAATTGGGACCCTAATTATAGGTATGGAATACTCAAATTGATTCTTGTAAACTTGTATAAAAGGTAATACTAATCTATACCCTGTTCCATTTTGTAGTGATGAGTCACTATTGCAAGAAGACAATTCACTGTCAGCTGATCTAAGTAACAATCTCCACTTTGGAGATGTAGGGGGCCAAGGGAGCGGATCTATCCGATCAGCAAATTTCCAAGGCCACGTCTTTGCTACATCTAACCCTGTACCAACAAAACAAAGGTATTGCCACCTAATTAATTTATATTCCTCATTTTGCTTAACCAGGCAGAATATTTTGAACTTCCTTTTTTTTTGTGTGTGTGTGACAAAAGAACTTCCCTGGTTATTTGCCTTTCTTTGTAAGACTGCTGATTTGTGCTACTGTTTTCAGTTACAGAGCAGACCAATTATTTCATGTGTCCTCTCAAGGAGTGCATGCCCATTCTAGCGTTCCCATCAACTACGGTGGTTACAACCCTCCAAACTATCCTCAGCAAAATCTCCGTCCCCGTCATGGACAACCAATTTTTCATCAGCAATATAACCAAGCAACTTTGAGTCCAATGCAGCCAATGGGAAGTCATCACAGTGGGCAGCCTGCATGGCCTAGTAGTTTTAGCATGGGCGATGGAGTGCCCTGGGGTAATCTATCCACTCCCTTATCTTAAAGAAATGTTCGGTTTGAGAGGGAATGAGGGGAATTGGCAGAAAACTGAACTCATGTTCCATGTCAACCCCTCTCAATCCCTGCACAACTGAACAAGGGAGTAAAGAATCTTTTCCTTCAAGGATATTAACCGTAACACCTAAATCTGCAGGAGGAACAGGAGGGCACTCATTTACGACAAGTGGGCTACCTTCATCTCTTCCAAGGAAGGATTATGGGAGCATCTTTTTAGTGTGGACTTGTGGACCGGAGGAATGCCATTGATTCATTGCAGGCATAAATTATTTGTATTAGTGAAATTGGAGTGCGATGATTCTGGTTGATTGTTTTCGATGTTGTTACCTCATCCCTCCATTTGGTCATTTGTGAACAAAGACACTGGATATATACAATATATGGTCGATGACAATAGCATTCCTTTGTAACTTTTTTTTAGCGAACAGAAGTCTGGGTGATCCCCTGATTGCTGCCTGCATTGTGGTTGCACTGAATACTGTACCCTAGTCGCCTGTGTAATATGAAGGTGTGATGCGTAGTGGACAGGCCCGCACCTTAGCAGCCCTTGGAATGGAATAGTTTTATAGGAATTTTGGAGGAATCAATTCATTTTTACATGAAATATAAAAATTTTCTGTTTGGATAAGTTCATCAATTTCATAGGAAAAACATGCAAGAAATAGGAAAAATGGCTAGTTCGTGCAGTGCATGGAGTAGTCTTGTGTAAAGTGCAAAACTTAAAACTGGATTACCTCCTAGTCTGATTTACCTCGTTGAACTTTCAACTTAGTCTGATTTACCTTCTTTGACTGCTAAAAAGTTGAGCGTGGTAAAAAAAACTGGTTTTATAGTTTAGGAGAAAAATAATTGGACTTCTTCCGAAGGAGAGGGGAATCGTGATGGGCCGGACCGGCATGTGTGCTGAGACGACGGCTATACCGGGAGGCATTTGCAGTTGGAGCAGCGTTGACGTGAGCCGCTCCACCGTGCTGCGGACAGTCTCGTCGGGTGGCCGCGTCCTCTCGCCTGCCGGCCCGTATTCTCTGAGACCGCGCCGACACACGCTGCTAGAACGCGTGTCAGCGGCGGCATGGCAAGAACACGACAAGGCACGGGATCCTTCCTATTCATGGGAAGGAAAACCATGTGTGTAATCTTGACACTAAGGTACGCATTCCATGAAAAAAGAAAAAAAAAAACTGAGTAAGAGCAGTAATGCAAGGTGCTCCGGCTCAGGGGAGTGGGATGGATGTCTGTCTGCGGTCGGAAGCAACCACTGAACTGAACCACTGCAAAACAGAGCGATGCATTCTGAACTGAAAAGCAAGACGAATGGTCACTGTATCTTGAGAAACCCACAGGAGGAGGTACCACTGAACGCTGCAAAGTTGCCTAGGGACAAGTCCAAGGACGAGGAGACGATGATGTCCATCTACGACTGCGAGGATATTACAAGATAGACCAAAATGACAGCTCGACTAATCAGAATTATTCAGACAATTTGGAGGAAATTGCAGTGGCCTAGCGGAAATGCACTGAATTCTGGTTTTTTTTTTTTTTTTTTTGAATTTTGAATTCTGGTGTTTTGTGTGTGGAGATGCACTGCCCCCCTTGGTGTCCGAGGGCGACGTGCTTCACGTTCGTCGGGTAGCCGATCTCCATCTCATGCTCCTTACCGCTGCAAGACGATCCATGGAGGAAACAAACAGGCCAAGAAGAAACATTAGAATCACCGTGGCCAGAAATGCCCGCTTGCCGAAGATCCGGTAGATGGCCTTGAGGCCCTTGAAGATCCTTTTCACCTTGTACACCATTGAAGATG